>JAPJBO010000166.1:0-315688 GCA_030068145.1 Diplonema papillatum
ATCGGCGCCAGTGACACAGCAAACGGCCCTCGACTGACTGCAAATGACCAAAGACCGGCGCTAGAATAACAACAAACTACCAAGGATCGGCGCCAGAACGCTACATCATGCAACAGCAAATGGCCAAGGAGCACTGAAAACAGCGTTCGAATGACATCAAACGCCCAAAGATCGGCAACAAACGACGAAAGAGCGGTCCTCGATTGACTGCAAAGACCAAAGAACGGCGCTAGAATAACAACAAACGCTCAAAGATCGGCAACAAACGGCGAAACCTCGATGGAAGCTACAACAACAACAAACGCTCAATGACCGGCGCCAAAACGCTTCATCATGTCCAACGGACGAAGCCAGAATAACAGCAAATGGGAAAGGAGCTGCGGTAGAACGACTACGAATGCCCAGAGAGCGGTGGCAGATGACAGCGATCGGCGTTTGGATGACCACGAATGCCTAATAAGTGGCGCCAGATTGACAGCGAACGGCCACAGATCGGCGTTTGATAGACTGCGAATGACCAAAGAACGGTGTTTGAATGACATCAAACGCCCGTAAACGAAATCCTAAAAACGCTTGATGCGCGGTAGATGGCCAGATAACAGAACCAGCATGTGGCGCATTTGAAGGCCTGATTTTGACAGTAACTGGTAGGTAGCTGACAGTAACTGGCAGGTAACTTTTTTTCAGCCTCAAAATAAATATTTTTGTGTAGCTTTTCGCACTTAGCAGAAAAAAGGGCTCGGAAACTTCGACGCATACAAGGCTCGATCCCTTCGCAACAGATGCCAAGATGTGATGGAGGAAAAACAACCCATGTACTCTTGCAGCAAATCATCAATTCTCGTTGAAGCGGAATGGAATCGTTTCCTTTTCCGAGCTTCAACGTTTTCTGCTGCCAACTGCTTGGTGTTGCCCCACAGCCGCTTTTCTTCGACCGGCTGCTTCTTTCGCTCTGTTACCAAGAGAGCAAGAAGCTCTTTGAGACGACCCTGAGGAAGGATGACAAGAATGACAGTCGGTAACTCGGACTCCTTACAGCAAACCTTTGCCTTACCATCTCGTCACGAACTCTTGTGGTTTGCATCTCGCAAGATTCGCTTCATTTTCCCTCATGCCCCTTCCAGCACTGGGACCAAGCACCACGAGCCACTTCATGATCGAGATCGTCGGAGGGACAGTACTTTGTGATACTCGTAGTACAGCCCGCTTGCGATGCGGAGGAGGAATTCCACTTCGGATGCGCTGGAGATACTGGGTATGAGAACCTTTGACCTCTTCACTCTAAAAGGTGAGGATAGTTTCCTATCTTGTGCTGCAGGTTCCATGAGGTCTTTCTTGCCGGGCAGGTAAAGTTACTGCATCGTCTGATCGGCTTGCACGTGAGTGGCAACAAAAATAAGCATGGGGGCTGGCTCACTCCCTATCCTTGCTCCCTGCCGTTCAAGGGACCTTACTACTTCGTTTTGAATCAGAAACAGCGGGAAGCCTCCGTTGGTGCTGCCATAACAGAAAGGTGGAGGGGGCGATGGGGACTGTAGGAAAATGAAGCCAGAAATCACATTCTGGAAAAGTCTTGTGGCTGGTGGACGAATTCGTCACTACGGCTTTTCTCCGAGGGACTGGATGTTGCACGGCATAACAGGTTGCGGGGTCGGTCGCGGTGTGTCGGTTACAATCGTTTGACGGGATGTTCGGTGGAGCACTTGGTCGCTGGAGGCTTTCCTTACCCGCCACTTGTGGACAATTTATTAATGTTTCCCAAGTAAGCACCACAAAGTCTCATCTCACCAGCAGGCGGGGGGTACACCGTCCTGCGCGTTTTCACTGCCCTTTGCGGTTTGTTTAGTGTCAGGTTTTAGATAATTTGTGTGAGGTTTCTATCCTCTCTCGTTATTTCGCACACAACTTGGATGCATCCCTCGGGAAACCCGCCCAGGTGGTGAAACCCCCAAACTTTCTAGTACACACCAGTACGAACTGGGGGAAAAAAATATTGAAAACCGGCCTGATTTTGACAGTAACTGGTAGGTAACTGGCAGTACCTGCTAGGTAACTTTGCTCGATACCAAACGCGCCAGCATGACAATATATAAATATAGCGAGGCTAGAATGAGCACAATGCGACCAATGAGCTGCGCTAGAATGACTGCCAACGGTCGAAGAATAATGCTAGAACTAGAACAACCGTCGCTGGCCAAAAGAATAGAATTCGAATGACTACCAATTCTCTTCAACAGCGGCGGCAGACTGACAGTGAATGGACAAAGGGCGGTGCTCTCGTGGCCAATGAACGGCACAGAACGGCGTCAGCATGACTGCCAATGGGCAGAGAGCAGCGATAGAACGACTGCAAATGACCGGAGACAGTGCCAAGAATACCAGCCAATGACCAACGAGCGGCGCCAGTGATCGCCCAAAGGATGAAAGCAAATGACCAACGCACGGCGCAAGGACGACTACCAATGTCCAAAGAACGGAGCTTGACTGAGTGCCAATGGTCAAAGAATGGCGCCAGAACGACTGCAAATGGCCAGAGAACGGCGCAAGAAAGACTACAAAGGCCCAGGGAGACAACAAACGGCCCTTGACCGACTGAGAATTTCCAAAGACAGGCACTAGAATAACAACAAACACCCAAAGATCAGCGCCAAATCGCTTCATCACGTCCACAGGACGGAGCCAGAATAACAGCAAATGGACAATGAGCGGCGGTAGAACGACTACGAATGCCCAGAAAGCGGCGGCGGAATGACAGCAGGCGGATAACAGATCGGCGCTCGAGCGACTGCTAATGACAAAAAAACGGCGGTTTAATGACCTCCAATACCCGAAGATCGGCGCCAGGGAGACAACAAACGGCCCTCGACCGACTGCAAATTACCAAAGACAGGTGCTAGAATAACAGCAATCGCCCAAAGATCAGCGCCAAAACGCTTCATCGCGCCCATGGGACGGAGCCAGAATAACAGCAAATGGCCAATGACTACGAATGCCCAGAAAGCGGCGGCGGAATGACAGCCAACGGCCACAGATCGGCGCTCGAGCGACTGCTGATGACAAAAAAACGGCGATTTAATGACATCCAATGCCCAAAGATCGGCGCCAGGGAGACAACAAACGGCCCTCGACCGACTGCAAATTACCACAGACAGGCGCTAGAATAACAACAAACGCCCAAGGATCAGCGCCAAAACGCTTCATCACGTCCAAAGGACGGAGCCAGAATAACAGCAAATGGCCAATGAGCGGCGGTAGAACGACTACGAGTGCCAATAAAGCGGCGACGGAATGACAGCACGCTGATATCAGAACGGCGTTTGAATGACCACGAATGCCTGAGAAGTGGCACCAGATTGACAGCCAACGGTCACACATCGGCGCTCGAGCGACTGTAAATGGCAAAGTAACGGTGTTTGAATGACATCAAACGCCCATACATCGGCGCCAGCGACACAGCAAACGGCCCTCGACTGCAAATGACCAGAGACCGGCGCTAGAATAACAACAACTACCAAGGATCGGCGCCAGAACACTTCATCATGCGCAAAGGGCGGTGTCAGGACAACAGCAAATGGCCAAGGAGTAGCGGTAGAACGACGACGAATGTCCAGAGAGCGGCGGACAAAGAAAACAGCGTTCGAATGACATCAAACGCCCAAAGATCGGCAACAAACGACGAAAGAGCGGTCCTCGATTGACTGCAAAGACCAAAGAACGCTAGAATAACAACAAACGCCCAAAGATTGGCAGCAAACGGCGAAACCTCGATGGAAGCTACAACAACAACAAACGCTCAATGACCGGCGCCAAAACGCTTCATCATGTCCAAAGGACAAAGCCAGAATAACAGCAAATGGGAAAGGAGCTGCGGTAGAACGACTACGAATGCCCAGAGAGCGGTGGCAGATGACAGCGATCGCTGATAATAGAATGCCGATTGGATGACCACGAATGCCTAAGAAGTGGCGCCAGATTGACAGCGAACGGCCACAGATCGGCGTTCGATAGACTGACCAAAGAACGGTGTTTGAATGACATCAAACGCCCGTAAGCAAAATCCTAAAAACGCTTGATGAACGGTAGATGGCCCGATAACAGCACCAGCATGACAATATATAGCGACGCTAGAATGAGCACAATGCGACCAATGAGCGGCGCTAGAATGACTACCAAAGTTCAAATAACGGCGCTAGACTGGCTGCCAACGGTCAAAGAATAATGCTAGAACTAGAACAACCGTCGCTGGCCAAAGAATGGAATTGGAATGACTACCAATTCTCTTCAACAGCAGCGGCAGACTGACAGTGAATGGCCAAAGGGCGGTGCTCTCGTGGCCAATAAACGGCGCTTGAAGGACAGCAAATGGCCACAGAACGGTGTCAGCATGACTGCCAATGGGCAGAGAGCAGCGATAGAACGACTGCAATGGGCAGAGAGCAGCGATAGAACGACTGCAAATGACCGGAGACAGTGCCAAGAATACCAGCCAATGACCAACGAGCGGCGCCAGCGATCGCCCAAAGGATGAAAGCAAATGACCAACGCGCGGCGCAGGGACGACTACCAATGTTCAAAGAACGGAGCTAGACTGAGTGCCAATGGTCAAAGAATGGCGCAGAACGACTGCAAATGGCCAGAGAACGGCGCAAGAAAGACTACAAGAGCGGCGCTGAATTACTGCAAATGTTCATAGATTGGTTGCCAACGAATGAACAGTTTCGTTTGCCCAAACAGGAAGTCAGAAAACAAAGCTGTCGAAGATTTGTGCTTGATCATCAGTCAAAGACAGGTCTTCGGTGACAGAATACAATTGGAGAAACAACAACAATGTGTCAGGAACAGGCAACTATCCATCTCCTGGGTGGGGGCTTGCAATTTTGTGATCTCTACAGGGAGATATTTTGTGTGTGTCTCTTGATTGGATGCATCGGTCAAGAATTCATCCAAAGAAAATGAATATCTTTCTTAGAACCTCTTCAACGGCACGCAGCTTCACGTACCTTGCTAAAGAAACACGATAGGCGACCTTCCCCCGACTTCAGAAATGGGGGCTTGTCCTCCGACTTTCCGACTCTCGAAATCCCTTTCGTATTCTGAGCTTCTGTTACAGTTTATTTCGATGCATCGGTCAAAGGCTCACTAAAATGAGTACCCACAGCTTTTTCAGAACCTCTTCAAGTAACCGCAAATTCGCATACCTTGATTCTTTCCGCACAAGACGGCCACATCCACCAATCGAGAACCCCAGGCCCTCTGAAGCCCCGTTTCCTGCACTTATGAAAAGGCAGTAGGAGACCTTCTCCTGATGTCGAAATGGGGGTCTTGTTCTCCCGAAGTTCGGACCCTCGTAACAACGTCGTTCGTCTCAGCTTCGGGTTCCTGTCAGGGTTTCTTTGAATGCATCGGTCAAAATCTTACCAAAATGAGTACCGTACATCTCCCAGAACCTCTACAATGACTCGTAAATTAACATACCTTGATTGCTTCCCTGCGAAATCCTAAAGACGTCGTCGGACACCATCTTGTGCAATTTTCTTGTTCGTTACTTCTTGGTTGGTTCTTCTTCCTCCTGTTCGGTGTTCTCTTTCGAGTCGCACTCCATCACAGGGGGGTGTGGGGGGGGGCACGCAATCCCGCCGCCAGGCGGGATTGCGTGTGCGGGTTTGCGGGTTTGCGGGTTTGCGGGTTACTATATAATTATGTGGCTTGTCCGTCCGTCTGTCCGTCACAATGAAAAATTCCAAGCAAAAATTTCACCTTTGTCAAAAAAAAATTCTGAAAAACTGAAAATTCAGAATCCAGTTTCTATTGGTTTTCCTATGAACCAGACCCGCAAACCAGCCATTTTTTGGCAGCATCCAATTCCACAGGTCAGGTTACTATATAATTATGTGGCTTGTCCGTCCGTCCCGTCACAATGAAAAATTCCAAGCAAAAATTTCACCTTTGTCAAAAAAAAATTCTGAAAAACTGAAAATTCAGAATCCAGTTTCTATTGGTTTTCCTATGAACCAGACCCGCAAACCAGCCATTTTTTGGCAGCATCCAATTCCACAGGTCAGGTTACTATATAATTATGTGGCTTGTCCGTCCGTCCCGTCACAATGAAAAATTCCAAGCAAAAATTTCACCTTTGTCAAAAAAAAATTCTGAAAAACTCAAAATTCAGAATCCAGTTTCTATTGGTTTTCCTATGAACCAGACCCGCAAACCAGCCATTTTTTGGCAGCATCCAATTCCACAGGTCAGGTTACTATATAATTATGTGGCTTGTCCCTGTCCGTCTGTCCGTCACAATGAAAAATTCCAAGCAAAAATTTCACCTTTGTCAAAAAAAAATTCTGAAAAACTGAAAATTCAGAATCCAGTTTCTATTGGTTTTCCTATGAACCAGACCCGCAAACCAGCCATTTTTTGGCAGCATCCAATTCCACAGGTCAGGTTACTATATAATTATGTGGCTTGTCCGTCCGTCCCGTCACAATGAAAAATTCCAAGCAAAAATTTCACCTTTGTCAAAAAAAAATTCTGAAAAACTGAAAATTCAGAATCCAGTTTCTATTGGTTTTCCTATGAACCAGACCCGCAAACCAGCCATTTTTTGGCAGCATCCAATTCCACAGGTCAGGTTACTATATAATTATGTGGCTTGTCCGTCCGTCCCGTCACAATGAAAAATTCCAAGCAAAAATTTCACCTTTGTCAAAAAAAAATTCTGAAAAACTGAAAATTCAGAATCCAGTTTCTATTGGTTTTCCTATGAACCAGACCCGCAAACCAGCCATTTTTTGGCAGCATCCAATTCCACAGGTCAGGTTACTATATAATTATGTGGCTTGTCCGTCCGTCCCGTCACAATGAAAAATTCCAAGCAAAAATTTCACCTTTGTCAAAAAAAATTCTGAAAAACTGAAAATTCAGAATCCAGTTTCTATTGGTTTTCCTATGAACCAGACCCGCAAACCAGCCATTTTTTGGCAGCATCCAATTCCACAGGTCAGGTTACTATATAATTATGTGGCTTGTCCGTCCGTCCCGTCACAATGAAAAATTCCAAGCAAAAATTTCACCTTTGTCAAAAAAAAATTCTGAAAAACTGAAAATTCAGAATCCAGTTTCTATTGGTTTTCCTATGAACCAGACCCGCAAACCAGCCATTTTTTGGCAGCATCCAATTCCACAGGTCAGGTTTGCCCGGGTTTGCTGGAGGTGTGTCCCCCTCTATCTCTTGCAATCAGGCTTGGCAACACAGGACCCCCAAAGAACGCGCAGAATGGGAAGCAAAAGGATGAGTGGTAGGAGTCCTGTGTGTCGGGCTTGTCTCTCACTCAAGGCTTTTTGTTGGCTGGCTTGCTGGCTGCTGACTTGCTGGTGCTGACTTGCTGGTGCTGACTTGCTGGTGCTGACTTGCTGGTGCTGACTTCCTGGTGCTGACTTGCTGGTGCTGACTTGCTGGTGCTGACTTGCTGGTGCTGACTTGCTGGTGCTGACTTGCTGGTGCTGACTTGCTGGTGCTGACTTGCTGGTGCTGACTTGCTGGTGCTGACTTGCTGGTGCTGACTTCCTGGTGCTGACTTCCTGGCTGCTGACTTGCTGGTGCTGCCTTGCTGGTGCTGACTTGCTGGTGCTGACTTGCTGGTGCTGACTTGCTGGTGCTGACTTGCTGGTGCTGACTTGCTGGTGCTGACTTGCTGGTGCTGACTTGCTGGTGCTGACTTGCTGGTGCTGACTTGCTGGTGCTGACTTGCTGGTGCTGACTTGCTGGTGCTGACTTGCTGGTGCTGACTTGCTGGTGCTGACTTGCTGGTGCTGACTTGCTGGTGCTGACTTGCTGGTGCTGACTTCCTGGGTGCTGGCCTGGGTGTCTCCTGGTACTGCCTGGTGCTGCCTGCCGTTGGTGCTGCCTGCCGTTGGTGCTGCCTGCTGGTGCTGCCTGGTGCTCATAATATTTTTTCCAAAACTTGAAAATTCGAAAAATATACCCAAGTATCAAGGTCCCCGTGCCAAAGATTGTTGCTATGTGTGTGCTTTGTCTGTCTCTAATCTGCCCAAAACTTCCACCGATTAGGGATCATCAGAACTATGAACACGCAGACCTCGAAAGGTTTGCTTCCTCCTGTTTCGTTTCCACTGCGGTTAGCCACATACAATGTCGTGAGACAAAGTTTTTTCGGCCAGTTGCGAGGAACTGCCTGCAGGAGTTGCTCAAAGCATGAACGTCAAGGACGCTCAACAAAGCCTATGGAGGGGCTCGCATCTGATCCAAAATGCTGGCATAGTGGCACGGGTTGATCTTGCTGACTGGCTCGACAGGTACTCCCGCGTTGCAAAGTGCAGCTTCCTTTCAACCCTTCAAAGATAGGACAAAGCACGCACACAAGAGACAACCAATGGCCATTTTCCCCTCCCATCCTTCCTCCCAAGGTTTTGGGTTCCTGGTTTGGTTCTGCTGATGCTGTGATTGTTACTTCTGCTAAAGCTGTGCTGCTTCTGCTGCTACTTCTGCTGCTGCTGCTGCTGCTGCTGCTTCTGCTGCTTCTGCTGCTTCTGCTGCTTCTGCTGCTTCTGCTGCTTCTGCTGCTTCTGCTGCTTCTGCTGCTTCTGCTGCTTCTGCTGCTTCTGCTGCTTCTGCTGCTTCTGCTGCTTCTGCTGCTTCTGCTCCTGCTCCCTGCTGGTGCTTCAGTCTTGCTGATGTTGCTGCTGCTGCAAAAAAGGTGAATGAGTGAAAGTCCCATGTGCTGACAACGGTGGCTACCTGTTTTTGGGCCAAAAGGGGCCTGCCATGCCAGAACTGGGACATCTTTTTATTTCTTTACAATAAGAAGAAAAGTGTGGACAAAAGGCTTAAAGCAACCTTCACTTGACTTCGATGGGGTTTTTGCTGCCTTGCCACTCTTGCTCCTGCTGCTGTTGCTGATTTCCCTGAAGCTGCGACAATCCCGCCAACAACACAGTAACTGTTTACTTCCTGCTGATTTGCTGCTCACTGCTGTTTGTGCTGGTGCTGCTCTTGCTCCTGCTTCTCTTGTTGCCTTTCATCGAAGCTGTGAAACTCTCTCAAAACCAAACACTGCAGTAAACGACCTTCCCCCCCTTCGAAATGGAAAGGCTTGCATTTTTCATCGAAGCCCAGATTCGCAAACTTCGTCTGTGTTTTGATTACCTGTTTAGATTTCTTTGAACTGAAAGTTGCTGTCTGCCTTGCTGCTGCCTTGCTCCTGCTCTTGCTGCTGTTCTTGCTGCTACTCTTGCTCCTGCTGCTCCTGTTGCTCTGCTGCCTTTCTCCGAAGCTGTGGAATTCTCGGAAAACCAAACACTGCAGTCAACGACCTTCCCCACTTCGAAATGGAAAGGCTTGCAAAGACTGATGTTCATTGCAAGCTTCGATTTCCACCTTAAGCGCTTCAAACAAACTTCGTCTGTGTTTTGATTTTCTGTTTATGTTTCTTTAAATTGAAAGCTCCTATTCTGTCTGCTGCCTTCTGTTGGTGCTCTTCCTGCTGCTGCCTTACCGCTGCTCCCTTGCTGCTGCTGCCTTGCCGCTGCTGCCTTGCCGCTGCTGCCTTGCTGCTGCTGCCTTGCTTGCCCCTGCTGCCTTGCTGCTGCTGCCTTGCCGCTGTTGCCTTGCCGCTCCTGTCTTCTTGCTGCTGCTGCCTTGCTGATGCTGCCTTGCTACTGCTGCTTTGCTTTGCTGCTGTCTTGCTTCTGCCGCTGCCTTGCCGCTGTTGCCTTGCCGCTGCTGCCTTGTTGCTGCTGTCTTGCTTCTGCTCCTGCCTTGCTGTGCTGCCTTGCCGCTGCTGCCTTGCTGCTGCTGCCTTGCCGCTGCTGTCTTGCTTCTGCTGCTGCCTTGCCGTTGCTGCCTTACCGCTGCTGCCTTGCGGATGCCGCCTTGCCGCTGCTATCGTGCCGCTGCCGCCTTGCCACTGTTGTCTTGCTTCTGCTGCTGCCTTGCCGCTGCTGCCTTGTTGCTGGTGGCTTGCTTCTGCTGCAGCCTTGCTGGTGCTGCCTTGCTGATGCCGCCTTGCTGCTGCCATCGCGATGCTGCCGCCTTGCCGCTGTTGCCTTGCTGCAACTGCCTTGCTGCTGCTGCCTTGCTGCGGCTGCCTTGCTGCGGCTGCTGCCTTGCTGCGGCTGCTGCCTTGCTGCGGCTGCCTTGCTGCGGCTGCTGCCTTGCTGCTGCTGCCTTGCCTTGCTGCGGCTGCTGCCTTGCTGCGGCTGCCTTCCTGCTGCTGTCTTGCTTCTACTGCTGCTGCCTTGCTGCTGCTGCCTTGCCGCTGCTGCCTTCCTGCTGCTGTCTTGCTTCTACTGCTGCCTGCCTTGCTGCTGCTGCCTTGCTGCTGCTGCTGCTTTCTTGCTGACCGATTTTACGCCTGGGAAGAGTAGGTGCGCAGCTCGGAGGCCAGATACGAAGTTAGGGGCTTTCACCCACAGCAAAGGAACTGCTTGCCTTGGCCGCGTTTCGAAAAACACGTTTCCAGGGGACACCACGAGGAGGTGGCAAGTCAGATTTTGTCCCCCAACCCCAAGACCACCCATTGAGAATTCCTTTTTTTTTTTTGGAAGAATCGTACGGGGGCCTTCGAGGCAAACTGGGAAAAATGGGCAAGACAAGCAAGTTCCAAAAGGGGAAGTTCAAATACTTCGTTTGTGGGCCGACACTCGGGTATTCTCCGGTGTCTTTTCGATTGGTGTGACTCAGTCCCTCCTGCTGCAAATTTTGTGAAATGCAGGAGTGGACTTGTCACAGCCAACCGCACAGACAGCCTTGATTTTTTTTTAAACACCAGGCCGTACAGTTTGCCAGACAAGAAACCTGGTGCCTGACCTGGTGGGTTCTCCGGGTTCACTTCTTCACAACGAAAAACGGCACAACCACGAACACAGACAGGCGCGGTTTGAACCCGCACCAGTTGCACACTGCAACCGGCGCCTGCCCCACGGCACTGGGGACTCAGAAAAACGAAAGGAGAGTCGGCTAAGGGCCTGGAAAGGCCGCGGCTCAGCCACAAGCCGCCACCTGTCACTCAGACTGGGGCCAACTAATTCAAAAAACCGGGGGCACATTGGTAACCATCCCGATTTTACCCCGCCTTCACGATGAGAGGGCCACAAGGGAGTCAAACTTGGCAAGGCTCACCGGGAAGGTGCCTCTTTGCACCGCCCCCCCCGTTCCTGCTGGGCAGCTTGGGGCAGGATCTTTTACGCCCGGGAAGGGTAGGTGCGCAGCTCGGACGCCAGATACGAAGTAAGGGGCTTTCACCCACAGCAAAGGTACTGCTTGCCTTGGCCGCGTTTCGAAAAACACGTTTCCAGGGGACACCGCGAGGAGGTGGCAAGTCAGATTTTGTCCCCCAACACTGTTCGCATGAGCTCCGAATTCCTGTGAGACACCGAAAACGTGATAGGCAACTGTTGCATGTCGAAATGGGGGGGGCACGTTCTCCCGAAGTTGCGACCCTTGAAAGAACGTCGTTCGTAGGAGCTTCGAATTCCTGTGACGGTTTCGTTGGATGCATCGGTCAAAATATCAACAAAAATATGTACCCATAGCTCTGTCAGAACCTTTTCGCTGACTCGGAACTTCACATACCTTGACTGCTTCCACACGAACTCTCGAACACCAGATTTTTCAAGCACAACTCCGACCCGAACCATCTTGTGAATTTCTTTTCTTCTTCTAGTTCCTGTTTGCGTTGTGTGTGCTGAATCCTGTTTTCTTTCGAGTCGGCCTCTTCACACAAGAGGCCGAACCTGGACAAGAAGGCCCACATCGAAGCACTAAGAATCCATCAAATGCACGAGGGGGCCCGCAGGGCCACCGAGTGCGGGTTTGCGGGTTTACTATATAATTATGTGGCTTGTCCGTCCGTCTGTCCGTCACAATGAAAAATTCCAAGCAAAAATTTCACCTTTGTCAAAAAAAAATTCTGAAAAACTGAAAATTCAGAATCCAGTTTCTATTGGTTTTCCTATGAACCAGACCCGCAAACCAGCCATTTTTTGGCAGCATCCAATTCCACAGGTCAGGTTTGCCCGGGTTTGTTGGAGGTGTGTCCCCCTCTATCTCTTGCAATCAGGCTTGGCAACACTGGACTGACAAAGAACGTGCAGAATGGGAAGCAAAAGGCTGAGTGCTGACTTCCTGTGTGTCGGCTTGTCTCTCACTCAAGGCTTTTTGTTGGCTGGCTTGCTGGTGCTGACTTGCTGGTGCTGACTTGCTGGTGCTGACTTGCTGGTGCTGACTTGCTGGTGCTGACTTCCTGGCTGCTGACTTGCTGGTGCTGCCTTGCTGGTGCTGACTTGCTGGTGCTGACTTGCTGGTGCTGACTTGCTGGTGCTGACTTGCTGGTGCTGACTTGCTGGTGCTGACTTGCTGGTGCTGACTTGCTGGTGCTGACTTGCTGGTGCTGACTTGCTGGTGCTGACTTGCTGGTGCTGACTTGCTGGTGCTGACTTGCTGGTGCTGACTTGCTGGTGCTGACTTGCTGGTGCTGACTTGCTGGTGCTGACTTGCTGGTGCTGACTTGCTGGTGCTGACTTGCTGGTGCTGACTTGCTGGTGCTGACTTGCTGGTGCTGACTTGCTGGTGCTGACTTGCTGGTGCTGACTTGCTGGTGCTGACTTGCTGGTGCTGACTTGCTGGTGCTGACTTGCTGGTGCTGACTTGCTGGTGCTGACTTGCTGGTGCTGACTTCCTGGGTGCTGGCCTGGGTGTCTCCTGGTACTGCCTGGTGCTGCCTGCCGTTGGTGCTGCCTGCCGTTGGTGCTGCCTGCTGGTGCTGCCTGGTGCTCATAATATTTTTTCCAAAACTTGAAAATTCGAAAAATATACCCAAGTATCAAAGTCCCCGTGCCAAAGATTGTTGCTATGTGTGTGCTTTGTCTGTCTCTAATCTGCCCAAAACTTCCACCGATTAGGGATCATCAGAACTATGAACACGCAGACCTCGAAAGGTTTGCTTCCTCCTGTTTCGTTTCCACTGCGGTTAGCCACATACAATGTCGTGAGACAAAGTTTTTTCGGCCAGTTGCGAGGAACTGCCTGCAGGAGTTGCTCAAAGCATGAACGTCAAGGACGCTCAACAAAGCCTATGGAGGGGCTCGCATCTGATCCAAAATGCTGGCATAGTGACACGGGTTGATCTTGCTGACTGGCTCGACAGGTACTCCCGCGTTGCAAAGTGCAGCTTCCTTTCAACCCTTCAAAGATAGGACAAAGCACGCACACAAGAGACAACCAATAGCCATTTTCCCCTCCCATCCTTCCTCCCAAGGTTTTGGGTTCCTGGTTTGGTTCTGCTGATGCTGTGATTGTTACTTCTGCTAAAGCTGTGCTGCTTCTGCTGCTACTTCTGCTGCTGCTGCTGCTGCTGCTTCTGCTGCTTCTGCTGCTTCTGCTGCTTCTGCTCCTGCTCCCTGCTGGTGCTTCAGTCTTGCTGATGTTGCTGCTGCTGCAAAAAAGGTGAATGAGTGAAAGTCCCATGTGCTGACAACGGTGGCTACCTGTTTTTGGGCCAAAAGGGGCCTGCCATGCCAGAACTGGGACATCTTTTTATTTCTTTACAATAAGAAGAAAAGTGTGGACAAAAGGCTTAAAGCAACCTTCTCTTGACTTCGATGGGGTTTTTGCTGCCTTGCTGCTGATCCTCTTGCTGCTCCTCTTGTTCCTGTGTTTGGTTTTGCTGCCTTGCCACTCTTGCTCCTGCTGCTGTTGCTGATTTCCCTGAAGCTGCGACAATCCCGCCAACAACACAGTAACTGTTTACTTCCTGCTGATTTGCTGCTCACTGCTGTTTGTGCTGGTGCTGCTCTTGCTCCTGCTTCTCTTGTTGCCTTTCATCGAAGCTGTGAAACTCTCTCAAAACCAAACACTGCAGTAAACGACCTTCCCCCCCTTCGAAATGGAAAGGCTTGCATTTTTCATCGAAGCCCAGATTCGCAAACTTCGTCTGTGTTTTGATTACCTGTTTAGGTTTCTTTGAACTGAAAGTTGCTGTCTGCCTTGCTGCTGCCTTGCTCCTGCTCTTGCTGCTGTTCTTGCTGCTACTCTTGCTCCTGCTGCTCGCTGCTCTGCTGCCTTTCTCCGAAGCTGTGGAATTCTCGGAAAACCAAACACTGCAGTCAACGACCTTCCCCACTTCGAATGGAAAGGCTTGCAAAGACTGATGTTCATTGCAAGCTTCGATTTCCACCTTAAGCGCTTCAAACAAACTTCGTCTGTGTTTTGATTTTCTGTTTATGTTTCTTTAAATTGAAAGCTCCTATTCTGTCTGCTGCCTTCTGTTGGTGCTCTTCCTGCTGCTGCCTTACCGCTGCTGCCTTGCCGCTGCTGCCTTGCTGCTGCTGCCTTGCTTGCCCCTGCTGCCTTGCTGCTGCTGCCTTGCCGCTGTTGCCTTGCCGCTCCTGTCTTCTTGCTGCTGCTGCCTTGCTGATGCTGCCTTGCTACTGCTGCTTTGCTTTGCTGCTGTCTTGCTTCTGCCGCTGCCTTGCCGCTGTTGCCTTGCCGCTGCTGTCTTGCTGCTGCTGTCTTGCTGCTGCTTCCTAGCTGCTGCTTCCTTGCCGCTGCTGTCTTGCTGCTGCTACTCTTGCTGTTGCTGCTCCTGCTGCTCTGCTGCCTTTCTCCAAAGCTGTGGAATTCTCGCAAAACCAAACACTGTGGTCAACGACCTTCCCCACTTCGAAATGGAAAGGCTTGCAAAGACTGATGTTCATCGCAAGCTTCGTTTTCCAACTTAAGCGCTTCAAACAAACTTCGTCTGTTCTTGCTGCTGCTGCCTTGCCGCTGCTATGATGCTGCTGCTGCTGCCGCTGCCGCTGCCTTGCCGCTGCTGCCTTGCTGCTACTGCCTTGCTGCCTTGTTGCTGCTGCCTTGCTGCTGCTGCTGCTGCTGCAGCCTTGTTGCTGCCTTTTCGCTGCTATGTTGCTGCTGCTGCTTCCCTGCCGCTGCTGCCTTGCTGCTGCTGCTGCCTTGCTGCTGCTGCTGCCTTGATGCTGCTGCTGCCTTGCTGCTGCTCCTGCCTAGCTGCAGCTGCTGCTGCTGCTGCCTTCTTGCTGCTGCCTTGGCGCTGCTGTGTTGCTGCTCCTGCTTCCCTGCCGCTGCCGTGGCTGCCTTGCTGATGCCGCCTTGCCGCTGCTATCGAACTGCTGCCGCCTTGCCGCTGTTGCCTTGCCGATGCTGTCTTGCTGCTGGTGTCTTGCTGCTGCTGCTGCCTTGCCGCTGCTGCCTTGTTGCTGCTGTCTTGCTTCTACTGCTGCCTGCCTTGCTGCTGCTGCCTTGCTGCTGCTGCTGCTTTCTTGCCGACCGATTTTACGCCTGGGAAGAGTAGGTGCGCAGCTCGGAGGCCAGATACGAAGTTAGGGGCTTTCACCCACAGCAAAGGAACTGCTTGCCTTGGCCGCGTTTCGAAAAACACGTTTCCAGGGGACACCACGAGGAGGTGGCAAGTCAGATTTTGTCCCCCAACCCCAAGACCACCCATTGAGAATTCCGGGGCCTTTGATGGCCAGCTTCTTGGACTTCACGACCTCTCAGGAGCACTTTGCTGAAGGAACACCGAAAACGTGATAGGCAACTGTTGCATGTCGAAATGGGGGGGGCACGTTCTCCCGAAGTTGCGACCCTTGAAAGAACGTCGTTCGTAGGAGCTTCGAATTCCTGTGACGGTTTCGTTGGATGCATCGGTCAAAATATCAACAAAAATATGTACCCATAGCTCTGTCAGAACCTTTTCGCTGACTCGTAACTTCACATACCTTGACTGCTTCCACACGAACTCTCGAACACCAGATTTTTCAAGCACAACTCCGACCCGAACCATCTTGTGAATTTCTTTTCTTCTTCTAGTTCCTGTTTGCGTTGTGTGTGCTGAATCCTGTTTTCTTTCGAGTCGGCCTCTTCACACAAGAGGCCGAACCTGGACAAGAAGGCCCACATCGAAGCACTAAGAATCCATCAAATGCACGAGGGGGCCCGCAGGGCCACCGAGTGCGGGTTACTATATAATTATGTGGCTTGTCCGTCCGTCTGTCCGTCACAATGAAAAATTCCAAGCAAAAATTTCACCTTTGTCAAAAAAAAATTCTGAAAAACTGAAAATTCAGAATCCAGTTTCTATTGGTTTTCCTATGAACCAGACCCGCAAACCAGCCATTTTTTGGCAGCATCCAATTCCACAGGTCAGGTTTGCCCGGGTTTGCTGGAGGTGTGCCCCCCTCTATCTCTTGCAATCAGGCTTGGCAACACAGGACCCCCAAAGAACGCGCAGAATGGGAAGCAAAAGGATGAGTGGTGGGAGTCCTGTGTGTCTAGGGGCTTGTCTCTCACTCAAGGCTTTTTGTTGGCTGTTGCTGCTGCTGACTTGCTGGTGCTGACTTGCTGGTGCTGACTTGCTGGTGCTGACTTGCTGGTGCTGACTTGCTGGTGCTGACTTGCTGGTGCTGACTTGCTGGGTGCTGGCCTGGGTGTCTCCTGGTACTGCGCTGCCTGCTATGTGCTTCCTGCTGGTGCTGCCTGCGTGTGCTGCCTGCCGTTGGTGCTGCCTGCTGCTGGTGCTGCCTGGTGCTCATAATATTTTTTCCAAAACTTGAAAATTCGAAAAATATACCCAAGTATCAAAGTCCCCGTGCCAAAGATTGTTGCTATGCGTGTGCTTTGTCTGTCTCTAATCTGCCCAAAACTTCCACCGATTAGGGATCATCAGAACTATGAACACGCAGACCTCGAAAGGTTTGCTTCCTCCTGTTTCGTTTCCACTGCGGTTAGCCACATACAATGTCGTGAGACAAAGTTTTTTCGGCCAGTTGCGAGGAACTGCCTGCAGGAGTTGCTCAAAGCATGAACGTCAAGGACGCTCAACAAAGCCTATGGAGGGGCTCGCATCTGATCCAAAATGCTGGCATAGTGACACGGGTTGATCTTGCTGACTGGCTCGACAGGTACTCCCGCGTTGCAAAGTGCAGCTTCCTTTCAACCCTTCAAAGATAGGACAAAGCACGCACACAAGAGACAACCAATAGCCATTTTCCCCTCCCTCATCCCTCCTCCCAATGTTTTGGGTTCCTGGTTTGGTTCTGCTGATGCTGTGATTGTTAATTCTTCTAAAGCTGTGCTGTTTCTGCTGCTGCTGCTGCTGCTGCTTGCTGCTGCTGCTGCTGCTGCTGCTGCTGCTGCTGCTGCTGCTGCTGCTGCTGCTGCTGCTGCTGCTGCTGCTGCTGCTGCTGCTGCTGCTGCTGCTGCTGCTGCTGCTGCTGCTGCCGTAAAAAGGAAAGACTGAGATCATGCAAAATGTGTAGAAGCTCCTTGTAAAAGGTTGCCCCCCGGGTTACAAGAAGGCAGAAGCAACGGTGTTGTCAAGAAAGAGGTAGATGGAAGCAGTGAGGGGAAAATGAAAAAGCCAGCAGAGTTTGCTTGTGTTTGGTGGAGGGATTGAACAACTGAGAGAAGCATGGAAGAATTAGGGTTAAGGGGGTTGAAACCAGAATGGGCGAGATGAAAACCGTCCCATCCTAGATTTGA
This sequence comes from Diplonema papillatum, assembly GCA_030068145.1. NCBI lineage: Eukaryota > Euglenozoa > Diplonemea > Diplonemida > Diplonemidae > Diplonema > Diplonema papillatum. Next base: position 17,516 of record JAPJBO010000166.1, read on the forward strand.
TGAAGCATGTACTGTGAGGATCACAGGCCCCTGGTGAAGGCAGCCATGACGATTCTCCCTTCAGGTCTGTCACTGTCACAGTCAGATAGGACCTCCTGCATTCTGATGTCTGTCATCTTGACAATACTGTTATCATCAACACGGACCCATTGGCTTCCCTCTTTCAGGAAGGACCAATAGTGCCCTGTGTGTATTGAGCCTCTGTGGACAATAAGTCCGTCTAGTACGAATCCTGTTTCTTCGTTCACAGCCTGAATACTAACCCTCTTGTTGTTCCTGCTTGAGGTGTCCTGCTGTCTATCATATAATGTGCGACCAACACCTATGTAGACCTGATTGCAGCTAAACTCTGTTGTGGTTTCCTTCACATAAGAACACAGAAGGGGACACTTGTCACATGCAATAGAGTCGTTAATATCAAACTCTTTGACCATAGAATCTACACTGATGTGTTCCTCTTCCGCAGTTGGTGAAACATTGTATGAAAAGTATGGAACTACACAATGTTGTGTTTCTTGTTGTCCAAGGTAAGTTCCGCAATTTCTGCAGGTCTTTGTTACCTTGGCCCTAAAAGTATGGCAAGCTCTGCTTGCCTTTGAACTGGGATCCTGCGGAAGGTGCTTTTCTTCTGCTTCTGCAATGGTAACAAAAGCTCGTACGAAAACCTCACAAGCATCCCAGTGCCCAGAGCCACAGGCTTCTTCCTGTGTCCTCCCAAGGGCAAGCAGAACAGACTTCCGAAGAACACCCCCCGACTTTGTCCATGAGGAAAGCTCTTTTGCTGGCTTTTCGTAGTCGTCCCAAAGACCAGACCAGAGCAGAGCAGGGAAAAAAACCCGATCCAGCCCAGTTTGAGGATTAATCAAGGAGTCCAATGATGCACAGAACTGCTTGCACCTCCTCAATATCTGAATGGCGGCGTTCATAAAACAGGAGTTATTGTAGTTGATTATTCCTCTGATTGGGCCAAAATGATCTTCCTTTTGCATGCCAAACCTTTTTGTGATGACACGAGATACAGAATCCTTTGAGCCGGCAGTAGGACCTTTCCGGCGGGTGGCTGGCACCCCCGTTGCCGAATTACCTCGGCTCTGGTTTTGCTGCAGACTGGTCTTGTTTGGGTGGGGGAGAGAGCCTTTCTTTGAACCTTCTTTTTCACTTGTTTTTGCCACATTTGAATGCGGAATTCCCTCTGAAGCCATTCTCCTGGGTGGACTGTCATTGAGCCCCAACGAAGAATTGGTGCTGCAGGGACTGATTTCAATAGCATCCTTGCTTGCAGTTCGGGTTTGTTGCTGTGTTTGTCGTGGGTTGGCCTTATTCCGGACTGTAGGTTTTAGGGCCTTCTTTGACTTTTCTTTACCTGTTTCTCCCGCTCTGCCTTTTTGGCTTGAGGGATTAACTTCTTCTGATGCTATTCTCCTCAGCGGACTGTCATCAAGACCCAATGAGGAGCTGCTGCTGCACATAGAAGAGGCCCCCTTGGGGTACCTAGGCAACAAATTTGCAGCATCATCTGGGAGAGTCACTCTTTTGAGTGGACCGCTGTTCAATCCCAAGGAAGAATCGTTGCTACTGCTGCTACTGCTGCTACTGCTGCTATCGCTGCTATCGCTGCTATCACTACTATCGTTATCGCAAGAGCTTACCTCAATTACTACCTTTGAACGCTTTCTGGAGGCCTTCGCTTTTACATGCCCTGAATATGGTTCATCTGCACCACTATTACTACTTACCTCAATTACCACCTTTGAACGCTTTCCGGAGGCCTTCGCTTTGACATGCCCTGAATATGGTTCATCTGCACCACTATTACTACTTATCTCAATAACTTCTGTTGTGCTCCTTTTTTTGCATGCAGCAGGAATCTTTGTTTCTGTTGCAGGTTTTTCTGTAGTCCCATCCTTTGCAAGCTTGCCTGAGCGGACATTTGCGTTTGGACGTTGCTGTGACGCACTGGTGTGCCGTTCCGCAAAAATCCTTGCTATTCTCGCACGATTCTCGGCAAGGAACTCGGCTTTTTCTTCATTGCTCATATATATTCGATTCGTTTTCTGATACAGTGGGGTCCCCTTTTGTGACTTGAGTGAACTATCTGGTTCTTCTGTGGTATTTTCTCCTGCCTTGCTCTTCCTTTGTTTTGTCCTGTCACTTCTGCTTGCTGCCGGTTGTGAGAACGATTCAAGTACCATCGCATCATATTCTTCTTCATCCAACCCCAGGGAGGAGGATTCTTCTTCATCTTTGAGCTCCTCTTTCTTTACAGCTTCGTAACCAGTAAGGCACGCGTCCTTTTCGCACTTGGTCGAGAAGTCTGCAAATGTTCGTTCACGCCTCCTCCTGGGTATGTTGAGACCCATTCCTCCCTTCTTGACAGTGTCTGCTCTGAACTCCCCCCAAGACTCGTCTTCGATAATAGAGAAATTAACCACATTGTTGGCTGTAAAGTTGAGCTTCGGGGCAATGACTAGCCCTCCCGCAGTTTTTGTCCTGCTCAAAGCCACATAAAGCTGTCCATGTGCGAAGCAGTTTCCCTCGGTGAGATCCAGGCCGACCTTGTCAAGCGTCTGCCCTTGCGACTTGTTGATTGTCATCGCAAAGCATAGCTTCACAGGAAACTGTGTTCTCACCAGTTCTATGAGACCGGTTTCATCTCGGGGACGAAGAGGCAACCTTGGGATTGGCCAGATTTTCCCGGTGCTAACAATTTTTACTGTCAACATGAACCTGCTGACATCTGTGACAATCATTTTGGTACCGTTGCACAACCCTCTGGAAACATTCAAGTTTACCAACAGTGTTACAGGGCAGCCAATTTTCAGCTTCAGGTACTTGGGCGGCAGCCCAGGGGCCCCAGCTGCTCCTAAGACTTCCTCTGGGATAAGGCTTTCGTTGCATGTATCGTTCGCTTCAAGGGTGTAAGTGTCACCGGGAAATTGCTCGATGCAGTAGCTGTTTACTTCATCTACCTGAGCATTCAGAGGGGCCAGAACAGAAGACGATTCAGGAACTTCCCCATCCACCAAATCCGGATAGCAGTGATCAATGAGGTCCAAAATGTTGTTTGTGTTACCGTTCGCGTTCACACAAAACTGTTGTGGGAGTCGGATTGCGGACGCCTCGTCCGATTCTGTATCATTCGGAATCAGGCCAAGCCCAACCTTAGTAATAAACTCGACAAACTCACCCTCACCCTTCTGACGCTCAATTTTCTTCAGTTCATGAGTTTTGAAATGCTTCCAAAGAAAGCTTCTCTTCAAACACATTCTCACCTCCTCCCCTGGTTTCGAGAACTTCGGAGGTATTGGTGAGCATTGGCAGAAGTCCCCGCCAAAAACAACAGTCACCCCCCCAAAGGCCATGTCAGGCTTGCCTCGAATTTGACGAAGGGTCTGGTCGATGGCTTCCAGATGGTAGCGAGAAAGTGCTGATGCCTCATCAACTACAATCAGATCAACAAAGGTGAAGGCCTTCTTCAAGTCCCGGTTTTCACTATCTAAAAGCTTTGTGGTCTCATGCACCTTGTTGTCCAAATGGAGCTTGAAAAGGCTGTGAACAGTGGCCCCACCCGTCAGAAGATGAGCAGCAAGGGCGGTGGTAGCCGATGCAAATGCGATCCTCGGGATCGGTATCCCCTCCTCGTCTGTATCTGATTCTGTACCTTTCCCTCGGTGTGATCTTGCAAAACAAAGCAATGCTTCATATAAAAAGGTCTTGCCCGTGCCTCCCCTTCCTTTTACAAAAAAAGCTCCGCCTTCGTTCTCTTCAATGCTTTGCCGGACAGCGTCGCATGCTTCCTTTTGTTCTTTGTTCATCATTTCATACCTCTCCTGGTAAGACTCCCAAACAGCCTCCTTGTCGTACATATGATTGTACACCTTTGCACCCACAGCTTTCATTATTCTTTTCCTTTCGACTTCCCCAATGTCAGCTACTTCACCTTCTTCAACTGGTGGATTACCTGGTTCCGGAATCCCCAGGTAACCATTACTTCTGCCATCGGATTCAGCCAGTTTCGAAATATCCAGCAGGCCCTTCCACGTTGTCATTGGAGTGGCCTTCTTGTTTGGGTTGGTGGGATCAGTATTTCGGAAAAGAAAATCCTTGTACTTGTTGAGAAGACGCATTGGCGCATGAACCCCGGCATGCGATATTAGAAGGTAGAAAAAAAATCTGAGCTGGCGGGCAGTGAAGACATCCTTTGCATGTTCCATCACTTTCTCATGCTCGGAGTCGTCTCTGTACAGCCCGCGCGCCTTACAAGCTGCTACAAAATCATTATTTTTGAAGTTTTTTCGCATCATCCTCCACTCTGCACTCTTCTCCTTCCTGTTCGTATTATTCTCCTCTCCGCCAGATTCGCTGCTTGAAGCTATTATAGAAGCAGCCAGAACCCCTCCTGCAGCGACTGCGGCAGCGGTGGTAACAGAAAGAAAAGGGGGGTTATCAGGTGGGTTGTCAGGGGGGTTATCAAACTCCACGCTATGTTTGTCATCTTCTTCACAATTCTCCCAATCGTTGTCTTGGCTGCTGTTTTTGCGAAACATCAAATCCTTCCACGACCTTACCCCCGGAGTGTGAACCAGAAGGGATCGAAGAGCATACAGTTGTGCGTCTTTAGGACTGACCCACCAAAGCTTTCCAACAGTTGCTTCTGTCTTTGCAGACCTTCTTGCTTTAGACAGAGTTTCTGTTACTTCGTCCCATTCAACATCTTGGCGGATTCTCCACTGCTTCTTATTCCGCAACCATGTGTAATACCGGGGAATTTCAGCGTAAGTTAGAAACCTCGCGCAACACCGCTTCGTCGTAGAAGGATTGTTGGTATTAGCTTTAAGTGTTCGATATTCGGTTGCACACAATTCGAAATATGCAAGAAGTTTTGATGATGTTTCGGAAACCTTATCAAGTACCTCGTCCCGATTGTTGTCCGTATCAATTTCAACATAATGCTTTCCTGGCAAATGAATGGGCAAATCTTCTACAGATACTGACTTCCCTGCATGCTCGAACCCAAACATGCGCATACATGCTTCCACTGAGCCCAGGTAACGGCCGTTGATGTATTTCAGGGCCTGACTCTCTTCTGCACTGTGAACATAACTTTCGTCATCTAACCAACCTAACTCTACCGCAGCTTTCTTATCATTCTTGTACAAATACTTGAAAAGATAAGATATGGCCCCAATGCCGCGGCACACCTCTACATTTACCTGAGAGCGATATTTCAGAAGCAACCCGGCATTGTATGGGACAACCCATCGATTGTCCAGCTTCGTACGCCCTGTCTTCCTCCCATTTTCTGGGCGCTTCGGGAGGGCCATGCCATCCAGATCTGCAACACTTTCGTCCTGAAAGTCTTTTGGAAAATTTGATCGGCAATACCAGTTGCCCGGTTTTGTTTTTGATTCTGAGCTGCACAGCCGTTCTGCCATTTCTTGTTTGTTGCCCTTCACATGCGCACAGCTGCTATGCATGTGCCACTTATCGACCAGTTCGTGAAGCAATGGTTGTTTTACCTTACAAGGTATCTCAGCATGCACTACATGGTCTAAATCATCTGGAGTTCGAGGTTTGTGATGGTCCTCGTTCCAAGCGAGAAGGTGCATGTGTGGGAGGCCGCGTTTCTGAAACTCATACACCCACACAACAGCTTTGTTGTCACCTAGGGCTCCTTCTTTGATGTCCTTGATCATTTGCTGTGCTTTCTCATGGAAAACGCGAGCAACCAAATCCGGACGGTCCATGGCAGTTTCGTTTGGCCCCAGGCTGCCTAATATCTCAGGCCATATGCCGTTCCCATTAAATGTAACAAAGTAGTCAGGTTTTCCATACTCCTTATCAGAAAATATGGCCAACGCTTCTTGGCATAGCTTTTTCTTACGTTCCGGACCGTACGGAAAATTTGAAGACATCCCCCCTGCTTTCTTTCCCATTTCAGAGACCTTCACATTCCCGGCTGCATCCTTGGCAATTGCATCCGCAGTTCCAGAACGAACTTTCTTCCCACGCTGTGTATGATGAAAAGTGAGTTCATCATACTCATCGCGTGCGGCCATGTCACAAATGTATTGCTGCGACAGCCTGCCTGCCACCAACAGCGGGTTTGTATAGCCGACCCGGTGGTGCAAGTGGTACGCAGAATACATCTTTGGCGACAATTGAAGGTTCGTGCGTGTTTTTCCATCATTGAACAGTACATTCTTGCGGTAGCCAAAATTCCCCCACGGAGATTTTCCCAAGTTCTCATTTGCCTTACTCGGATTGTACTCAAATTTCGGGAAAAACAGAGGGTAAGACGCTAGTTCGTAAAGAGGATGCACATCCTTTATCCACTTCCGCTTACCCCCTCGGAGATGAACAATGAACTTCCTCCGTGATCCTTCGTCTGACATGACAGCCCCAACTTCCATTTTGGCTTCCTCGGTCACGTACTCGACACCCTTCTTGCTTAGTTCCCCCAGATCAAACTTTACATGCCCGTTTAGTAGCGTTTTCTGCCTTCGCTCTTTGGCAAGAAGCTTGTTAACAAACTTCTGCAGTGTATGCCTGAAAGGGTGATCTTTCAAAACGAGCTCCTTGAGTTCCTTCAAGACAGACTTCCGCATCACGCGAGAAGTTGGCGGAACTTCGCGATCCGTGAACCAAACTTCTGCATGTCGAAGCTCCGACTGGCTTTTATTTTTCGAAGGTAAAATAGCATCCACCATGTGCATCACCCTGCCTTTGATCACAATATTTCTGGGTCCCTTCTTTTCTTTGCCTGTTTTGAACCGGTCGTCCTCTTTAAAAACTGGGGCCGCAAATGACAGGTAGTTATTGTAATACCTGCTGCTTTCCTTGAAGTGGCTGTCAGTGAACAGCTTCATCAAAGCATCAGGTACAACTATCTGTGGGCAGTTTTCATGATTCACCTTTCCTTTTTGGCAACAGAGCTTCCTACTCGTTCTGCTGGCTTCTCGCTTAAAAAGCAAGGCTTTGCAGTGCGAGCAAAATATTCGCTCATCACCGCCGCCCAGAATCCCGAAATTGTCCAGTTCAACGTCGGCTTCTTGGACATCCTCGAGCTTGGCGCAGGCAAAGTTTCTGACCTTGTCGAAACCCTTTCTTCTAGCACCCAGGCGTTCTTCCATTGCTGCCCGCTTCCCCTTCCTTGCTTTTATTCTTCTCTCCCTTTCGACTTCTTTTTCGTGCTCCCTGTTTTCCTTTACGCTGCGCAGCTTTTGCTTCCTCTGCTTCTCGGCCTCATTCTCCTTTTCCCTGAGGGCTTTATTACCTCGTGACACCCGCTTTCTCTTCCTATCATGAAGATTCTCAGTTCCCTGACTCTGGGAGGATCGAGACCTCCTTTTCCTTTCCGTCGCAGCTCTTCTTTTTTCATCTGAACGCTCTCTCTTTGGGTGCTTTCTCCTCGGAGCTTCCGACGACTTTCTTCGTTTTATAGCAGGACTTGCTATAGAAGAAGATGCTGGAGATTCCCTCCGCCCCTTTTTTTCTGTAGACGTTTCTTCTTCCAAAATTCCTGCAACTTCATGCGCAGCAGTCAGAACATCGAAGTCAGGATCCCCCTCATCAATCGAGAAATCGGCCCATTCTGTTTCGTTTTCTGCCCCTGCAAGGTTGAACGACTGCAGAAGCAGGATGCAGACAAAAAAACGCACGGGGAAACGAAACATGGAGGGTGCAGCCCATCGCGGCAAACACGCAGCGGCAACCTTAGTTGCGCCTAATGGGCATATGTTGCTCTCGGGAATCGGGGGCCATGCGGGGACCTTTCCTCTGTTCTTTTTCTTCTTCTTTGCTGCTCTTCGCCTCTTGTTCTTTTTCCACCACCTGCCCCGTGTGGTTTCTTCTTCTTGGGGTGGAGTGAGCTTCTTTTCCTTTGCTCTGGGTGCTTTTTTCTTCCCCTCCTCTGCCCTCCTTCTTTTTTCTTGTCGGCTTAAAATTTGGTGCCTTCTCTTGGCAGCCGACTTTCTGGGGTTTACTGGTGGGGTACCTCGGTAAACCTTTCGGGCCTTGCACACAACGTTCCTTTTACGGACTGCCAATGCGCTCCCCGGGACCCACCCGAACAATCCCGTCGCTCCGGGGAACCCAACAACAGGGGTGGGTGAGGGACGGTTCTTTGCGAAGCTTTCCGCAAACCTTTTCAGGTCTGAAAAGGTGGCCACAGAAACTTCATCCCGGATTTCCCCCCCAAAGTTCTTTTCTTTCTTTTCGTTACCGCTCCTGGTCTCGGTGAGCGCAAGGGGCGGTGCAAGAAACCTGGACAGTTCTGCAACTGAACTGAACAGGCGAGGCGGTTCGTCGGTAGGGGTTGTAGCTACCGGGACAGGTGGTGAGGTGAGGGATGGAGCGGGGGTTCTCGTGTTGACGTACCGGAATGTCAACGACACTCGCTCTTGTGGCACGTCAACCGGAGCAATACTGTGTTTCCACACAGTACGCCCCTCCCCCGTCAGAGTGCAAACTGTGCCGACTGGCAGCTTCGTTCGCCTCTGCTCCCCTCCCTTTGTCCACATCATCGCACTCGCACTCAACAAGGAGACGGAGTGGATGATGGGGCCCAGGCGCTCATCATCGATGTGAGGCGCTATACCGGACCCAGGACTATACCAGTTGACCAACAACTGGTTTGGAGCAACTCCAGTGCGTTGCTCCAGCCACTTCGCTGTTTCCAGCAAAGCACCTGCCGGGATAGGGGAGGCACGCACCAAGCACTTGGTGCCCCCCCTATACTTCCATCCATATTGGATGGTCCGGCGTCCCCCCAACTTCTCCCAGAGCTCTGAGTTTTGCATGGTCTGCTCAGACCAATGCGTAACTCTTTCCAAGAGCTGCTGCGGCAGCGACACAAAATCGACGCCAGGAGGAGAGGCTGACATAGTGCTTGTTTTTTTTTTTTTTTTTAAAGAACCTGTCAGAGAGATGTTGCTCAGATGTTGAGAAGGGTTGCAACAAGATTCAGCACAAGCAAAACATCAAATCGCAAGTAAGTTATTACTATTTGCTGAGCTTTCAAATTCCGCATTGCTCCCTTTAGCTAGGCAAGCTTTGCTGCAGCAACCGCGTTCATCAGACAACGCTACAACAAACACGACAAGGCACGATCGAAAAAAGCTTGTGGCCTTTTTATTTGGATGAGGCAACTATGAAAAATACGATTTTCACAAAGACTGGCACTGCAGGTTTCGACTTTTCTCCGTTCCGGTCGACATGAACTATGGGTGCATCATTTTAACGCAGGTGCAAACACTATGTCAGCCTGTTAGCAATAGGCTACCGCAGCTGTGCAAGAAGACTTCCCTTTATTATACTGCAAGCAGTCGCAGCGGTTTCTTCACTGGTCTATGCGACAATGAAACGAGGAACAAATCGCTTTCAACGAGCAAAAGATAATGGGAAAACAAGGATGCCGGGCACGTTCTGCAGAAGCACTACGTGTCGACTGGAGCACAGTGACGGGTCTGGGGGGAAGGAAAGGGGCGTCGCAGCGAAGCAGCAGCAGTACGAAGCGAAGCTCGACCAGGCCGAGGGCAGGTCCGAGCCGAGACGGCGGCGCAACGATCGACCGAGCAGAGTTCAACCGGGTCCCACAAGATGCGGTGCATGCCGGGTAGGCAACCTGTACTACCAGCAGAGTGTTAGCCGGTTTACTCCTTTGTTTACTCTGTTCGGTGCACTTCTCGGTCGAGCCTGAAGTGTGCGAAAATACAGCGGCACAAAGGACCCCTGTTGTAAGATGCGCATCGTACTAGGCATCGGACTGTGTTGAATGATGAGAGGTCCGTCGAAAGTTGTTTTAATATTTTTTAGCCTTTGTGTCCGACGAAACTAGAATGAACAGAAAAGAATATGCATGTGTTTGTTTTTACTAGCCGAAAAGAGAAAGAAACATTCGGTGTGGTAATGTGTAAAAGAGGGAGGAAATGAAAAATAAAGAAGAAAGGAGAGAAATGGCAACGTTGCAAAACGAACCACTCCCTTCCACAGATGCGCCAATTTCGTCTGAAACCCCCATAGGTTGTCGTGTATAAGAAGGTGAACGAAGCTGTCTCAACGCTTTCGCGCTCAGGCAGCATCGTTCACCTTCTTCTTCTTTTGGGATTCAAAACTAACAAGAACCAGTTTCTCTTTTCCCCCTTTCTTTATTTCCCACGTCCCGTGCATGCCTTTTAAGGCATTGAGTACTGCTGTGGGCTCCAGTTCCCACTTTTCTCCTGGAGAACCCAACAGCTCTTCACCCACCTCGTAGGCGTTTACCCGCAGCGGGGGCGACCCCTTCCACCCATCCACATCCAATTCCAATGCCAACGCCCACTTCCACTCCCACTCCATGCCAACACACCGAGGGTTGCGGCATTCAAGACTCTCGCCGTCTGAGGTGTAATTCACCTTCTTACGACAGCTTTTGCATCCCATGTACATGGGAGCCCCCCCTCTGACTATTCCGCTTGCTGCGGAAATAGCCCCCTTTACACTAAACACTTCCCCTTCGGGAAGTCCTGCTACATCTTCCACTTTCAACTCTTCAGCTTTGCGCTTCAGAGTTTCTGCCTCCCCTTCGGCATACGCTGCTTTCCCAGTGGCAACCCACCACCCTTCCTCCACCGCGCTTTCGCAGCGCTGTGGTTTTCCCCTAACGACAAGGCTCTTCTTCTTCCTGCCCCTCAACGAAACTTGGACAATGTATGCAGCCCCTTCTTCCACCGCCCCCACCCACTCTGCTTCTTTCCCCGCGTCCCATGGCGTGGCTGCTTCTGCTTCTGCCAGGTGGCCTCCCCACATCTCTTCTATTTCTGTGATCGGATCCATCACTTGAATCCCCCCCCGTGAGTGTTTTCTGGCAACGAGAACCTTCGTCCTCTGAACCGCCCACCTCGTGCCCTCCTTCTCGACGATTTCTTTCGTCTTCATCAGGGGAAGCATTTCTGCTTCCCACTGCCCCGTTGCTCCTTGAATGATGCTTTGTGCATCAATCGTGGCGCTTACGCCGTGCTCTGCCTGCGAGGCGACTCCTATGTTGTGCAAATGAATGCATACGAAGGAACACTTCAGGAACGGTGCTTCCCCGAACCTGTTCAGCCCCTCGGACCACAGCACGGCGCGCATGACACACCCGGTTCTGTCTTGCAGGTGCAACTGGCACCTTTTGTACCTCCCCCTTCCGCCTTTCCCTTCCCCCTCTGACACTTCCCCAACCTGCACCACCAACACCCTTATTGCGGTTTTCAATAGACCCCTCCCTTTCCAATCTTGTCCACCAACCTCCCCTTCTCCTTCTCTCACCACCTCCGCCCATCCCTCTGCTGCTTTCATCTTCTGCAGCTGCAGCCTTGGCGACTGCTTCTCTTCCCGCCTTTCTTCCTCGCTCTCCTTTTCTGCTTCACATTTCCCTGTGTGAATCTTCCCACACTCGAAACATTTTCTGGCTCTGGCGATCTTGGCAGGCATTCTGTGGCAGGTTCGTGAGGGACGTAATGTAGTTGCTACTAAGGAAGGAAGATAAGACTGAGGACAGCGGGATTTGTGTGTAAGTTTCGGCGGGCACAGGCTGTGTGTATCTCTCTTAGCACCCTTCTTAACCTGTTGTTGTGTTGCGTGACACACGAATCACACACGAATCACTACATGAAGCTTCTAAGAGCCCACAATTCTCACGCTGTTCTCACAGATTCTGAGACATCGCTGTCCGCTCAAGTGCGAAAGCCGAGCAGACCTACCCAAAGGAAGGTCCAGCTTGGCCCATCCATCTAAAAACCTTCCAAATCCATCGTCTGAGCACGCGATTGCTTTTTCCGCCTTTGCAGCTGTTGCGACGCCAATGCACACCTCCTCGGTCATGCAAACAGGTTTAACCAAAATGATGAAAGGACGAACGATTAAGACTGAAACGAAACCTCTTACTGAACGACCTCTGAACCTTGACTCTCCGAAAGGAAAATCTCACTGAGAAAATGGAGTTTGGATGAATCGGTCAAAAGTTCAAGAGAATGAGTACCCATAGCTCTGCCAGAACCTATAGAATGACTCGCAATCAATGCTCGCTATCAAAGACTGCCTGCGTCGGCCGCGCGTTGAGCACGTTTCCGAGGGACACCACGAGGAGGTGCAGATCAGATTCTTGTCCCTCATTTAAAGAAACGCATGATAAGAGACCTTCTCCCTTTAAGAAGAGGGGGCTTGTACTTCCGAAGTTCCGACCGGCGAAAGAACACTGTTCGTATGAGCTTCGAATTCCTGTGAGTGTTTCTTTGGATGAATCGGTCTAAAATTCGAGAAAACGGGTGCCCATAGCTCTCCCAGAACCTCTTCAATGACTCACAAGTGGGCATACCTTGGTTCGTTTCGCGCGAAACCTCGAAGACCAGCTTTTCGGATCACCAAATTCGTCCGACATCGTCGCCATTCATCGTGAACTTGTTCTTTGGTGCTATTTTTTCCTGCTTATGTTGCGTTTTTCGCTCTCTTCCGAGTCGGCCTCTTCACAAAGAGGCCGAACCTATCTAGAAGGAAGGCTACAAACACTGAGAATCAATCCAATCCACGAGGGGGCCCGCAGGGCCACCGAGTGCGGGTTTGCGGGGTTTGCGGGGTTACTATATAATTATGTGGCTTGTCCGTCCGTCTGTCCGTCACAATGAAAAATTCCAAGCAAAAATTTCACCTTTGTCAAAAAAAAATTCTGAAAAACTGAAAATTCAGAATCCAGTTTCTATTGGTTTTCCTATGAACCAGACCCGCAAACCAGCCATTTTTTGGCAGCATCCAATTCCACAGGTCAGGTTACTATATAATTATGTGGCTTGTCCGTCCGTCTGTCCGTCACAATGAAAAATTCCAAGCAAAAATTTCACCTTTGTCAAAAAAAAATTCTGAAAAACTGAAAATTCAGAATCCAGTTTCTATTGGTTTTCCTATGAACCAGACCCGCAAACCAGCCATTTTTTGGCAGCATCCAATTCCACAGGTCAGGTTACTATATAATTATGTGGCTTGTCCGTCCGTCTGTCCGTCACAATGAAAAATTCCAAGCAAAAATTTCACCTTTGTCAAAAAAAAATTCTGAAAAACTGAAAATTCAGAATCCAGTTTCTATTGGTTTTCCTATGAACCAGACCCGCAAACCAGCCATTTTTTGGCAGCATCCAATTCCACAGGTCAGGTTACTATATAATTATGTGGCTTGTCCGTCCGTCTGTCCGTCACAATGAAAAATTCCAAGCAAAAATTTCACCTTTGTCAAAAAAAAATTCTGAAAAACTGAAAATTCAGAATCCAGTTTCTATTGGTTTTCCTATGAACCAGACCCGCAAACCAGCCATTTTTTGGCAGCATCCAATTCCACAGGTCAGGTTACTATATAATTATGTGGCTTGTCCGTCCGTCTGTCCGTCACAATGAAAAATTCCAAGCAAAAATTTCACCTTTGTCAAAAAAAAATTCTGAAAAACTGAAAATTCAGAATCCAGTTTCTATTGGTTTTCCTATGAACCAGACCCGCAAACCAGCCATTTTTTGGCAGCATCCAATTCCACAGGTCAGGTTTGCCCGGGTTTGCTGGAGGTGTGTCCCCCTCTATCTCTTGCAATCAGGCTTGGCAACACAGGACCCCCAAAGAACGCGCAGAATGGGAAGCAAAAGGATGAGTGGTAGGAGTCCTGTGTGTCGGGCTTGTCTCTCACTCAAGGCTTTTTGTTGGCTGACTTGCTGGTGCTGCCTTGCTGGTGCTGACTTGCTGGTGCTGACTTGCTGGTGCTGACTTGCTGGTGCTGACTTGCTGGTGCTGACTTGCTGGTGCTGACTTGCTGGTGCTGACTTGCTGGTGCTGACTTGCTGGTGCTGACTTGCTGGTGCTGACTTCCTGGTGCTGACTTGCTGGTGCTGACTTGCTGGTGCTGACTTGCTGGGTGCTGGCCTGGGTGTCTCCTGGTACTGCCTGGTGCTGCCTGCCGTTGGTGCTGCCTGCCGTTGGTGCTGGTGCTGGCTGGTGTGTGCCTCCTGCTCGTGCTGCCTACTGGTGCTGCCTGGTGCTCATAATATTTTTTCCAAAACTTGAAAATTCGAAAAATATACCCAAGTATCAAAGTCCCCGTGCCAAAGATTGTTGCTATGTGTGTGCTTTGTCTGTCTCTAATCTGCCCAAAACTTCCACCGATTAGGGATCATCAGAACTATGAACACGCAGACCTCGAAAGGTTTGCTTCCTCCTGTTTCGTTTCCACTGCGGTTAGCCACATACAATGTCGTGAGACAAAGTTTTTTCGGCCAGTTGCGAGGAACTGCCTGCAGGAGTTGCTCAAAGCATGAACGTCAAGGACGCTCAACAAAGCCTATGGAGGGGCTCGCATCTGATCCAAAATGCTGGCATAGTGGCACGGGTTGATCTTGCTGACTGGCTCGACAGGTACTCCCGCGTTGCAAAGTGCAGCTTCCTTTCAACCCTTCAAAGATAGGACAAAGCACGCACACAAGAGACAACCAATGGCCATTTTCCCCTCCCATCCTTCCTCCCAAGGTTTTGGGTTCCTGGTTTGGTTCTGCTGATGCTGTGATTGTTACTTCTGCTAAAGCTGTGCTGCTTCTGCTGCTACTTCTGCTGCTGCTGCTGCTGCTGCTTCTGCTGCTTCTGCTGCTTCTGCTGCTTCTGCTCCTGCTCCCTGCTGGTGCTTCAGTCTTGCTGATGTTGCTGCTGCTGCAAAAAAGGTGAATGAGTGAAAGTCCCATGTGCTGACAACGGTGGCTACCTGTTTTTGGGCCAAAAGGGGCCTGCCATGCCAGAACTGGGACATCTTTTTATTTCTTTACAATAAGAAGAAAAGTGTGGACAAAAGGCTTAAAGCAACCTTCACTTGACTTCGATGGGGTTTTTCTGCTGCCTTCTGTTGGTGCTCTTCCTGCTGCCTTGCTGCTGCTGCCTTGCTTGCCCCTGCTGCCTTGCTGCTGCTGCCTTGCTGCTGTTGCCTTGCCGCTCCTGTCTTCTTGCTGCTGCTGCCTTGCTACTGCTGCTTTGCTTTGCTGCTGTCTTGCTTCTGCCGCTGCCTTGCCGCTGTTGCCTTGCCGCTGCTGCCTTGTTGCTGCTGTCTTGCTTCTGCTCCTGCCTTGCTGGTGCTGCCTTGCCGCTGCTGTCTTGCTTCTGCTGCTGCCTTGCCGTTGCTGCCTTACCGCGGCTGCCTTGCGGATGCCGCCTTGCCGCTGCTATCGTGCCGCTGCCGCCTTGCCACTGTTGTCTTGCTTCTGCTGCTGCCTTGCCGCTGCTGCCTTGTTGCTGGTGGCTTGCTTCTGCTGCAGCCTTGCTGGTGCTGCCTTGCTGATGCCGCCTTGCTGCTGCCATCGCGATGCTGCCGCCTTGCCGCTGTTGCCTTGCTGCAACTGCCTTGCTGCTGCTGCCTTGCTGCGGCTGCTGCCTTGCTGCGGCTGCTGCCTTGCTGCGGCTGCCTTGCTGCGGCTGCTGCCTTGCTGCTGCTGCCTTGCCTTGCTGCGGCTGCTGCCTTGCTGCGGCTGCCTTCCTGCTGCTGTCTTGCTTCTACTGCTGCTGCCTTGCTGCTGCTGCCTTGCCGCTGCTGCCTTCCTGCTGCTGTCTTGCTTCTACTGCTGCCTGCCTTGCTGCTGCTGCCTTGCTGCTGCTGCTGCTTTCTTGCTGACCGATTTTACGCCTGGGAAGAGTAGGTGCGCAGCTCGGAGGCCAGATACGAAGTTAGGGGCTTTCACCCACAGCAAAGGAACTGCTTGCCTTGGCCGCGTTTCGAAAAACACGTTTCCAGGGGACACCACGAGGAGGTGGCAAGTCAGATTTTGTCCCCCAACCCCAAGACCACCCATTGAGAATTCCTTTTTTTTTTTTGGAAGAATCGTACGGGGGCCTTCGAGGCAAACTGGGAAAAATGGGCAAGACAAGCAAGTTCCAAAAGGGGAAGTTCAAATACTTCGTTTGTGGGCCGACACTCGGGTATTCTCCGGTGTCTTTTCGATTGGTGTGACTCAGTCCCTCCTGCTGCAAATTTTGTGAAATGCAGGAGTGGACTTGTCACAGCCAACCGCACAGACAGCCTTGATTTTTTTTTAAACACCAGGCCGTACAGTTTGCCAGACAAGAAACCTGGTGCCTGACCTGGTGGGTTCTCCGGGTTCACTTCTTCACAACGGAAAACGGCACAACCACGAACACAGACAGGCGCGGTTTGAACCCGCACCAGTTGCACACTGCAACCGGTGGCAAGTCAGATTTTGTCCCCCAACACTGTTCGCATGAGCTCCGAATTCCTGTGAGACACCGAAAACGTGATAGGCAACTGTTGCATGTCGAAATGGGGGGGGCACGTTCTCCCGAAGTTGCGACCCTTGAAAGAACGTCGTTCGTAGGAGCTTCGAATTCCTGTGACGGTTTCGTTGGATGCATCGGTCAAAATATCAACAAAAATATGTACCCATAGCTCTGTCAGAACCTTATCGCTGACTCGTAACTTCACATACCTTGACTGCTTCCACACGAACTCTCGAACACCAGATTTTTCAAGCACAACTCCGACCCGAACCATCTTGTGAATTTCTTTTCTTCTTCTAGTTCCTGTTTGCGTTGTGTGTGCTGAATCCTGTTTTCTTTCGAGTCGGCCTCTTCACACAAGAGGCCGAACCTGGACAAGAAGGCCCACATCGAAGCACTAAGAATCCATCAAATGCACGAGGGGGCCCGCAGGGCCACCGAGTGCGGGTTTGCGGGTTTGGGGTTACTATATAATTATGTGGCTTGTCCGTCTGTCTGTCTGTTCGTCACAATGAAAAATTCCAAGCAAAAATTTCACCTTTGTCAAAAAAAAATTCTGAAAAACTCAAAATTCAGAATCCAGTTTCTATTGGTTTTCCTATGAACCAGACCCGCAAACCAGCCATTTTTTGGCAGCATCCAATTCCACAGGTCAGGTTTGCCCGGGTTTGCTGGAGGTGTGCCCCCCTCTATCTCTTCCAATCAGGCTTGGCAACACAGGACCCCCAAAGAACGCGCAGAATGGGAAGCAAAAGGATGAGTGGTGGGAGTCCTGTGTGTCTAGGGGCTTGTCTCTCACTCAAGGCTTTTTGTTGGCTGGCTTGCTGGCTGCTGACTTGCTGGTGCTGACTTGCTGGTGCTGACTTGCTGGTGCTGACTTGCTGGTGCTGACTTGCTGGTGCTGACTTGCTGGTGCTGACTTGCTGGTGCTGACTTGCTGGTGCTGACTTGCTGGGTGCTGGCCTGGGTGGGTGTCTGCTGGTACTGCGCTGCCTGCTATGTGCTTCCTGCTGGTGCCTGCGTGTGCTGCCTGCCGTTGGTGCTGCCTGCCGTTGGTGCTGCCTGCTGCTGGTGCTGGCTGGTGTGTGCCTCCTGCTGGTGCTGCCTGGTGCTCATAATATTTTTTTCCAAAACTTGAAAATTCGAAAAATATACCCAAGTATCACAGTCCCCGTGCCAAAGATTGTTGCTATGCGTGTGCTTTGTCTGTCTCTAATCTGCCCAAAACTTCCACCGATTAGGGATCATCAGAACTATGAACACGCAGACCTCGAAAGGTTTGCTTCCTCCTGTTTTGTTTCCACTGCGGTTAGCCACATACAATGTCGTGAGACAAAGTTTTTTCGGCCAGTTGCGAGGAACTGCCTGCAGGAGTTGCTCAAAGCATGAACGTCAAGGACGCTCAACAAAGCCTATGGAGGGGCTCGCATCTGATCCAAAATGCTGGCATAGTGACACGGGTTGATCTTGCTGACTGGCTCGACAGGTACTCCCGCGTTGCAAAGTGCAGCTTCCTTTCAACCCTTCAAAGATAGGACAAAGCACGCACACAAGAGACAACCAATAGCCATTTTCCCCTCCCCCATCCTTCCTCCCAATGTTTTGGGTTCCTGGTTTGGTTCTGCTGATGCTGTGCTGCTTCTGCTGCTACTTCTGCTGCTGCTGCTTCTGCTGCTGCTGCTGCTGCTGCTGCTGCTGCTGCTGCTTCTGCTCCTTCTCCCCCTGCTGGTGCTTCAGTCTTGCTGATGTTTCTGCTGCTACAAAAAAAAATGCGAATGAGTGGAAACCCCATGTGCTGACAACGGTGGCTACCTGTTCTTTGGGCCAAAAGGGGCCTGCCATGCCAGCACTGGGACATCTTTTCATTTCTTTACATTCATTTCTTTAAAATAAGAAGAAAAGTGTGGACAAAAGGCTTAAAGCAACCTTCTCTTGACTTCGATGGGGTTTTTGCTGCCTTGCTGCTGCTCATCTAGCTGCTCCTGTTGTTCCTGTGTTTGGTGCTGGTGCTGCTCTTGCTCCTGCTTCTCTTGTTGCCTTTCATCGAAGCTGTGAAACTCTCTCAAAACCAAACGCTGCAGTAAACGACCCTCCCCCTTCGAAATGGAAAGGCTTGCATTTTTCATCGAAGCCCCGATTCGCAAACTTCGTCTGTGTTTTAATTTCCTGTTTAGGTTTCTTTGAAACGAAAGTTGCTGTCTGCCTTGCTGCTGCCTTGCTCCTCCTCTTGCTGCTCTTCTTGCTGCTACTCTTGCTCCTGCTGCTCTGCTGCCTTTCTCCGAAGCTGTGGAATTCTCGCAAAACCAAACACTGCAGTCAAGGACCTTCGCTTGCAAAGACTGCTTTCATTGCAAGCTCCGATTTCCTTCTTAAGCGCTTCAAACAAACTTCGTCTGTGTTTTGATTTTCTGTTTATGTTTATTTGAATTCAAAGCTCCTATCCTGTCTGCTGCCTTCTGTTGGTGCTCTTCCTCCTGCTGATTAACCGCTGCTGTCTTGCTCTGGCTGCCTTGCTGCTGCTGCCTTGCCGCTGCTGCCTTGCTGCTGCTGCCTTGCTGCTGCTGTCCTGCTGCCGCTCCTGCCTTGCCGCTGCTGTCTTGCCTTGCTGCTGCTGCCTTGCCGCTGCTGTCTGCTGCTGCTGCATTGCCGTTGCTGCCTTGCCGCGGCTGCCTTGCCGTGGCTGCCTTGCTGCTGCTGCCTTGCTGCTGCTGCCTTGCTGCTGCTGCCTTGCTTCTACTGCTGCCTGCCTTGCTGCTGCTGCCTTGCTGCTGCTGCTGCTTTCTTGCCGACCTTTTTTACGCCTGGGAAGAGTAGGTGCACAGCTCGGAGGCCAGATACGAAGTTAGGGGCTTTCACCCACAGCAAAGGAACTGCTTGCCTTGGCCGCGTTTCGAAAAACACGTTTCCAGGGGACACCGCGAGGAGGTGGCAAGTCAGATTTTGTCCCCCAACCCCAAGACCACCCATTGAGAATTCCGGGGCCTTTGATGGCCAGCTTCTTGGACTTCACGACCTCTCAGGAGCACTTTGCTGAAGGAACACCGAAAACGTGATAGGCAACTGTTGCATGTCGAAATGGGGGGGCACGTTCTCCCGAAGTTGCGACCCTTGAAAGAACGTCGTTCGTAGGAGCTTCGAATTCCTGTGACGGTTTCGTTGGATGCATCGGTCAAAATATCAACAAAAATATGTACCCATAGCTCTGTCAGAACCTTTTCGCTGACTCGGAACTTCACATACCTTGACTGCTTCCACACGAACTCTCGAACACCAGATTTTTCAAGCACAACTCCGACCCGAACCATCTTGTGAATTTCTTTTCTTCTTCTAGTTCCTGTTTGCGTTGTGTGTGCTGAATCCTGTTTTCTTTCGAGTCGGCCTCTTCACACAAGAGGCCGAACCTGGACAAGAAGGCCCACATCGAAGCACTAAGAATCCATCAAATGCACGAGGGGGCCCGCAGGGCCACCGAGTGCGGGTTTGCGGGTTGGGTTTGCGGGGTTGGGGTTTGCGGGTTTGCGGGGGGGGTTTGCGGGTTTGCGGGCTGTGCTGCTTCCGCTGCTACTTCTGCTGCTTCTGCTGCTTCTGCTCCTGCTCCCTGCTGGTGCTTCAGTCTTGCTGATGTTGCTGCTGCTGCAAAAAAGGTGAATGAGTGAAAATCCCATGTGCTGACAACGGTGGCTACCTGTTTTTGGGCCAAAAGGGGCCTGCCATGCCAGAACTGGGACATCTTTTTATTTCTTTACAATAAGAAGAAAAGTGTGGACAAAAGGCTTAGAGCAACCTTCTCTTGACTTCGATGGGG
This sequence comes from Diplonema papillatum, assembly GCA_030068145.1. Taxonomy (NCBI): domain Eukaryota; phylum Euglenozoa; class Diplonemea; order Diplonemida; family Diplonemidae; genus Diplonema; species Diplonema papillatum. The sequence continues at coordinate 37,585 of JAPJBO010000166.1, forward strand.
TTTTTGCTGCCTTGCTGCTGATCCTCTTGCTGCTCCTCTTGTTCCTCTGTTTGGTTTTGCTGCCTTGTCACTCTTGCTCCTGCTGCTGTTGCTGATTTCCCTGAAGCCAACAACACAGTAACTGTTTACTTCCTGCTGATTTGCTGCTCACTGCTGTTTGTGCTGGTGCTGCTCTTGCTCCTGCTTCTCTTGTTGCCTTGCATCGAAGCTGTGAAACTCTCTCAAAACCAAACACTGCAGTAAACGACCTTCCCCCCCTTCGAAATGGAAAGGCTTGCATTTTTCATCGAAGCCCAGATTCGCAAACTTCGTCTGTGTTTTGATTACCTGTTTAGGTTTCTTTGAACTGAAAGTTGCTGTCTGCCTGCTGCTGCCTTGCTCCTGCTCTTGCTGCTGTTCCTGCTGCTACTCTTGCTCCTGCTGCTCCTGCTGCCTTTCTCCGAAGCTGTGGAATTCTCGGAAAACCACCGTTGCCGCTGCTGCCTTGCCGCTGCTGCCTTGCTGCTGCTGCCTTGCTTGCCCCTGCTGCCTTGCTGCTGCTGCCTTGCCGCTGTTGCCTTGCCGCTCCTGTCTTCTTGCTGCTGCTGCCTTGCTGATGCTGCCTTGCTACTGCTGCTTTGCTTTGCTGCTGTCTTGCTTCTGCCGCTGCCTTGCCGCTGTTGCCTTGCCGCTGCTGTCTTGCTGCTGCTGTCTTGCTGCTGCTTCCTAGCTGCTGCTTCCTTGCCGCTGCTGTCTTGCTGCTGCTACTCTTCCTGTTGCTGCTCCTGCTGCTCTGCTGCCTTTCTCCAAAGCTGTGGAATTCTCGCAAAACCAAACACTGTGGTCAACGACCTTCCCCACTTCGAAATGGAAAGCCTTGCAAAGACTGATGTTCATCGCAAGCTTCGTTTTCCAACTTAAGCGCTTCAAACAAACTTCGTCTGTTGTTGCTGCTGCTGCCTTGCCGCTGCTATGATGCTGCTGCTGCTGCCGCTGCCGCTGCCTTGCCGCTGCTGCCTTGCTGCTACTGCCTTGCTGCCTTGTTGCTGCTGCCTTGCTGCTGCTGCTGCTGCTGCTGCTGCTGCTGCAGCCTTGTTGCTGCCTTTCCGCTGCTATGTTGCTGCTGCTGCTTCCCTGCCGCTGCTGCCTTGCTGCTGCTGCTGCCTTGCTGCTGCTGCTGCCTTGCTGCTGCTGCTGCCTTGCTGCTGCTGCTGCCTTGCTGCTGCTGCTGCCTGTTGCTGCTGCTGCTGCCTTGTTGCTGCCCCTGCCTAGCTGCAGCTGCTGCTGCTGCTGCCTTGTTGCTGCTGCCTTGGCGCTGCTGTGTTGCTGCTCCTGCTTCCCTGCCGCTGCTGCCTTGCTGCTGCTGCTGCCTTGTTGCTGCTACCTTGCTGCTGCTGTGTTGCTGCTCCTGCTTCCCTGCCGCTCCTGCTGCTGTCTTGCTGCTGCTGCATTGCTGTTGCTGCATTGCCGCGGCGGCCTTGCTGCTGCTGCTGCTGCCTTGCTGCTGCTGCTGCCTGTTGCTGCTGCTGCTGCCTTGTTGCTGCCCCTGCCTAGCTGCAGCTGCTGCTGCTGCTGCCTTGTTGCTGCTGCCTTGGCGCTGCTGTGTTGCTGCTGCTGCATTGCTGTTGCTGCATTGCCGCGGCGGCCTTGCTGCTGCTGCTGCTGCCTTGCTGCTGCTGCCTTACGGCGGCTGCCTTGCTGATACCTTGCTGCTGGTGTCTTGCCGCTGCTGTCTTGCTTCTGCTGCTGCCTTGCCGCTGTGCCGCTGCTATCGTGCTGCTGCTGCCTTGCCGCTGCTGCCTTGTTGCTGGTGGCTTGCTTCTGCTGCTGCCTTGCTGGTGCTGCCTTGCCGCGGCTGCCTTGCTGCTGCTGCCTTGCTGCTGCTGCCTTACCGCGGCTGCCTTGCTGATGCCGCCTTGCCGCTGCTATCGAACTGCTGCCGCCTTGCCGCTGTTGCCTTGCCGATGCTGTCTTGCTGCCGGTGTCTTGCCGCTGCTGTCTTGCTTCTGCTGCTGCCTTGCCGCGGCTGCCTTGTTGCTGCTGTCTTGCTTCTGCTCCTGCCTTGCTGGTGCTGCCTTGCCGCGGCTGCCTTGCTGCTGCTGCTTGCCGTTGCTGCCTTGCTGCTGCTGCCTTGCTGCTGCTGCCTTGCTGCTGCTGCCTTGCTGCTCCTGCTGCCTTGCTGCTGATGCCTTACCGCGGCTGCCTTGTTGCTGCCTTGCGGATGCCGCCTTGCCGCTGCTATCGTGCTGCTGCTGCCTTGCCGCTGCTGCCTTGTTGCTGGTGGCTTGCTTCTGCTGCTGCCTTGCTGGTGCTGCCTTGCCGCGGCTGCCTTGCTGCTGCTGCTACCTTGCTGCTGCTGCCTTGCTGATGCCGCCTTGCCGCTGCCATCGCGATGCTGCCGCCTTGCCGCTGTGCCGCTGCTATCGTGCGCTGCTGCCTTGCCGCTGCTGCCTTGTTGCTGGTGGCTTGCTTCTGCTGCTGCTGGTGTTGCCTTGCCGCGGCTGCCTTGCTGCTGCTGCTGCCTTGCTGCTGCTGCTGCCTTGCTGATGCCTGTGGCTGCCTTGCTGCGGCTGCTACCTTGCTGCTGCTGCCTTGCCGCGGCTGCCTTCCGGATGCCGCCTTGCCGCTGCTGTCGTGCTGCTGCTGCCTTGCCGCTGTTGCCTTGCCGCAGCTGCCTTGCTGCTCGTGTCTTCCCGCAGCTGTCTTGCTTCTGCTGCTGCTGCCTTGCCGGGCAGCCTTGCTGCTGCTGCTGCTTTCTTGCCGACCTTTTTTACGCCTGGGAAGGGTAGCTGCGCAGCTCGGAGGCCAGATACGAAGTTAGGGGCTTTCACCCACAGCAAAGGAACTGCTTGCCTTGGCCGCGTTTCGAAAAACACGTTTCCAGGGGACACCGCGAGGAGGTGGCAAGTCAGATTTTGTCCCCCAACCCCAAGACCACCCAGGGGCCTTTGATGGCCAGCTTCTTGGACTTCACGACCTCTCAGGACCACTTTGCTGAAGGAACACCGAAAACGTGATAGGCAACTGTTGCATGTCGAAATGGGGAGGGCACGTTCTCCCGAAGTTGCGACCGAAAGAACGTCGTTCGTAGGAGCTTCGAATTCCTGTGACGGTTTCGTTGGATGCATCGGTCAAAATATCAACAAAATATGCACCCATAGCTCTGACAGAACTCGGAACTTCACATACCTTGACTGCTTGCACACGAACTCTCGAACACCAGATTTTTCAAGCACAACTCCGACCCGAACCATCTTGTGAATTTCTTTTCTTCTTCTAGTTCCTGTTTGCGTTGTGTGTGCTGAATCCTGTTTTCTTTCGAGTCGGCCTCTTCACACAAGAGGCCGAACCTGGACAAGAAGGCCCACATCAAAGCGCTGAGAATCCATCAAATGCACGAGGGGGCCCGCAGGGCCACCGAGACTATAAATATTTGTGGCTTCAAAACCCGTCCGTCCGTCACAGTAAGATTTTCCTTGTTTAAAATTCACCTTCGTCGAAAATTTTTATAAAACTCAAAAAAAAAAATTCAATAGGGTCCCCTACAGAAATCCGCGAAATAGCCTATAACCAGTCCAGGTGTCAGGATACTATAAATATTTGTGGCTTCAAAACCCGTCCGTCCGTCACAGTAAGATTTTCCTTGTTTAAAATTCACCTTCGTCGAAAATTTTTATAAAACTCAAAAAAAAAAATTCAATAGGGTCCCCTACAGAAATCCGCGAAATAGCCTATAACCAGTCCAGGTGTCAGGATACTATAAATATTTGTGGCTTCAAAACCCGTCCGTCCGTCACAGTAAGATTTTCCTTGTTTAAAATTCACCTTCGTCGAAAATTTTTATAAAACTAAAAAAAAAAAATTCAATAGGGTCCCCTACAGAAATCCGCGAAATAGCCTATAACCAGTCCAGGTGTCAGGATTACTATAAATATTTGTGGCTTCAAAACCCGTCCGTCCGTCACAGTAAGATTTTCCTTGTTTAAAATTCACCTTCGTCGAAAATTTTTATAAAACTCAAAAAAAAAAATTCAATAGGGTCCCCTACAGAAATCCGTGAAATAGCCTATAACAGTCCAGGTGTCAGGATACTATAAATATTTGTGGCTTCAAAACCCGTCCGTCCGTCACAGTAAGATTTTCCTTGTTTAAAATTCACCTTCGTCGAAAATTTTTATAAAACTCAAAAAAAAAAAATTCAATAGGGTCCCCTACAGAAATCCGCAGAAAGCCTATAACCAGTCCAGGTGTCAGGATACTATAAATATTTGTGGCTTCAAAACCCGTCCGTCCGTCACAGTAAGATTTTCCTTGTTTAAAATTCACCTTCGTCGAAAATTTTTATAAAACTCAAAAAAAAAAATTCAATAGGGTCCCCTACAGAAATCCGCGAAATAGCCTATAACCAGTCCAGGTGTCAGGATTGCTATAAATATTTGTGGCTTCAAAACCCGTCCGTCCGTCACAGTAAGATTTTCCTTGTTTAAAATTCACCTTCGTCGAAAATTTTTATAAAACTCAAAAAAAAAAATTCAATAGGGTCCCCTACAGAAATCCGCGAAATAGCCTATAACCAGTCCAGGTGTCAGGATTGGTCGGGTTTGCAGCACAGGTTTGTAACGTTTTTGTGCACCGCACCAACGACTCTCAAACTTTCTTACAGGTACTGCTTTGAAGAATCCAGGGGCAGTCCGCAAACCCGAAAAAATTAAAGGAAGAATTCGACATACTGTACTCACACTCTTGTGGCTTCCCCCTTTTGCGCATCGCTTCATCGATTCATTGCTTCATCTATTGCTTTGCGTTCTTTGTTGACTTCTTGTGCAGCAAGCTGGACCCTAAGTGCAATGCAAACAACACACCTTTCGTTCTGCCACTGTTTGTTGTAGGTGCTGTTGATGCTGTTGATGCTGTTGATGCTGTTGATGCTGTTGATGCTGTTGCTGCTGTTGCTGCTGTTGCTGCTGTTGCTGCTGTTGCTGCTGTTGCTGCTGTAGGTGCTGTAGGTGCTGTTGGTGCTGTTGGTGCTGTTGGTGCTGTTGGTGCTGTTGGTGCTGTTGGTGCTGTTGGTGCTGTTGGTGCTGTTGGTGCTGTTGGTGCTGTTGTTAAACTTGGGCAATGGTATGTGTTTGTTTCTGCTTCCTGACTCCTGCTGACGCTCCCCCCTCATCTTCTGATTCTCTATCTGCTGCCCCTGCTGCTGCCAGCTGTTACCCTGGCTGCCCCTCCTAGCTGATGCTCATCTTGCTTATTCCCCTGTTGATGCAGCTGCTGCTGCTCCTCTATCTGCTGCCCCTCTAGCTGTTGCTCCTCCAGCTGCACTCATCTTGCTTCGTCCCTCTTTGCGGCTCCTCTAGCTGCTGCTCCTCTAGCTGCTCCTTTCTTGCCTCTAGCTGCTGCTCATCTTGCTTCTTTCCTCTTGCTGCTGCTCCTCGAGCTGCTGCTCATCTTGTTCCTGCTCATCTTGCTCCGGCTCGTCTTCCTTCTCCCCTCTTGCTGTAGCTCTTCCTCCTGCTTCTGCTCCTCTTGCTTCTTCCTCTTGCTGCTCCTCCTCTATCTGCTGCCCCTCTAGCTGTTTTATCTTCTAGCTGCTGCTCCTCCTGTCTGCTGCTCATCACGCTACAGCTCGATAGCAAGACCTCAAATTCCCAAAGAGTCGCGTCTGAATGATAAAGAGCGGCCCAAGAACGACTGCAAATTGGCCGATAATCAAACAGCGGCGCAAGAACGACTGCAACAGATGACAGATGACCACAAATGTCCAAAGAGCCATGCCCGACTGACAGCAAACGGCCAAAGTGCGGTACGAGAACGACTGCAAATGTCCATAACACCTGTCTTTTTTTCCTTCAAGGACAGCAGATGACCGCAGAACGGTACCAGAATGACAGCAATGTCCAAGGAGCGGCACCAGAACGACTGCAGATTGCCAGGGATTGCCCCAAGAATGACAGCCATTGACCAATGAACAGCGTTAGAATTACACAAATGCCCATGAGCCACGCCTGAATGACAGTGAACGGGCAAAGAGCGGCGCTAGAACGACTGCAATGGCCAAACTACGGAACGAGAACGACTGTGGCCGGAGATCGCCCAGGAAGGACAGCCAATGACCAAAGAGCGGCACCAGAATGACAGTGAACGGCCATAGAGCGGTACCAGAACGACTGTGCCAGAATGCAGCCAATGGCCAAGGAATGCGCCAGAACGACTGCAGATTGCCAGAGATCGCCCCCAGAATGACAGCCAATGACCCGCAAGCGGCACTAGAATGACTGCCTATGACCAACGAACGGCGCTAAAATGACCACAAATGCCCATGAGTCACACCTGAATGACGGACCAAGAGCGGCGCTGAAACGACTGCAATGGCCAAACTGCGGAACGAGAACGACTACAACTGGCCGGAGATCGCCCAGGAAGGACAGCCAATGACCAACGAGCGGTACCAGAATGACAGTGAACGGCCATCGAGCGGTACCAGAACGACTGTGCCAGAATGCCAGCAAATGGCCAAGGAGCGGCGCCAGAACGACTCCCAATGACCAAAGAATGCCGCCAGAACGACTACAAATGCCCATAGAGCCTGAAGGACGGCGGTCGGCCAAAGAGCGGCGCTAGAACGACTGCAAATGTCCAAAGAACGGCGCTTGAACGACTGCAAATTGCCCAAGAGCAGCGCCAGCATGACTGAAAATGGCCAAACTGCGGCGCGAGAACGACTGCAACAGGCTGGAGACCGCCCAGGAATGACAGCCAATGACCAAAGAGCGGCACCAGAATGACAGTGAACAGCCACAGAGTGGTACGAGAACGACTGCAAATGTCTAAATCACCTTGCTTGAGGGACGGCAAATGACCGCAGAACGGTGCCAGACTGACAGCCAATGACCAGCAAGCGGCACCAGAATGACTGCCAACGACCAAAGAACAGAGCTAGAATGACCACAAATGCCCAAAGAGCCGCGCCTGAATGACAGCGAACCGCCAAAGAGCGGTACTAGAGCGACTGCAAATGTCCAAAGCACCTTTGTTTGAAGGACGGCAAATGACTGCAGAACGGTGCCAGATTGACAGCCAATGGCCAAGGATTGGCACCAGAACGACTGCCAATCGCCAGAGATCGTTCCAACAATGACAGCCAATGAATGACCAGCAAGCGGCACCAGAATTAACGAACAGCGTGACACGTGAATGGTATCGTTTGGCTGAACAGGAAACTGTCCAAACCTGTCAAAGAATCCTGATCAATCATCAGGCAAAGACAGTTGGATAAACAACAAAGACTGCCTGCGTCGGCCGCGCTTGCAGCGCGTTTCCGAGGAACACCACGAGGAGGTGCAGGTCAGATTTTTGTCCCTCATGTCAAAAACAAGCAATGAGCCATCGTCTGGACTTCGAAGCGGAGGATGATGAGGAATATGTGTGACTCTTGATCCCTTTGAAGAGTTTCCTGCAGTTCACAGCGCCACCTTGCCAAAGGAGCTCTCAACAATGCGATGAGTGCCCCTGATGTCGAAATGGGGAAGAAGTTCCGATCTTCGAAAGAACGTCGTTCGTCTGTACTTCGAATTCCTGTGAGGGTTTCTTCAGATGCATCGGTCAAAACCATCATCAAATTGAGCACGCGCACCGCTCTCTGCACTTGTTCACTTAATCGCAAAAAAAATGGCATACTTCATTGTTTCCGGTGGGCGCCAAAACAACCGGCATTGAACCTCGTCACCCCGCCATCTTTTATTTTGGTGTCATGTTCTTCCGGTTGTTTTTATTACCTTTTTTGTCGTTTCAATTTGAATGGTTTCAACTTCTTCTTGCTCGAGTCGGGCCTCCCATAGATGAGAGGCCCCCTTTCCTGGACAAGACGGCCGCCTTCTTTCAAAGGTTCGGGATTCACGAGGGGGCCCGCTAGGGCCACCGAGTGCGGGTTTGCGGGGGAGCCTGGAAAGGCCGCCGCTTCGCCACAAGCAACCCTTTCTTGCACAGACGCAGGGAATTCCACTACTTTGGCCCGCAAGAAAAGCCAAGCACCAAAGCAACCTCGCCTTCGCAGCAAGAAAGACCCACCGGGGAGTCCAGCCTTCCGGAGACGGAAACGGTTTGTCAAGCCGCTTCTGCCTTCGAGCCTTCGATCTTCAACCTTTCCGCCTCACGAGTACTAAAGAAAAAACAAAAAAGAAAACACCGGCCCTCGGGGTATGATCCCGGACGACTGCTGGCCAGGTGCGGGCGGGGGGGAAAAAGAGAAGCAGCTGCCGTTGTTGCTGCGGCTGCTGGTGCCGCTTTTTTTTTTTTTTTGGAAGAATCGTACGGGGGCCTTCGAGGCAAACTGGGAAAAATGGGCAAGACAAGCAAGTTCCAAAAGGGGAAGTTCAAATACTTCGTTTGTGGGCCGACACTCGGGTATTCTCCGGTGTCTTTTCGATTGGTGTGACTCAGTCCCTCCTGCTGCAAATTTTGTGAAATGCAGGAGTGGACTTGTCACAGCCAACCGCACAGACAGCCTTGATTTTTTTTTAAACACCAGGCCGTACAGTTTGCCAGACAAGAAACCTGGTGCCTGACCTGGTGGGTTCTCCGGGTTCACTTCTTCACAACGAAAAACGGCACAACCACGAACACAGACAGGCGCGGTTTGAACCCGCACCAGTTGCACACTGCAACCGGCGCCTGCCCCACGGCACTGGGGACTCAGAAAAACGAAAGGAGAGTCGGCTAAGGGCCTGGAAAGGCCGCGGCTCAGCCACAAGCCGCCACCTGTCACTCAGACTGGGGCCAACTAATTCAAAAAACCGGGGGCACATTGGTAACCATCCCGATTTTACCCCGCCTTCACGATGAGAGGGCCACAAGGGAGTCAAACTTGGCAAGGCTCACCTGGAAGGTGCCTCTTTGCACCGCCCCCCCCGTTCCTGCTGGGCAGCTTGGGGCAGGATCTTTTACGCCCGGGAAGGGTAGGTGCGCAGCTCGGACGCCAGATACGAAGTAAGGGGCTTTCACCCACAGCAAAGGTACTGCTTGCCTTGGCCGCGTTTCGAAAAACACGTTTCCAGGGGACACCGCGAGGAGGTGGCAAGTCAGATTTTGTCCCCCCTGCTGCTGCGGGTGCTGGGGCTGCTGCCGTTGAGGCAGTTACTGCTTCTGCTGTTGTGGCTGCGGCTGCTGGGGCTGGGGCTGCCGCTGTAGGGGCCTTTGCCGTTGCTGCTGTTGTGGCTGCTGGATCTGGGGCTGCTGTTGCTGCGGCAGATGCTGCTGCTGGTGCTCGTGTTGCCGCCGCTGTCGGGGCCGTTGTTGCCGCTGGAGCTGGGGCTGTCGCTGCTGCTGCCCGTGAGGCTGCTGCTGCTGTCGTTGGTGCTGCTGTTGCTGTTGTGGCTGCGGCCGCTGCTGCCGAGGCAGCTGCAGCCCCGGGCGAGCCGGCGGCGCCTCCCTCCGACCCTCCGACCGGCGGATCCTTTCACACCCCAGGCACACCTTGGCATCCCACTTTTGCAATTTCAGGCGGGGCAAACACAGGACTCCACAAGGAACGGCGCAGAACGGGAAGCAAATGGATAGTGTTGGAGTCCTGTGTGTCTACATTCTCTTTCTTCAACCAAGGAATCCTGTCAAGGCATTCTCTTGGTCTTGCTGGGGCCCTCTTGGAGCTGCTGCTGGTCTCTGCTGCTGATTTTGGCTGCTGTTTTCTGCTTTCGCTTTCCTGGCTTTTTCAAAAAGTTTCCAAAAACCGCAAATTTGAGGAGGAAAGTTCAAGAATCACATCCCATGCCAAAGATTGTTGCTATGCATGTGCTTTGTCTGTCTCTAATCTGCCCAAAACTTCCACCGATTAAGGACCATCAGAACTTTGAACACACAGACCTCGAAAGGTTTGCTTCCCCCTGTTTTGTTTCCACTACAGTTGGCCACATACAATGTTGTGAGACAAAGTTTTTTCGGCCGGTTGTGAGGAACGCCCAAAGCAAGACGAGCTTTTCCAATCAACCAAACACACGGTCATTGTTGACCAACCAATTGGGGAAACAACATCTAAGACTGCCTGCATCGGCAGCGCGTTGAGCATGTTTCCGAGGGACACCACGAGGAGGTGCAGGTCAGATTCTTGTCCCTCATGTAGTAAGGAAACACGAGATATGAGACCTTCTCGCTTTCAAAAAGGGGGGCTTGTACTTCCGAAGTTCTGACCATCGAAATAACACTGTTCGCATGAGCATCGAATTCCTGTGGGGGTTTCTTTGGATGCATCGGTCCGAAATGGAAGAAAACGGGTACCCATAGCTCTCTCATAACCTCTTCAATGACTCACAACTCCACATACCCAGATAGTTTCCACACGAGACCCGCAGAACCACTCATCGATAACCCTTGGGCCCCGGAGGCCAGTCTTCTTCACTTCCTGGTCTTTAGGGGCCATCTTGTTCAAGGAACGCCAAAAACGGCAATACGCGACTTTCTCCTGTTCTTGAATTCGGAGGGGCTTCTTCCCCGAAGTTCCGACCCTCGAAAGAACATCGTTCGTCTGAGCTTCGAATTCCTGTGAGGGCTTCTTTGGATGAATCGGTCAAAAATGGAAGAAAATGGGTACCCATAGCTCTCTCACAACCTCTTCAATGACTAGAAAATCCGCATGACGCTGATTGTTTCCACACGAGACCCGCAGAACCACTCATCAATAACCCCTGGGCCTCCGGAGGCCAGTCTTCTTCACTTCCTGGACTTTAAGGGCCATCTTGTTCGAGGAACGTCAAAAACGGCAACACGCGACCTTCTCCTGATGTCGAATTCGGGGGGGCTTGTTCCCCGAAGTTCCGGCCCTTCAAAGAATGACGTTTGTCTGAGCTTCGAATTCCTGTGAGGGCTTCTTTGGATGAATCGGTCAAAAACGGAAGAAAACGGGTACCCATAGCTCTCCCAAAACCTCTTCAATGACTCGCAAATCCGCATGCTTTGACGGTTTCCGCAAGAAGAGCTTTTCCAATCAACCAAACACACGGTCATTGTTGACCAACCAACTGGGGAAACAATATCAAAGACTGCCTGCGTCGGCCGCGCGTTCAGCACGTTTCCGAGGGACACCACGAGGAGGTGCAGGTCAGATTCTTGTCCCTCATGTAAAGAAACGCATGATAAGAGACCTTCTCCCTTTCAAAAGGGGGGGGGCTTGTACTCCGAAGTTCCGACCGGCGAAAGAACACTGTTCGTATGAGCTACGAATTCCTGTGAGGGTTTCTTTGGATGAATTGGTCAAAAATTCGAGAAAACGGGTACCCATAGCTCTCCCAGAACCTCTTCGATGACTCGCAAGTGGGCATACCTTGGTTGGTTTCGCGCAAAACTTCAAAGACCAGCTTTTCGGATCACCAAATTCGTCCGACATTGTCGCTATACATTGTGAACTTGTTTTTTGGTACTAAATTTTCCTGTTTTTGTTGCGTTTTTCGCTCTCTTTCGAGTCGGCCTCTTCACAAAGAGGCTGTTTCTAGAAGGAAGGCTGAAACACACTGAGAATCAATCCAATACACGAGGGGGCCCGCAGGGCAACCGAGTGCGGGTTTGCGGGTTTCAGTCTCTTTTTTTTTTTCAAGTCCAAAACACAACGCAATTCCTTAAGGAAAATCATCAAAAACCCAAACTGCAGCCACAAAAAGCAGCCCGACTAGGACACAACCGCAAACGGAACCCAAAAACAATCGGAAACCCCAGGAAAGTTTGATCCTCACCGGTGTGGGTTGATAAAACGCCTGCAAAATGTGTCGCCAAACCGCCGGGACCCTGAAAGGACCCTGAAAGGACCCTGTTTTTCGGAAAAAAGGGGGGCCCCCAGCAGCTCAAAACCAGAAACCTACCACTTGGGTGGTCCTAAAATGCTCGGGAAATGCAAAATACGTGGTCGGATGCTCGTTTAGGCTGAAATAATGGCTGCAGAATGCGAAAACAAGGCAAATCACTAATTCCTAGGCAATTCCTTAAGGAAAACATCAGAAAACCCAGGGGGGGCGTCACCAGAAATCCAAAACTCGAAACCTACCACTCAGGTGCTCATAAAATGCTCCGAAACGGCGGAAAAAGTGGTCAGACACTCGTTTAGGCTGAAATAATGGCTGCAGAATGCGAAAACAAGGCAAAATCACCCCCACAAGCCATTCCTAGGCAATTCCTGAAGGAAAATCATCAAAAAACCCAAACTGCAGCCACAAAAGCAGCCCGACTAGGACACAACCGCAAACGGAACCAAAAACAATCGGAAACCCCAGGAAAGTTTGATCCACACCGGTGTGGGTTCATAAAACGCCTGCAAAATGCCCCGCAAACCCGCAAACCCGGGTCCGCAAACCCGCAAACCCGGGTTTGCTGCTGGTGTCTTGCCGCTGCTGTCTTGCTTCTGCTGCTGCCTTGCCGCTGCTGCCTTGCTGATGCTGCCTTGCTGCTGCTGTCCTGCTGCTGCTGCTGCTGCCTTGCCGCTGCAGTCTTGCTTCTGCTGCTGCCTTGCTGCTGCTGCCTTACCGCGGCTGCCTTGCTGATGCCGCCTTGCCGCTGCTATCGAGCTGCTGCCGCCTTGCCGCTGTTGCCTTGCCGATGCTGTCTTGCTGCCGGTGTCTTGCCGCTGCTGTCTTGCTTCTGCTGCTGCCTTGCCGCCACTGCCTTGTTGCTGCTGTCTTGCTTCTGCTCCTGCCTTGCTGGTGCTGCCTTGCCGCGGCTGCCTTGCTGCTACTGCTGCCTTGCTGCTGATGCCTTACCGCAGCTGCCTTGTTGCTGGTGGCTTGCTTCTGCTGCTGCCTTGCTGGTGCTGCCTTGCCGCGGCTGCCTTGCTGCTGCTGCTACCTTGCTGCTGCTGCTGCCTTGCTGATGCCGCCTTGCCGCTGCCATCGCGATGCTGCCGCCTTGCCGCTGTGCCGCTGCTGCCTTGCTGCTGCTGCCTTGCTGCGGCTGCCTTACTGCGGCTGCCTTGCTGTGGCTGCCTTGCTGCGGCTGCTGCCTTGCTGCTGCTGCCTTGCCGCGGCTGCCTTCCGGATGCCGCCTTGCCGCTGCTGTCGTGCTGCTGCTGCCTTGCCGCTGTTGCCTTGCCGCAGCTGCCTTGCTGCTCGTGTCTTCCCGCAGCTGTCTTGCTTCTGCTGCTGCCTTGCTGCTGCTGCTGCTTTCTTGCCGACCTTTTTTACGCCTGGGAAGGGTAGGTGCGCAGCTCGGAGGCCAGATACGAAGTTAGGGGCTTTCACCCACAGCAAAGGAACTGCTTGCCTTGGCCGCGTTTCGAAAAACACGTTTCCAGGGGACACCGCGAGGAGGTGGCAAGTCAGATTTTGTCCCCCAACCCCAAGACCACCCAGGGGGCCTTTGATGGCCAGCTTCTTGGACTTCACGACCTCTCAGGACCACTTTGCTGAAGGAACACCGAAAACGTGATAGGCAACTGTTGCATGTCGAAATGGGGAGGGCACGTTCTCCCGAAGTTGCGACCGAAAGAACGTCGTTCGTAGGAGCTTCGAATTCCTGTGACGGTTTCGTTGGATGCATCGGTCAAAATATCAACAAAATATGCACCCATAGCTCTGACAGAACCTTTTCGCTGACTCGGAACTTCACATACCTTGACTGCTTGCACACGAACTCTCGAACACCAGATTTTTCAAGCACAACTCCGACCCGAACCATCTTGTGAATTTCTTTTCTTCTTCTAGTTCCTTTTGCGTTGTGTGTGCTGAATATTGTTTTCTTTCGAGTCGGCCTCTTCACACAAGAGGCCGAACCTGGACAAGAAGGCCCACATCAAAGCGCTGAGAATCCATCAAATGCACGAGGGGGCCCGCAGGGCCACCGAGTGCGGGTTTGCGGGTTTGCGGGCGGGTTTGCGGTTTTGCGGGCCTTGCCGCTGTTGCCTTGCCGATGCTGTCTTGCTGCTGGTGTCTTGCTGCTGCTGTCTTGCTTCTGCTTCTGCCTTGCCGCTGCTGCCTTGTTGCTGCTGTCTTGCTTCTGCTCCTGCCTTGCTGGTGCTGCCTTGCCGCTGCTGTCTTGCTTCTGCTGCTGCCTTGCCGTTGCTGCCTTACCGCGGCTGCCTTAAGGATGCCGCCTTGCCGCTGTTATCGTGCCGCTGCCGCCTTGTTGCTGGTGGCTTGCTTCTGCTGCAGCCTTGCTGGTGCCGCCTTGCCGCTGCTGCTGCCTTGCTGATGCCGCCTTGCTGCTGCCATCGCGATGCTGCCGCCTTGCCGCTGTTGCCTTGCTGCTGCTGCCTTGCTGCTGCTGCCTTGCTGCGGCTGCCTTGCTGCGGCTGCCTTGCTGCGGCTGCCTTGCTGCGGCTGCCTTGCTGCGGCTGCTGCCTTGCTGCGGCTGCCTTGCTGCGGCTGCTGCCTTGCTGCTGCTGCCTTGCTGCTGCTGCCTTGCTGCTGCTGCCTTGCTGCGGCTGCCTTGCTGCGGCTGCTGCCTTGCTGCTGCTGCCTTGCTGCGGCTGCCTTGCTGCGGCTGCTGCCTTGCTGCGGCTGCCTTCCAGATGCCGCCTTGCCGCTGCTGTCGTGCCGCTGCCGACTTGCCGCTGTTGCCTTGCCGCTGCTGCCTTGCTGCTGGTGTCTTCCCGCAGCTGTCTTGCTTCTGCTGCTGCCTTGCCGCTGCTGCCTTGTTGCTGCTGCTGCCTTGCTGCTGCTGCCTTGCCGCGGCTGCCTTGCTGCTGCTGCTGCCTTGCTGATGCCGCCTTGCCGCTGCTATCGTGATGCTGCCGCCCTTGCCGCTGTTGCCTTGCTGCTGCTGCCTTGCTGCTGCTGCCTTCCTGCTGCTGTCTTGCTTCTACTGCTGCCTGCCTTGCTGCTGCTGCCTTGCTGCTGCTGCTGCTTTCTTGCCGACCTTTTTTACGCCTGGGAAGAGTAGGTGCGCAGCTCGGAGGCCAGATACGAAGTTAGGGGCTTTCACCCACAGCAAAGGAACTGCTTGCCTTGGCCGCGTTTCGAAAAACACGTTTCCAGGGGACACCGCGAGGAGGTGGCAAGTCAGATTTTGTCCCCCAACCCCAAGACCACCCATTGAGAATTCCGGGGCCTTTGATGGCCAGCTTCTTGGACTTCACGACCTCTCAGGAGCACTTTGCTGAAGGAACACCGAAAACGTGATAGGCAACTGTTGCATGTCGAAATGGGGGGGGCACGTTCTCCCGAAGTTGCGACCCTTGAAAGAACGTCGTTCGTAGGAGCTTCGAATTCCTGTGACGGTTTCGTTGGATGCATCGGTCAAAATATCAACAAAAATATGTACCCATAGCTCTGTCAGAACCTTTTCGCTGACTCGTAACTTCACATACCTTGACTGCTTCCGCACGAACACTCGAACACCAGATTTTTCAAGCACAACTCCGACCCGAACCATCTTGTGAATTTCTTTTCTTCTTCTAGTTCCTGTTTGCGTTGTGTGCGCTGAATCCTGTTTTCTTTCGAGTCGGCCTCTTCACACAAGAGGCCGAACCTGAACAAGAAGGCCCACATCGAAGCACTAAGAATCCATCAAATGCACGAGGGGGCCCGCAGGGCCACCGAGTGCGGGTTTGCGGGCGGGTTTGCAGGCGGGAACAGTTGCTCCGCACCAAGGCCTCTAAAAGCCAGTCCTTTCAGAACAGTTGCTCCGCACCAAGTGATGGAAAGATGGCACTGGGGTCTAGGTTCTGCCCAAACAACCACTAAGGAGCAATGATTCGATTCCCTATGACCTTGGAATGAGAGGTAGCCAGCCTCCCCGCGACCAGGTGCGCTTAGCTGTTTCGAAGACAAGCCTGGGTGCCTGGAAACTCTTACAGGACTGTGTCTGCCTTATGTGGGGTGCTTCTAAACTTAACAGCGGAAAAGGGGAAAAGCTGGTCGCATGCTCGAGAGTCGGCAGAAAACTGAATTGTATTGGAATCAGCCAACCCGCACTTGCGAACATCCGCTCCCGTCCATACACCACTGTTCACCCATCCACCAACCCACCTGCACACCTACTCTCCCGGAACTGAGATCTGCTTCTGGAATACTTCTCCAATGCCGAATTTCGGAGCAGGGCGGAAAGACGCAGGTCAATGAAAACGGAGATGCTGAACAAGTGAATGAGAATGGAATGCGAAGTGGACAACGAAGGGAAACGAATGGCTGCCCAGGACTAGCGAGAGTACTCCGACCTTATGGAACTCGTGAACGCAACTTTTAATCAGCCCATGTTCACAAAAAAGAGAAACTGCGCTAACTTGTGTCAGGCGCAGTGTTCGAGGTTCTCACAAATGCGGAGTAAGGATTGGGAAAACACGATGTCAGTTTTGCAATGCTTGTTTGTTATCAATAGCATATGGGCAATTGATTTCAACTGTTGCTGATGCGCTGCCAACTGATGATGAGCAACAACAAAAGAACCTACTACGACCCACAGCAGGTACAACTCTGAAGGAAGAATGACACAAAACTGAGCAAAAGAACACCAAGTTCGACTAGCAGCAAGGGAAACTGCGTTCGTGAACAAAATGGAAAAGTCAAAGAGGGAAGCATCACATTCAGAGTTAGCACCAATTCGCGCCGCTTTGTGGTTCGTAGGTCGGTAGCCAGTTTGACTCATACGTTTGCGGCACAAATCCTTGCCAAGCATTCAACGAACGATGCAGGTGGGGAGTGGATGGCTTGCCATCACGCTTTTGTCTTAGTATTGGCAGAAAGAGGGGATACACACGCAGAGCTTCGTGCATGAACATATCCTATACTTGGAAGCTTCAAGTCATTGGTGACAGCATACGAGCGAATAGCTAAGGACATGGCGATGCTGTTGCGTTGTGTCAGGATTTGAATACGACCACAAGAGAGAGAGAGAGTTAGAATAGAGCATCAATTTGGTATAGGAATGTAGGTGCTAGATCAGGAAGACGTTGTAGCCCACCCAGGCGAAGTGCGCTCGACGTGTGCCACCTTGGCCCATGGCGAGCCTGGGGCGAGTCAAATGGCGAGTTTCGGGGTCGCCTGCCACCTCTGCAGCCCCACTGACTGTGGCTGAGAAAAGTGCAGACATGGTGACTCCCCAAGTCTCGTGCAGTAGTCCTGCACGAGACTTGGGCTAGCGCCTTGTGGCAGGTGGGCTTGTGACCCGCTTCGAGAACTCTCGGTTCTGCATGTGCTGTAGTAGAGAGGTAAAATACGTGGGATAACCCAAACATCAGACAACCACAGGGCGCTCTTCGAAGCGATGGGCAGAGCGGAGCGACGCTTCAACGACGTTCTTTGAGCTCGCAGGCGATTTCGAGCTGTACGGCGGCCTGACGTTGACGCCGCTCAAAAACTCGGCGCCAAGAGAACTGAAAGTCAGGTGGAAGTGAGAAGCAATGGCAAGGATGAACAGCCGAGCCGTAGGTTGCGGTTCGAGGAACAACAGAACGCATGGGGCCATATCCGGTGCAGGAGTCTTGTACGACTTCGAGGACAAAAAAGCAGTGAGAGATATGCGCCCGATAGAAGAGCGAGCGACCATCAACGTCGAGAGTACAAGGACTTCTCAAGGCGCTGCACCGACTAACCAGGGCTGAGCGGGGAGTTAACTGTTCGAGGGGACAGCGGACTGGTTGTTGATGAGATGTTAGGAAAGGCGCGCTGCTCCAAGGCCTTGCGCCCTTTCAAGATGCGAGCGCAGGCAGAAGTACAGAATTGCGGGGACAGCGAAATCGTCATTGGCCAGACAGGGAACACGCGCTGTTCGAAACCTTACGACCGTAGAAGACGAGGGCGCCGGCAGAGGTAGAAGAACTGCAGCAGAAAGGCATTGCACCACGTGCCGACGCTTTATCGAATCGCGCGATGAATCAAGTTCAAGAGTCAAGACTCGGCGACCGCGAATTCGTACGCGATGAAGAACGTGATGCGACGGCTGGCGAGTATCGTGCAGCCGTTTCATCCGGCCGGAGACGTCCTCCAGACGCCATACATCAGGCTAACTTGCGGCGGGATCTTACACTGAACCTACTTTCTACACTCCAGACCTACTTCGAGACTGGAGGTCCTATGAACATGCAATGTGAATAGCCTCTATTCGAGCCAACCCGGCTTTTGTCTATGAAAAAGTGTATTGTTTTTGGACTAGATAATAGTGCGGCACAAGCTTTTTTTTCCCCTGCCATGGGCAGCAGCCGTTTTAGTAACAGTAAACGGCAGGGTGAGCAGCGACACCCCCCACAAGCGAGCCAAACACAACGGGCGGAAACAGAGAAGACAGAAGAAAGGACTCCAGCAAGGACACAAGCCCGCACGACAACCACACCACTGCAGAGCAGACAGACGAGTTGCGGCTATACACGGTTTGCATGATCTTCGCGCTAGCAGTACCTCTTTTTTTGCTCTTTCTTCTTTTCACGCACCGAACACACACGCGAAGGAACACACAGAGAAATAGAGAAGACAGAAGAAAGGATTCCAGCAAGGACACAAGCCCGCACGACAACCACGCCACTGCAGAGCAGACAGACGAGTTGCGGCTATACACGGCTTGCATGATCACTTTCTCGTGTTGCTCTTCCTTCTTTTCTCAACCACCGAACGCACACACAGGAACAGGAAAACGGGGCCTTTGCCTCACGGAGACCCTGCCAAGTTTTTGGAAAATTTGACCCAAAAATGAACCCAAAAATTCGGCCAAAAATAGTGACTCAAGAAATTTGTCCAGAAATTATACCCAAGAAGCACCCCTGGCCGGATAAGCAACTATCGAAACATTGCTGGCCATATAAGCAGTTTTCTGAAACATTGCTGGCCATATAACATAGATGGCCGGTTGATAACGTTAAATAACGTTATATAACGTTATATGAGCCAATTCACCTACCCCCTGATCGAGTGTAATCGAGCGTAATCGAGTGTAATCGAGTGTAATCGAGTGTAATCGAGCGTAATAGAGTGTAGTAGAGTGTAGTAGAGCGTTGTAGAGTGTGATCGAGATTGACACTAGTATTTTGGGTTCGACCACTGGTGGACCCCTGACTGGCCCATGGGCGACCATGTTGACCACTGTCTGGCCCAAGACGTGCCAAGCATAAGCATACGAGGGACGGAAACCGCAGGCAAGTGGGCGATGTGCATATGAGACCGGAAGCTCTCGAGATGAAGATGTTCTAAATCATGGCAGCAAGCACGGGGACTGCAGGCGGGTTGGTGGCGAAAAGGGACAGAAAGATCTTCGAGCGACTGTGAGCAGCCTAGCAAGACGGGATGATGAATGATGAAGAAGCGCTAAGTGATCGCAAAGGTCCTTGTCTGGCGACCGACCTTCCTTGAAAGGAAGGTCGGTAGCCAGACATTTTTGTCAGCAAGGTGCAGGCGATGCACGGGCTCCATGATGACCTCGTCAACGGCCCCACAGGCGTACACTCACTAGCCGTCGTGAAGAGGCCTCTGTCTGTAACCATCTTTTTCATCCTTGGGAGCAGTGCATCGCCAGGGAGATCGAACCCCAAGGCAAGGAGCGACTCTTGCAGCTTCTGAAAGTAATCCAGCACGTACTGGAGATACTTGGTTGTCGTTGCTGGATCCTTCTGCCACACAAGTGCTGCAAACACAAGCCGCATCCTCCATCTCTGCTCCATCGTGTCCAGGTACGAGAACGTCAGGCAGAGGATATCTTTGCTCCCCGGAAGCTCTCCTGCATCCCCGGCAATGACGAAGTCACCACCCCCAAGCCGGAGCAGAAACTCCATGTCACCGAGGACAAGGTGCCTACCGAGCGCTCGGCGAACACCCTATCGCCTGGAACTGGCCCGCACGGAATGCCTAAAGGCTCAAGTACTAACTGCGCTAAATTTAATATATGCGAGCTATTGTGGTACTCATTTGCATGCAAATGACTCCCCACTGACGCAACAAGAAGACGCCGATGCTCTATCGAATCACGCGATGGATGAGGTTCAGAGACGAGCGACAGCCGAGTATCGGGACTCGGCGACCGCGAAATCGTACGCGATGAAGAGCGCGATGCGACGGCTGACGAGTATCGTGCAGACGCCGATTCACCCGGCGCTTGAGATGCAAGTCAACGTCCTGACGTCTCTCGGAGGCGGGAACATGGCCGGACTCAACAAGAGACCACAAATAGCAAACCAGCAGGCGTTTGAAGCTGTGATGCGCGCCTACGAAGCCGCCGCACGAGAGCAGACGGCGAAGTAGGCCGGCGACAAGGTGCGAGCCGTACCGCAGGCTGGGCTCCGCAAAGCTGCAACACTGAATGGCAGTTTTCGACCGCAGACGCATTACCCGTCGGGATGGGAGCGCAAGCAGGCTCGATGGAATCACGGAGTCAAGCAGGAGAGACGAACTGCGCAGACTGAGCGCAAGACGTGCACCAAGGGCAGACCAGGACGTTGGGACCGTGCGAAGTCGAAGAAGGAGTCCAAAAGCGAAGCAACAACACCAACGCGGAAACGCAACTCGAAGGCAGCCAAGCGGGCCTCCAGTGAAGTAACGAAGCTCATCCGAGTGTCCGATGAAACCCCTTGTCAATACCACCCAACGACTGCGACGCGCGTGCGAAATGTCGGACGCTAGCGTCTGTCAAGAGCATGCGTGACTCAGCCGTGTTTTAAAGGTGAGATGAGAGGCACCGGCTCACTCTGTCAAAGGACTATACTAACGCAACAAGAAGACGAGCTAATGCGAGATAGTGGTACCCGAGCCCGTACGCACTCGACAACCTGCTTCCGTGAGTCAGCCCGAGCTTCCTGGTCTCCAGCTACACTGCCTGTCGCGGTCATTTTTTCAGACTAATATTCTTGTTTTTATTCCAATTTCAATATCCTGTCATCAGCACCTTTTTAGCCCCGGAAGAAGGTGCGTTAGTGGGCCCGTTGAACCGGCCTATCAAGATTGGCTGAGTGTCACGCCTTTAATCAATTACTGCAGTACCCCCCCAATTCACCCAAATGTTGATCGAGTGTAATCGAGCGTAATCGAGCGTAATCGAGTGTAATCGAGTGTAATCGACGCGTAATCGAGCTAAAGTCACTTTCAGGGGGGCTAGGTGAATTGGCTCATTATAACGGTGATAACGTTATATAACGTTATATAACGTTATATAACGGTCGAAAACGCAAAATAACGGAAAAAATAACGCAAATAACGGTTTTTAGAATTTTTCCGATTTTGGCCATGTTTCCAGATTTTTGTCATTTTTTCCTCATTTTGGTCCATTTCGGCCATTTTTTCCGATTTTGGCCATTTTTGCCAGATTTTGGTCAATCTTAGCCAATTTTTCCAGACTTTTGCCGATTTTTTCAGGTTTTGGCCATTTTGCCGATTTTTTCCAGATTTCGGCAATCTTTGCCGATTTTTCCAGATTTCGGCCATTTTTGCCGATTTTTCAAGATTTTGGACAATTTTGAGATTTTGGCCACTCTGGCCGATTTATCCAGATCAGTCAATTTCGGCCATTTTTTCCGATTTTTCCAGATTTCCCGATTTTCCAGATTTTGGTCAATTTCGGCCATTTTTGCCAATTTTTCCAGACTTTTGCCGATTTTTGGATCCCGGTCACAAAAACTGTTCGGAAACAAACCCTGGTCCGAAAAGAATTCGTAGTAACCGGTCCTCAGGGGTCCGTATAGCCCCTCCCCAGAGCTTTTTCTCTTTTACTTATTTTCTTGCGGACTTCCACCCAAGCGCGACAAACGCGATCCTTCCGGATTCACATGACTCTTTCACTGTGCGATGTTGTTCTTGGGATGTGGATGTCTGCAGTTTTGGGTTTCCGGCGCGTGTCCCTCAGTCGGTGGCCCGTAACGGTCGTTTGCAGTGTCCTTCGTGAGGCAGCAGATGTCACCAGCATGATCCGGCCACTGGAGTCCAACTTGTCCAAGCTTGTCCACTCGGCAGACCGTTGCGTACTATGCCAGTCAGACAAGGTCCCAGTACCAAATATGGGTGCATGATGAGCACGAGACATGCAAAGTCGAGCAGTCACAGCTGGCGCTTCCCGTAGAACCCAGCCAGCCCGGGGTCGGTTTTCTTGATCCGGTCGATGAATCGTTGTTCCGGGCTCTTACTTGGTGGTTTCGTGACAGGGAGAACGCTGGGGCCAGTCAATGCCAGGTCGCGGGACAAGGCCTCGACGCGCAGCGTTTCCGCCACCTTCTTCCTTCCGCGTCGCGCCTTTGCAACCGAGGCGCTGCTGCTGCTGCTGTTGCTATCCGTACTTTCGGCGCGAGGCCGTTTGCGCTGTGTACCTGGGGTCTTCGGCTGAGCTTTCGGCTGAGCTTTAGGTTGAACCTTCGGCTTCGGCTGGACCTTCGGGGAGCTTTTCGCAGGCATAGTCGATATTCCCTTTGGAAAGACTAGTGTGGCTGAAATCGAAGCGGGTGGGGCGGTACACGTGTTTTTGTGTTTCCGACGATCCCGAATGGGTGTACAGATTGGTGTCTTTCGACCTTTTTTTTTTTCCGCGCACGGACTGCCTGTTCGAGCTTGTGCGGGTTTAAGAAACTCAGACAAGAATAGCTCTGGTGAGGGGCAGGGCATAAATGACCAAAACCCTGGAAAAATCGGCAAAAACGGCCAAAATGGGCAAAGTCTGGAAAACATGGCAAAACTGGCCAAAAATGACCAAAACCTGGAAAAATCGGCAAAAATAGCCAAATTTTTGAAAAACATGGCAAAAATGGCCAATCCTGGCCAAATCGGTAAAAACGGCCAAAATGGGCCAAAATCTGGAAAACACGGCAAAACTGGTCAACATTGACCAAAATCTGGAAAAATTGGCAAAAATAACCAAAATTGGCCAAAATCTGGAAAATGTGGCAAAAATGGCCAAAAATGACCAAAATCTGGAGGACAGTGTGACCTCCCATGGATTGGTAAAAAACCGTTATATAACGTTATATAACGTTATATAACGTTATTATAACGTTATATAACGTTATTATAACGTTATATAACGTTATTATACCGTTATTATAACGTTATATAACGTTATATAACGTTATAACGGTCAAATAACGTTATTTTTCGACCAAAAATGGCAAATAACGGTTTTATAACGGTCAATAACGGTTTTTCTGGATTTAGGGGGGGGGTAACAAATAACTCCGGGAATAACGTTATATAACGTTATATAACGTTATAAAACGGCCATCTATGATATAAGCAATTTTGAAACATTGCTGGCCATATAAGCAATTTCCTGAAACATTGCTGGCCATATAAGCAACTTCTGAAACATTGCTGCCCATATAAGCACTTTACGCCTTGTAAGAATTAGTAAATATGGGGGGCAACCTTGTAAAAAGTAGTAAATATATGGGGCAACCTTGTAAAAACTAACAACTTCCAGGGGCAAACTTGAAAAGTCGGCCAGGGGGCTGTTTGTAATTTTCCCATAAAACAATCATTTTCGAAATTTGTGAAATATCATCGTTTTTTATCGTTTTCAAAAAACGATCGTTTTTTTCTTCTCAAAAATTCCCATGTTTGGCGCGTCTATTTCTTGTGTAAAATTGACTTCGGTGGCCAGATTCAGCTGTTTCATGGCCTTTCATGTCGGAAAGGGTACCAGCAACCCCGAACAGCACGCTAAGCAATGTCAGCAATCTCTGATGCTGACGTTTGATCGTCACCACCGCAGATGTGGCCGACGCCTTCGCTCCTCTTTTGCACGATGCTGTTGACGTCGCCTGCGTAATTCTCAACCTCAAAAACTGCAAAAAGGTCAAGTGTTGCGCTCCTCAAAAAGGCTGTTCGCAGGGGTGGTAAGCCACATGCTCTTGTTCTCGTCCTTTTCCGCAATCATGCTTTCTATGCCCACTCAAGATTTATCGACATGTATCCTTTCCAACTCAACTCTCAGGCTGGCGGTGTAGACTGTGGCTTTGCTGCTCATCGAAATGGTTTTTCAACTTACTTGTGGACATCCTTGAACGCTAGCTGCAGTTGCGCTTCCCAGCTGTGCTTCTCCTGCAGGATGCCCTCGGCCGCACTCCTGTGCTGTGGCGGCTTGTGACATTTGACCAAGCCAACAAATTTCTGCCATTCCCAGCTTCTTGTCAGCTCGTCCGTCCAGGTTTTAGTGAATGTTCCTTCCCCCCCCTGGTCTCGCACTTTCTTCTTCGTCAATTTTGATGTACTTCTTCATGATTAACTTGAGTTTTGACTTCTTCACCTAAGGCTCCGGCGAACTCCGATGTACCGTTCCACGAGTTGCGAGATGGGGGCTCTTTCAAAGACGAATCTGATGCCTACCCTCGACTGTCTGTTCGATCCAGTGCCATAGCGCTGTCGTGGCAATAACGTGACACAGAACTACTCGTCACTCGACACACCGAAGCAAACCCCTATGGAAAGAAAACGATCGTTTTTTTTCACGATCGTTTTTTTCAGGCCAAAATCACGAATTCTCGTAAACGATCGTTTCCAATCCGTGATCTAAAGCACAAAAAAAGTACAAAAAAAGTCAGACAGGCGGCGGACCCCGGGAAATCTCGTCCGAGTAAGACCGACTGCGAAGTATAATCTTTCAGTCAAATTTGGCTGTTTTTGAGTCAAACTTGGCCGGTTACATTGAGGTTACCCTGTTTTTAATGCTATGTCTCTAAGAATTTCCTCCCCACCGTTGCATCATGTACGTGTAGGAGCCTAGGAGGGGAAAACACAGGACTGTATCTTGCCGCACAAGACTCATGCCAAAGTAAAACATACCCGCACGCAATTCGTTGTGCAAGATTTGCACCCGCCGAACGTGCAGCCAGGTATGCGACAGAAGACCCAATAGGCGCTGCAGCATAAGTCTCATCGTGTGCATGCAGAATTCTGACAGGTCGTCGGCATAGGGAGTCGCGAATGACACCTCCAAAGGTGGAGGTCATAAGACCACAGAATACTGCAGGCAAGACACCGAGCCCTGCCCGCAAGGCATTCTGGACACCAATGCATGCAAAAGCCCCCAAGCCTAGAGAGTCCATCCAGAAAATGCTCTTTTCAGTCATCAAGGTCTGTTCAATATCCTCACCGACAAGGTGCCACAAACAGAACGTCATGAATGCTGTTCCTGCAGCCAGATAGAGGTACTCCGGTTCCTGAACCCAGAACACAGGTGTGTTCCCGAGCAGAATGTCACGAACTGTTCCACCACCACATGCTGTTATTGTGCCAACAAGAGTGCACCCAACAACATCCATGCCTGCAAGACCTGCTGTAATACATCCAGTACTTGCGAAAAGAGCAGTCCCCATGTAGTCCAAGCCTCGCAAGATGCCAGCTGGTGTTGCGTTTGGGTACCTTGCCAGTTTATCGTCTTGATCAGTTGCTGTTGTTGGACGGACAACCTGATGAACAATTGGGTCGGCAATAAGCTTTTCAATGCTAATACTCGCGGCATTTCTCATCTTCCGCTTCTGAGACCTCAGCAGCAGCACTCTCCTCCTTTCAACATCACCCGCCGGCCTTGACAGACCAGATAGGTTGAGCGAACTGTCAGGCGAGCTCGCACCGGTCACAAATCGGCCAACCATACGCGAAGCGTGCAAGAGCTGTCTTCTTGATGTGCGCATCATGATTGATGTTACGAATACCCTTTGAAAGGAACCTGATATTTGCGGCTAGTGAAAAGCAGATTGTATTAGCGAATGATGCCGATCTTTTCTATGTCAGCAAGCCGAGGTCTGGCAATGACCGACATTTTTCTGAACTTCGACCCACTTGCATTCTCCTTTCCAAAGCGAACTATCTCAACAGCTTTGATTAATGTTACTTCACCATCCACTCTTCAGATCTAAACTAATCACAACAACAATCCATCCTTGTTGCGTTAGTGGGGAGTCATTTGCATGCAAATGAGTACTACACTATGCCAGCTTTTCACTTGGTGACTCCAGAAGGGTCGTCGCGCTTTTGGCGTGGTGCAACCCGTGTCGGATGCTGGTAGCTAGTGAAATCAGAGTAGGCATCAAATTCACATGCTCATTATACACGGGCTCTTGTTGTGTTGCGTTAGCGGGCAATAATCAGTCTGAATTTCAGTGAAAGAATTTTGCACTAGGACAGTACTCAGTGGCACCACATAGTTTCGTTTAGACTATCACCGAATATGACCCGCAAACTCGTGATGCCAATCGTATTCTTGAGCAGGGTCAAAGCCAAGAGTACTAAGCCAGGCAAAGTAGAAATCTCGAAGGAATTTACTGCAAACGAGTCTTCACACTCTCTAAGAGGCTTGCAAGATTGGGAGTGGAATGCGAAAACCATATGCACCCTGTTTTGGTTTTCTTCAATCCATGGTCCTTTCTCAGTGGGCTCTACAGTTGCCGTACAAACAGTACCGTGTTTAAGACCGGTTTCAGTGGGGCCTTAAAACCGATCCATACAGTGTCCGCACCACCGACAAACACCGGGGGAAGGATACGTTTAATAAGGAGCGCGTGCTGTTTAGACCATTGGAGGTCATGTTTTGTTTCTGAATCGCGGGTTTGCGGAGGAAGCCGGCAAAGGAATTTACGGACGCATCGGGCTGTAGGTGAACTGAACACAAGTACCGGGAAGTGAAAGTGTCTCACCTTTTTTACACTTGACGGTGTCTAATGATCAACAAAATGGACCTCTCAGAGGAGCGAGACACTTTCACAGGCTGACAGTCACCAACTGATCCAAAGACATGCTCAGGGACAAGGGAATGGGAAAGCTCGACACCGCCAGCTGCCCATCATGCGGCAACAACGCGGATAAAGAGTTGTTGCACTCTCCTGCGGTAATCACCCAGAAGACGTCGTTTTCTGTTATTTTCATCGGCAGCAGCGGAACAAAGGGTCTGCAGATGGCTCCAATGAATCATCCTCATCGCATTGTCACAGCCTTCAAGCCCAGCAGCGATGCTCTATCCGGAACTATCATTTCTCCGTCAAAAACCCTCCTTCCGCAAACCCCGACCCACTCAGGTGCGGGGTTCCCACAGAACCCCGCCGCCAATGAGAACCCCCACTTGGTGGAAACACAGCAATGGGGAAATGCAGCAGAGAAGCTTCCCGCGCTGTCGTCACACTTCACGACGGTGCTGGTCACACCGCTGAGCGTGACGGGGGTCGACAACGTCTTCTCTGACGAACGCCATGGGTCAAGCAACCACGGATCCGCAGACGATCGTCAACCGACTGTTTCTGCTTGAGTATGCATGAGTACCTTTTGCCGCCGACGACGACAACGACGCGACGATTACGCCTGGCAGCTCGCGACATGTGTTTGGCAGACTTGGCAAGACGACTGTTTCTCCTGCACCTGTATTCATGCACCGCAACAGGACTAGCAGCCCCTCGGGCTTGAGCACCGTGGCAATGGCAAACACGTCGGAATCGAGGGAGTGCTCTTCGACGTATGCCACCTTTGCACACCGAAGGGCGAGTCTGGGGCGAGTCGAAAGGCGAGTGGGCGAGTCAAAGGCGAGTTTGGGGGCTCGAGGGCCTTAGGGCGAGTCGCGACTCGCCCGCCACCTACCCGGCAGTGATGTTGTCAAACGTTTGCAAACGTGACTTGTGTCTATCGATGACCCGGCCTGTACACAGTACACACACTTGTCCACGTGGCGGACTCGATAAAAATAAGGGAAAAGGGCTTCTTTCTGGTTCTCGTTGGGCGTGCACAGGGAGATACTATACCAGCAAGTGTTCCCTCACACACCGCGGCTCCCCGGCATGAAAAACCGCCCTCTTGGCTGAGTGCTCACAAGCGACCACACTTGGATCCCAATGCAGGCGCAGCCAGCGCCTCATTCACGTTTGACATGTCCAGATGAAGAACCAGCGGCACCTTGATAGTTGGACGGTACAATGTCACCCAGAAACAGCAATAACACCAGTGCCAGAGCAATGAGGGTAGCTATGGTAAGGAACAGCTGTTGAGAAGCGCAATATTCAGCTCACGAATACCCTATCGCCCTGTCTTCTCTTTGGAATCACCAGGCATTATTGGCTTGGCGTTGAACCGGATTTCGCCGGTCATCCGCCTTTTCTCCGAGAATGGCTATGCGAGCTGATTCCACAATCTCGTTTATTTTCTCAGAAAAGCTGTGACGCGTTTCGCGGATATCATCCTCGAACTGCCGCATCTTCGAATTGTCAATCTTCAACAGGTCTTTTTTCGTATCGGCCTGCAACTGCTTGAGCTCCTCATAGCCGGCATTGCGGGAGTGAATAGCAGTTTCCTTCACCTGACCAACAAGCTTTGCGCGTTTCTCGCCAGTCATTTTGGGCAAGATCAACTTGAGAGAAGTTGGTGTTAGCCCAGCCTTCGGCTGCATTGCTTGATCCTGCTCTTCAATAGCTTTCTTGACCTTCGTTACATTCTGAGTGTGATACACATTGACAGTTGCTTCGATACCTGCGGTCGAGATACTCGCTAACGATGTGATTGGTTTTCCCTCGACTAAGACCGTCTCCAATCCAGCAGTTCCACCTTTGCTTAACGATACAATTGCCTTCGTCTGCAATTGAAACTTCTCAAGGATCGACTCCAGACGGTCATCTAACTGCTCGCTTTCAGCAACTAAGCGCGCAATAACCTCGTCTTCGTCCTCCTCATCTTCGTCAAGCTCAATTTTCTGCTGCTTCCGCACTTTAAACTCTCGTTGGCCGAAAGCCTTGTCTTTAAGCAAGGGTGCTGTCCGTCGAAGACCGTTTGAGCCCGCCAAAGCTGCATAGGGCATCAAGGGCATCATCGGGTGTTGTATAACCCAGCGTGGAGCAGTTCGTGGTACCAACCCCATCACTTTCTTCATTCCCACCATTGCGTACTAGCTCTGTTGGTTAGTGAGTGAATCTACAGCTGACAACTTCGCAGCTCAACTGTCTGCGGTCGTTGCAATTCAGACATATAGCATGACGATGAGTGGCTGAGGCTGGTTACTCGAACTCAAGCGGCCTGCACCCGAACACAAGCACCTTCACAATGATGCCAACCCAAAGTAGATCCGAAATTAAAAAGCAAGTGTATGTAACAACGAAAACAGCAGCTGCAGAAAACAGATAACTATGACCAACCAGAACAAAATGGACGAAAACATTAGACGCAGTATCGCACTTGATTGCGGTGTTTCTTGCTGGCACCGTACTGGCTTAGTATTATTGATAATGTTGATTGTGAACGGACTGCTTTCATTGGGGTAGCGATACCTGACTGGGGCACTTCAACAATGAAGGTTGTCTGTGGATGTATAAGCAGCCTCTTGAAAAGGCAACGGAGGGGGGTCCGCCAAAGTCGTTCACCATCTGCCTCACGCGTGTTCAGTCTGCATGTTCGCGAAGCCAACCTTCGGCAGAGCAGTAGTCACGTGACAGCAACTCAGACAGTGGGAGCAGTGAGGTACAGCTCGCACTTGGACGAAAAGTCCAGGCAGATTTCTTATACAAAGCGAAACATGCCGCCTATATGCTCTCTCGCAATCAAAGCAATTCGTAGCTAAAAACAATTCAGTTGCAGCAAACGAGCTGCTCCCGGGCGAGGATCTTTTGGGCACGCCTCACTTCGTAACTATGACCCACTAACGACCTCAGGATCAGGACTTCGATACTGACGTGGAGCCATCGGGTTTGCAGTTTCGACAGACCTCGTATCTGGTGCATTTGCGCTGCAGGTATCAGCTTGCGGCAGGATCTTTACACGGCAATTGGGACAAAGAACTGTTTTTCGTTTAGAGACCTCATGGAAAGCGAGCATTTTGATGCAACAAAGATGAAATCGATGCGAGCATTCAGGCAAAGCGATGCATCGGTGACCCTTCTCATCGGTACTACTTGCTGAACTAGCGCGTGCAGCTAAGTCTTCAAGACATATTGTGCACGCAGTTCCACTGTCCGAGAAACTTATGGGTGCTGTAGGGAGGGCATCGAAGAAAGCTGAGTACTCATCCGCAGAAGCAGTCAACATCCCTACACCAAGGTCCCCATCGTAGCCCATGAAATTGTGTGTCGAGCGTGCGCTTCGTATTTTAAAAATGCTATACGCGATCACCTGCAAGACAAATGCGAGAGCAACAACAAGGAAAACCCACTGCAAGACAACACGCGATGCCTCCCACAGCGGGTTTGGTTCGGGCACAGTGCCACTGAAATAGCAACAGCCGTACGAGTTTTCACATTTCGAGAGCTTCGAGCAAGTGTCGGTGTCGCGAGCTGCGCAATGAAGTGGGACGTGCTGTGGTGTATTTGTTTCGCAGTAAAAAAAAAGGATACGCGCAGGCACCAACTACAATTCCCATACTACCCACCTACCCCCGTGTTTGTTTGCCCAAGCAAGTGTCGCCCTTCGGCCAGAGAAGCGAGGCGACACTCTCCCATAATAATAGGATGAGACAAAACCTTACGGAAGCACTTAAGTGGGGAAAATATTTATCGGAACGTTTCCGATAAATATTGTTTTTGTTTCCGATAAATATACTGTTTGTTTCCGATAAGGGCTTTTTGTCTTATAGCCACCTGCTAACTTCTTATTTAGCTTATACCTACCACCCCCCGTGTTTAAGATCGCGCCCTCCCCCCCCGTGTATAAGATCAGTTATTTTGAGAAATGAGGGCGATCTTATACACGGGGGGGAGTAGGGTGGGGTCCCGCGCAGCGGGAAAGTTTTTTTTTTGGGCATTTTACTGTGGGGGGAAAATCTTAGTTAGTAGGGGGGGGGTGTTTGGCCCCGCGCAGTGGATTTTTTTTTTTGGGGTACTTTTTCTCTGGGAGGTTCTGGCGGGAAGTACATGGGTGTTCGGACCACCCTTAGCGAGTCTAGAGGTAACCTTTTGCTCAGTCCGGCGTTTGCGCAAACCCGAACCTTTTTGCCCAGTACGGCGTTTGTGCAAACCCGAACCTTTTTGTCCAGTCCGGCGTTGGTGCAACCCGAACCTTTTTGTCCAGTCCGGCGTTTGGTTGCCGTGGTAAGTTGCGGTTTTTTTCCTTCTGCTGGTCTTCCAATGCAAAACGACTGCAGAAAGGGGAATCAAGGGGTTAACAAGATGCTCACAGACACGAGTCAGGTTGCCCTCGTTGCAGCTGTGATGCTGTGCCTAATCAACGCAGTATTTGATCCTGGCCGTCCTATTGACACCCGTCTCACGGAGAAGAGCCTCTCGTCGCAGCACGAATATGAGGGGAACGAAGGGCATCAGAAAACCTGGACCCGCCGAATCTAGAAACTTGGTGGACGCGTTTCCGGCGAACACGATAATAACAACAACAACAAGGAGGATTGGCTCATATGCCACTCTCCAGCTCTCAGGAACAGACTCGGAGATTTCGCTTGCCCGCCAAGCAATCCATGCGGTCGTTTACTCGAAGAGATTCGAAGTGATACACGCAATGGGCGAGATTTGTCTCCCGTTGGCCAAGTCCACGGTGTGCTCAGTAAAGAGTGTGGAGTCCCGGGTCAGAGCATGCACCGCTGGAAACAAGAAGCGGAACATGACAGCTATCCTGAGCTGGGGGGTGTACGTGGAGCACACCCAAAGAAACATCTCTGTGTCGGAAAAGGTGAGGATGGACCCACTTGTTGTTTGGCAGGGGCCACACACTATCACGGAAGGACGGGGTCGCCCCACGTTTGACCAGAACAGGCACAAGCACGACATCAATGTGCCGAAAAGAAGGTGTGCGACTACGAAGTAATGCTCGAGTATCTGTACATTACCCAGCTTCCCCTCAGGGAAGTATGGGCTTCTCGTAATGGTGGATGGGTACAAGTCGCACTACAGCATTCCTGTCGTGAAGGAGGCGAGATCGCGGGGCTGGCTGGTGTTCATTATACCTCCGAACACGTCAGGTCACTTGAATGTTGGCGACCAGAGCGCCTGCAATCTGAAGGTGCGACGACTTCTTCGTTCCAAGTGGATAGACTGGTCCTCGCAACAGCTTGTTGCAGAAAACAGAGCGAAGCTTCCTGCGCCAACCCGTGACGAGGTGTGCAAGTGGCTCGCGGACTCATACTTGGCAATCACAGATGCAGACATAGATTCTGCCTTCAAAAGTGCTCTGTGGGCAGGCTCGTCTTTGCACCCTGACTTTCACAAAAGAAAACCCAAACAAACGGAAGCAACGTTTACCCCTCTGGGAGACACCCCAAAAACAGCCCCAAAACCCCACTTGCCGTCCGGCTGACAACGATGCCGAGTTTAGGGGCCTTAGCATCAGCACTGGGGGGTGGGGGGATTGCAAGAACGTGCTTGGAATGGGTATGTGCTCAACACCGCACTGGTCCCGTCTGCGCCGTGTTTCGGTCCTCTAAGCCACGGACACATAAGGCGGACCATCATCAGCGCGGAAGCTGAGTGTCTGCAGACAGGACAGCGGTGTAGTCTGGTTTGGGGTGGGGGGGGTTCAAGGCCCCGCGCAGCGATTTTTTTTTTTTGGGCGTGTTTTTGTCCCCCCCCGTGTTTAAGATCGTCCCCCCCCGTGTATAAGATCGGTTTTTTTGGGGGGCGATCTTAAACACGGAAAAACGCGATCTTAAACACGGGGGCGGGTAGGTAGCCACCTAAAGTGAAACTTTTTAGGACAAAGTTCCTTATCTGGAGCCGAACCTTTGGAATAAACCTTTGTATGGCTCACTAGTTTCTAAAAGGGCCCTTGTATGGACATGGGGTGGCCGGCTACATTGGATGAGCACACTTTTCCACAAAACTTCGTCGTCTTGTTGCGTTAGTGGGGAGTCAAAACTTCCCAGAAATTCCCAAGATTTCGTTCTCTTTCACACTTTTTCACGCTTTTTCGTCGTCTTGTTGCGTTAGTGGGGAGTCATTTGCAAGCAAATGAGTACCACACTATGCCAGCTTTTCGCTACGTGACTCCAGAAGGGTCACTTTTTCCGCGCTTTCGGCGCGGCGCAACTCTAGTCGGCTGCAACTGTTGTTGGCAGTTGCTCACGATCTCATAATCCGAAAAGGAATCGGAGTCTTCGCTTTCTCGCTTGCGCCGATAGGCACGCCGCGATGCGGAGGACGCGAGTAGCCGGGAAGAGCCGGCGGGAGGGCGCGATCGTTGTGTGACCCGTGGAGGGTCGGAACCAGAATCAGTAAAAGGGCCCGAGTCAGGGCCTGCCATCGAAGAGGGCCGGGCGGGGCCGGGTGGGCGCGGTGTGTTCGGGCCGGCGAGGCCAGTGCCGTCGTCGCCGAGATCGGCGCGTCGTCGTCGTCGTGCTGCGGGAGAGGCCGTGGGGTGCATGGCGCGGGTCGCTTCCTGCCTGCTGGCGGGGGGGCGCGCTTCGGGGGCGACTTCGTCGTCCGCCTCCTCCGGCCACGGCTGGTAGGTGTTCCAGGTGGGGACGGCGCGCGCCGCTTCCGGCCTGTGAGGCCGTCGCTCTCGCCTAGGCTGCGACCGCCACCGCCGCCGCCGCCGCGATCCCCGCCGCGTGCGCGGCCGCGACCAGTGCCGCGGCCGCCGCCACCGTCTCCGTCACTGTCGTCACCGCGGCCACGGCCGTGGCAGCGGCCGCCACGACCACCGCCACCCCCGTCGCCACTGCTGCTGTCGCGGCCAGCACCACCCCTGTGATGCCCCCGTCCGCAGCACGCGTCAGCGTTCGGGCAGGTCCCGCATCGCGTCAGCCGATGCGCCCGGCAGCACTGAATGCGCAGGCCGTCGTCCGGTTGGTGGTGCACCTGGCAGCACTGGTCCACTACAAGGCTGTAGTTTCTCCGCATGCCCGAGCACATTGCGCACTTCTGCTTCGCGCACGCGTGACAGACGGACTGTGAGCGGAGCAGGGGGTCTGCCTGCGACTCCGGGACGAGCACCGGGAGGCGTGGTCGTTGCGGCATTGGTGTGGGCTCGGCCCAGCGCGCCGAACGCTGCGCTCGCCTCGTCGCGTCATAGAGCGGGAACACGTCCCCGCCCCAGTTCTTCCCGTCCCCGAGCGCCGCACGCGGGAAGTTCATCTCCAAGACTTCGAACGTCTCCTCCCCCCCAGCGAAATGTGGCCGCGGTGTCAGACCACCCCACAGCATCGGCGCCCCCAGCGTCCTCATCGAGCCCACCCGGTCTTTCCGTTCGGCCGGAAGCGGCGACGGCAGCTGCAGTTCCCGACACAGGCGGCACAGCGTCGCTAGCATCGTCCAAAGGGTTTTCCCCCTTCGGTTGGCGGCGAGGTTCGGGGGGCCCAGGATGTCGTGCCCGGTGAAGACCTCGAAGTCGACGGCCAACTCGATGTTCGACACTTCGCCAGTGTCCGTCCACTGCAATGCCGACAGCCAGCCCTTCATCGCCCGCATCGTCCGTCCCCCATACGGCCACTTCGGCGGCTCATCCGGTAGGCGCCCGAAGTCAAACAGGTGTCGGACCGCCGGCCGCGACGTTGCCGCCCTCCAGGGGTGGATCGGCTGTACCGCTGCCAGACGGCCACGTTCTGACTCTTCGCGCGCCACGTACACCGACGCCATGAAATGGTGCAAGGCCGCCGCGTCGACCGGCGCGCCTTCCACGATTACCCCGTGCACGCGCGTACAAGACGGCCACCGCGCACGGTCCGCCGGCATGAGCTCAGCAAAGCAGGGGCGGCGGCGAATCTCGTCGTACGCAGGGCACTCCCACCACAAGTGATCCGCCGTGTCGTGGGCGTGGCGGTCACAGTCCCTGCAACACCGGTCCGGCGGCCGGCGCCGCTCACCCGTGGAGGAGCCTCCGTCTTCGTCAGCCTGCTCGTCGAAGCTACCGGACGCATCTGATGCGGTCGACGTCGTCGACGACGCCGTCGTTGACGCGGGAGAGCTCGCCGAACCTTCCGATCCCGCCGCCTCTTCCCCCGCACGCGCATTCCGCCCCCACCGAGCCGCAAGGAAAACACCCCCGGACAGGATGACGGTCAGCGCGCGCCCTTGACTGTAGACACCACAGGTGTATCATATCCTATCGTATAATTGGATTCTAAACTTCGTTCTGGGCGTGAACCCTACTGTTAAAAATATTTGAACTTTTGGGGGTTTTGAAAAGTATTGCGCCTTTTTTCCCAGTCCAACATTTCTCCGAACACGGTAGTAAGCGCAACGGTAGGGTACAGTTGTGCCGTGGGACCCTCTGAAATTTACAAAACAGCCCAGATTTCGGTCCGGAACAGGTGGATTTCTACTAGGACACTAGTCATTTTTACTAGTGTTCTTACTAGTGCACTGGTCATTTTTACTAGTGCACTAGCCATGCATTTTCACTAAAGTAAAATGACTAGTCAAACACCTTTTTCACTTTTACTAGTGCACCGTGTGGCGCCGAACTTAGCATCACTCGAACTTCGCATCACCCAAACTTAGCGTCACTGGAACTTAGCATCGCCCGAACTTTGCTTCAACTTTACTGTTACCCGAGCTCTTGCCTTTAGAAAAGCGGCGTTGCTGTCGTTCGCGGGAAGGCTCGGCGGGCGCATGGTGGGT
The DNA here is from genome assembly GCA_030068145.1 of Diplonema papillatum. NCBI lineage: Eukaryota > Euglenozoa > Diplonemea > Diplonemida > Diplonemidae > Diplonema > Diplonema papillatum. The sequence goes on from JAPJBO010000166.1 coordinate 72,896, forward strand.
GCTGCAGCGCCGGCGTGGGACGAGGTCGTCGACGTTCCTCCGTCGGCGAGACGGGAGCTGGGCGCGCTCCGGAAGATCGCACGGGGGAACCCGTGGGTCATGGGCGGCGTTCCTGAGGACACAGAGAGCGTCCTGTGGACGGACGCCAGCTCGCGGGCGTGGGCGGCACTGCTGGACGGTGGGGGCCCACACCCTTTGTAAAATGTTCATCCCCCCTTGACAATCGCTTGGGCACGATAGACGTTGGTGCCGAAGACTTATCCAAAGCACCCACTTTCTCTGGCCTCATCCCGAGTCGGGGCGGTCATGCTTCAAATGTTGCCGCTGCCGGTTCCTTTCGGCTGTTCCAATCCCGTAGCGTGATAGGAGTCCAACACCCTTGAACTTCCAACCTTCTGAGGATACGCACACTTGCTTCTTCATTTCAGATGTGGTCGCGTTGCAATGCTTCTTGTTTTTGTGCTGGTGAAATGCATACCCAGAATATGTCTGTTGTGGGACAGACAGCCAATGTGCCACCTTCGTAGTTTAGAATGCAGTCGCACTGCGTGCTTGAAGAATTGTAGACAATGTACACTGCGTCCGTCGATGTCCTTGTGCCCTCTACGATCAAGTCAAGCCCTCGCCCAAGGCAGAAATCAAAGCATTCGTTCGGATGCACAACATTTCTCGTTGCAATCGGATCGCGCATAAGTTCGCTTTCGTCGAAACATGATTTGAAAGCGTCTCTATCATCTTGCATCGCGTCCTTGAAGTCATACTGTAGTTTTGTGGTACTGAATCGCAATTATTCTGCTGTGACTATGTTAGCGTTTTTTTGAGGTTTATAGGTTCGGTATGTTTGTTCTGTGGTGTAATGATAATAACTCTTGTATACCAAACTGGGATATTATCATAATATTATCGTGCTACCGACAATGGCAAATATAGAAGTTTGATTGAAGTTGTATGGAGTAGGGGGTGTCACTTGATATTGTTACATTGATGGTGCACAACGCTGACGTTTTCTTGAGCCAAACTCCCAAAAGTTTTGGGTCCTATTTCTGCTCCAGGTTCTGGGTATCACAGCTTCCCTGCCACCAAAGATTTGCGCAAGTGTTTTGTCTTTGTCTGGTCTGCAACCACCTGCCCGAGCATGGACGTCGAGGATGCTCAACAAAGCCTATGTAGGGCTCGCATCAAATAAAACCTTGTGGCATAGTGGCACGGATGAATCAAACTGGCTGGCACGGCAGGATTTAGCAGAGTGCAGCATCATCTCCATCCTGATCTGACAACAGCCCTCACACAACAAGCAACCAGCAGCCCGTTTTCCCAGCACCCCGCTTTCCCCTGACGCACATACAGCTCGAAGACGAACGTCTGCGAAAGCATTCGTCAAGAATGTCTTCATTAATCAAGAACCAGAGCGTGGGGATCCAAGATGATCAGAACGTCTTAGTCAACTGCTGTAAACGATGCCGTCTCAGGATTGAGGGAAGTCAATTTGGCTCCCACGGCCCTCCCCGAACGAGAATTCGAAGACTATAGGTTCAGGGGAGTACATCGTGACGGAATGACACCACCAGGCGTGGAGTATGCGACTTATTTGACAACACGGAGAATTTTACCAGGTCAGGACCGAAGTCCTTGAGACAAGTGGAGTCGAGTCTAGACGAGAACGGTTCGAGTTTAGACGAGAAAGGCACAAAACAACGAGTCCTTTGACGAGAATTTGCCCCGGAGACCAGAGAGTTCGAGTTTAGACGAGACCAACTCGTCGTATGGACTGTATGCATATGCATAGGTGGCGGGCGAGTCGCACCTCGCCTCAGACTACGGCCCTCGAGCCCCCAAACTTGCATTTTGACTCGCGCACTCGGCCCAGACTCGCCCCACAATCGCTCTTCGACTCACCTCACTCGCCCGAGACTCGCCCTCCGTGGACCATGGTGACACACGTCGAAGAGCGCACTCTGCCTCGATTCCGACCTGTTTTGCCGCTGCCACCGTGCTTATGAAGCCTGAGGGGTGTTACGGCGCATGGTACTGAGGGCGAGTGCAGACGAGTCGCGGCTCGCCCGCCACCTGGGGTCATCTTTTCCGTTTTTACCTCTGTTTCTAAGCCAACAAAGAGACCCATGCTCATCGCATCAACCGCCTGGTTACTTCCTTTTCTACTACAGGTTGCATTCGGGAGTTCGTCCCCAAACGCCTGGGAAGTGTCATCTGTAGGATTTGAACCGCGGCTCTTCTGCTTGGATGTCTGTCGTCCACAACTAAACCAGGTGCCGGAAACCTGTTCACCTGAGGGTCGCTGGTTCGATTCCCCGACTGGCCAACTTCTCCAGGCGTTAGAGGATGAACTCCCAGATGCAAGCCCTAGTTCAAAAACTCTGCGGAAGTTGTTCCGCGAAAGGATGGCTTTCATACTAGTATGGTTTCCCAACCATCCTCATCAAGGGGACCTCAAAGGAGTGGAGTAAGGTGCCCTGGTGGCCTGACAAAAAAAAGTTCACAACTCTTCTGAAAGCTAAGTGTAATGCAAAAACACATGAACGAAATGTCCTGGATAGGGAGGCTATGGCCTTCCACAGGAAAGCGGGGTAGCTCGCTAGAGAGCTAAATTTTGAGGTTTCAAATTTACCCTCTATTCCCGCCCCTCGGATTCCCGTGCCCCTCTGTGGGAAGACTTTTCGCGCTGTCTGTCCATATGCGTGTTTTTAAGCCTACTTCGCCTCAGGACAGAATATTGTTTTTTCCCGCTGCTTCACTTTTTCCCTTGTCATTCCCACCCACCTTCGGAAGAAACTGCTATACCTCACAATCTGCATTGGCAGCAGCGTACCACAAAGCAATGGCCACAGCGAATCTGCAACCGCGTTCCATTTTCGAATTGAGAACAACTCCCCCCTCCCAAGACGAATCTGTCTATTTAAGTTTCTGACTTACAGAAAAAAAAAAGGTGCCTTACATGGTTGCAGCACCAACTTGCAGCTCGCATAACTCTTCATTTTGTGAGTGCGAGTATTGATTTCCAGAAAGTGCAGGCAGCTACAACTCGAGACGAGTTTGTTGCTGCACCCGACGCACATCACGTCATCATCATATCAGGTGGGTCGTGGTGTTCACCTGCTGCATCAACTGGGTAACAAGGCAACCGCGTTCTAACAGTCAGAACGTATGAGGTTTTCGTTCCCAGGCGGCCCTTTTCCGCCCGCGCTCGTCTCGTGCTTCACATCATGCTTTCATCGAGCCTGGCTGTGCTTCCAGTCCGCTGGGCGAATCTTCCACATCGAGTCGCCGCATTCGCAATCTGCCTGAGGTACGGCACGCACTTTCTCGCCTACTTTCCTCGCCGTCTTCTCGCGAGAAGACGGCGAGTGCGCCTGTTTCGCGCAGGTGCATGTCGTTCGCGGACCCACAACAGCTACCGTCCCTGCGTCCGTTACCTTTACATTGGTCAGGGCGTCCTGCGGCGTGTTTCCGTGTCTGCGCGGTACCATCTAATATATGTGAGCGTCTTTTGAGTACCTGATAATTTAGGCTTTTTCAGAATGGCCAGCTGGTCCAAACTGGGGGCAGAACGGGGCCAAGGCAGCCCAGAAACTGTTTTGTGGGTTCGTATTCACGACAGTAGGGCCCTGGGGTCTCCTCGGAGACACTGACATTTTGAGGGCCCTTCCACCCTTCCAGGGAGGGGTCACGACGGGGCCGACAACAGGCAGCGCCAACTATTTTGCCACGGTCTGCCAGATCAGCTTCAGAATAGGTTAGGTTGGGCAAGCGGGCCCTAGAACGGGCCCATATGCATGGAATGGATGCTAAAGCGTAAACAGCAGCTCTGTACGGAGTCAAGTCTCGTCTGTATACGCGATGCGGTTTACCGAAGCCAACGAGCGCCACGGCCAGGGATGGATACGTTTACTCGCTGATCGATGCTACGGCAGTACGGCAAACCCACTATGCAGCCTGAGTTCAGCCCCGCGCACCTAGCGCTCACAAGGCAACCCATGATCACTTCGGTGTGAGGGATCAGCTCGCGAAGCACACAGAACGGTTCGTCAAGCTGATGATGAAGGAACTGCGGAAAGTTCTATATATTGAGTGGGGGTGACACATCTGATGATGAGATGCTGAGGCAGGCATTTACCCGCAAGGAACTGTGGGAGACTGCTGCAGGAAGTGACCTGCTCCATTTCTTGCAGTACAGGAAACTGCTTTGAAGAAGGGCGTGTGCAGAGGCTGGGTGGATTCGGAAGGATCTAGATGACGGTGGGTTTGGGTAACTCGATTGCAGTGGGATAGCCACAACAACTAGGTAAGTGCTGCCCCTGTGGGGAGGTCACCAGTGTCCGAGAAGGGGTAAAACAGGGTGTGCTTGCAGCCCTCAGCATCTCAGATGCGTCACCCCCACTCAAATCTAGAACTTTCCGCAGTTCATTCGTCACCAGCTTGACGGAACCGTTCTGTGTGCCTCGCGAGCCAAACGGCTTTTGCTCCCGGAGCTCGTCCAACAAGGTCTAATTTTCTGGTTGGTGTGACGGGGAGGGGCCTGGATATTGCGTGGTTGCGTGAGGTTTCTTGCCTATTGTCGCTTGTAAGTCTTACTCCCAGCTGTTTGGTTCTCGAAACTGCAGTTGTGAGAGGCTTGGGGCCTCCTCGGCAGCGTTGCGGGTCTTTCAGAAACTTGCCGTTTGCGTTTAGCTTCCATTCCGTGCATATTGGCCCGTTCTAGGGCCCGCTTGCCCCTCAAGACGTTGAGGGCTCCATTTTCAGCCTCATTCTGGCTGCCTCAGGCAGTTTCTGCACATCTCCAGCAGTGGAAGCACACGTCTGCAGGACCTTGGCTAGGCCGGGTTGACTCGAAAAACCGGGTTTTATCTGCTACCACATCATTCTAGCTGCACTCACAGGTGTCTGGGGCAAGCAACTAACCTCTAGAACATGGTTGTGGGGGGGTTCTGCCTAGTTGATCCTGTGGACGGGGACTGGTTGGTGATATTTTCAAAAGAAAGCCTAAATTATCAGGTAATAAAAAGAGAGAGAGAGACGAGTTAGAGTGCAGGGACCATCTCTCCGGGGAGTTTCCGGTCTCCTCACTTCTCTTCGCACTGCTACGGCGGGCGTAAGTCGCTCCGGAGGCGCGCTGCAAAAAGACTCGCACATATAGGATCTGCTGCAGACCCTCCTTTGGTTCTTCATCCGTCGTCATCTTGACTGCAATGCATCCTGCACGTTGAAGGCGCCGTATCACAGCCGTATCGATATGCGGCGCCTGCTACGTTGGGCCCACCCCCGTCGTTTTTGCAAGCCCCGGGAGTTACTTGTATGACATACGTACGAATTTACTCCCCCAGTGGGGATACATCACTCTGCCACTTGCTGAGGTTCCGTGTCGGACCGCATTGTCGGAATTCATAACACGAGACAGAGTTCAGCATGGGAAAGCAGCACCGAAGCAACGAAGATCGGGTTCGGGTGTATGTCAGCTGAGCGGAACAAAACAGGGAGGAAACGCAGAATATAGGGGATTTGACTGACACGGGTTCCGGTAGTTGGCATGATCGAGAATGAATCTGATGAATCAGTCAGCAGATATTTTTTCTTTAAACAGCAATCTGGTACATTTATTTCATGAGCACTGAGGTTGTTGTGAGACGATGTGGTAGCTTGTTGCGGACGTGCTCAGCTTGTGTGCCTCGTAGTAGGAGAGCACAACTACAGACTCGCACGACCTCAGTGCACAACTGACGCCAGTGTAATGCGCCTCGCATTCAAAACTCGACTTTCATGCGCAACTGACGCCAAACCCCCAGTCCATCAAAGTTTGTGAATCGGAGGCAATAAAAAGGGCACAGGGGGGAGAGACAAATAGAACAGGCTTATACAGCAAGCGGTCTTCTCGTGTTAAGAAGTAAAAGACAACAAGCCGCTGCTGTGACCTGTCTGATAAGAAGGAAGCTAGAAGTGTTTGTTGTGGGTGTGGTGAAGCGAGCATGGCAAAAATTGTTGATGAGTGCGTTCTAAGCCGAGCTATTTGCTTCGTCGAGCTTTGTTAACAACATCTGGACGAGCGCACGGCAAAGGTTCTTCCCTGTAGCTGTCCAATGTGCATTATTTCGATTGTTGCAGGTGTCAAGCGGAGGAACGGTCGATGAAAACGTTGCTCAAACTTTCATGGTCGAGGGGTGCCAACTTCTGTGTGTCTCGCGCAATTAGGCTGGCAAATGCAACTGCCTCATCACCACAAGATGAGGTGTCCAAAAGGATTATCCCTATTCGAGACAGAGAGAAATGAGTTAGGGTGCAGGGACCATGCGGGAGCTTCCGGTCGCCTTGCTACTACGCTGTGGGCGTAAGTCGTTTCGTCGGAGGCGCGATTGAGATCGCTGCCGTCACAGGCACTGATGCTGGGGCAGATGATACCCATGCTTCTGCAAACCAAATAAATGGCGCAACTTCTTAACTCCATATCTTGCACTGACTTTCTGTAGGTAGGCGACGAAGAGGACGATTTTCGCCGAGTGACACGAGGCGGCTCGTTCGGCCTTGTAGCTAACGGAGGGTTCATCAAAACCTAGGAATCCTGCAGGGGTTGCTGGCATCCTGCACGTGTGGCCATCGACGGTGCGTGGGTGCAAGCCAATAATACTCGTGCTCCCGAATCTATGTACGATGCCAGAAAGCTCCCATCCCCTTTGGCACTCCAAGAATTTCTGGGGACATATCTTCTGGACCCCTGCATTTCTGACTCCACAAGCCGTGTTTGTGCCCAATAAGCGGTGGTAAATGAGCCTCTAGTGGCTCAGAAACGTGCCCAAATAGGCTCGGGATGAGGCTGAACCCCCTTTGGGCCCACCCGGTGACAGCCCTCAAATAGGCGGCGCTTTCGGGGTTTAGCGGATGGAGACTTACAACTCTTTCTAGCCTCGAACACGCCAAACCTGGCCTGTTCGAGGAAAATCCGATAGATCGCACGGGAAGGGCTACATTTTCAGTTTTACCTGGGCAGGAGTCCTAGCCACTTGTATGTCGAAGGAACGTGTTTCTGACTTGATTTAGAACCATCCAGCTGCAAAGCCTGGCCGAGTATGGGCCATATCCAGGTTTGGGCCCTGTTCTGCCTGTTCTGGATACTTTCTGCGGCTCGATGGGCCACAAGTTCACGTCACTAAGGTGGTGTTCCACATCTCAGGTGCAATTGACTGGTGGCTGAGTTGTATTCCCGCCTCGTTGGGCCCTCTCGACCCGGAACACCCCAAACCCCCCATGGGACACTATATCGTGGTGCGGGTGCTATCTATTTGGTGCAACAGAAAGAATGACTCAAAATAATCTTGGACTGCCGAATCTTGGAGCGACCAAGCGTTAGGTCAGTATATTAGCTGAGAAGACACACCGTTCGGGCTATAGCTCTGATGATGTTGATGTTGAGGAAAAGCGTGTTAAAACTTCCATTTCACGAAAGACTGGCGGTCTTGTGATTAATAGAACAAATCAGAAGACAGAAAGGCCAGAATAAAAATAAAAAACAGGTTGACGGCTGAAAGCTTCTCGAGGCCGGTAAAAGTAGCCCCGCGCTATCTTTTCAAGATGCTTCGTCTCTATGAAGCGTATCTCGTTCGCTGTCGGTTAAAGTACAAGATGTGCCGGCTCACAGACATCGGGATGTTCGGTCGGTAGTCCAAAGCAGGTATTCGTAGTCACTGCGTGCACCAACAGCTATCCGAAAGTCCGTGTCGTGTGGGAGCTGTCGTAGTAGGAAAACAAACTGGACGGATTTTGTCGGTAATCCAAAAAAGAGGAGGCGTGTATTTGTTTGTACGTGCCGGGGGAGGATTAGCCTAGTTATGAGTGAACGTGATAGTTTAGGTAATCTTCTCCCAAACACGCCGCCAGCGCTCTCTTTCGTTGTTACATTCAATTGTTAATGCAAAGAATGTAATGTATTACACGTTCATCAAGTCCAGTCATCAGTTGTAGTATCCGCAATAATGGTCAAACCAATACATCAGGACACGGGTACGTTCGTTACGTAAATAAAGCAGCACTGTGATTGCATGACTACTTAACCTAGTTAGTCACCACTGCCCGATCTGGTTGTTCGACCCCAGTTGAAAAAAATGCGCCGGGGCGAGTAATTGAATACAATTCCCCAATGGAGCAGGTGTCTTTAGAACAGCGCGGCTGCAAAATAGTCTGCGCATTTGTGGAACAAGATTATCGTCTTCACAAGCTGCGGCCTGCAACCCGAAGTTCGGGCTTAGGCACATAGCTAAAAAAGTATGAGAAGAACCCTGTACAGAAGTCGAAGCTTGCGAGTGCAAAGAAAAGAACAACGCAAGGTAAAGACGAACAAAAAGGGTGCAAGGCAAGAGTATGGGGTGCAAAATCTTGCTCATTTGCTTGTGTTGGTGCCGAAAGCACGAGTAAGAAAAACCCCTCATGGAGGCCAAAAAGGTTGTCGGGGCTCTAAAGTTGTGCAGAAAACTTATGCACGAAAGAAAAGCTGGTGGAGAACTACGAAGATCGGGCAACTTGGAGAACAGAATGGCCCGACTTGCATCGCATGTTGCGTTTTCTTTCTTGCGTTATTTGTGGTTTAGAAGGTCGGTATTTTCTCTTGCAATAAAACTCGGTCTAGTTGATTCGACAGCAGCCACGGGCGGTTCGAACAGGCATCATTTTCTTATTCGAAAAGTTGCAGGGCCCGCCCAAAGAACATAATCCCGGACTCCATCATGGAAACCGACCAAAGTCAACATAAAATGCACACAACAGGGACCGCTAAGAGCGGCTGCGCTAGCTAAAACGGTCTTGGGAAGGTATCTTGCAATTCGTCGAACAAAATCCAACTGCGCGTCAACGAGCTGATGCAGCCTGCTGACATGGAGACACATCCTACAAGACGCGGACAATGCTAGCAGCATGAGAGTGAAGAATAGGGATTCTTCTGTCTACAGGCTGTTCTTGCTTCAATCGTACACGACGGAAGTATAAGTATGCTGCTCAGGAGACTTTGTTACAAAATGGGATTTGAAAAAACGGAGAGGACTGATGCAGGTGGCGACTTCAGCATGGAAACCTACGGGAAGCAGTCGGACGCTTGAAGTACGCAGATATGGGCGGAGGCGGGTTCTCCGACGATGAATACCGGTCGTTGGCCCAGGCTTTGAGTGTTCGGGCAGTGATGGGCTCGCGATGTTCAAAGTATATCGGGTCAGAGTGCTCACTCATGCTGTCGCTGCTGTTGCTGCCTGTGCTCGCAGGCACTGAACTCCTACCGTTCCGGGGATAAGAGAGATCGTGGGTTCGTTGCATGCCCTGCCTTGAAGATGCTGCCGACCGTGAAGACGGTAAACGACGAACTGACAGTGCTGTGGATGGTACGTCAAGCGTCATACCAACATCTCGCCTCACGACCTGCTTCGCAAGTTGTTTTGACGGAGCCTGCGGAACCGGCAACATCTGTCCGAGCATCGGTGCCTCGCCAGCCTTGTACGGTTCAGGAGGGGGAGGCGGCACAGCAAGCCCGGGTAGTCCTTGACGCAGTGGGTCCAGTCGCTGATTAAGTGGAAAAGGTTCTGCGGGCGGTGCCGGTACTGCACACAATGATGCAAATTCGGAAAACTCCCCGAGTTGACTTCTGTCATGTGAAGAAGACAACGACTGGTACGAGCGCCCGGCGCTTCCAGCGCTCGGCGGCCTTCCTTCAAACTGCTGCGCTAAAGACCGTACGGACGAATGCATCGTTTTAGTTTTCCTCTCTCTGCGCAGGTAGAAAGTGGTGCAGTGAATTACTGGAACGTACTGGAACGTGTAAACTGGTTCGGAGTAAGCAAAGCTACTCGGAGCTTGCGTAGCGCTAGAATAAGTACCGGTATTAAACGACCGCGAACAAATGGCGGGACACGGGTGCGGAGTGGGGACCACGTAAACACTTTGAAGACATCTCCTTAGCAGCGTCACCGTCGTTAACACTCTCTACGTCTTTTTCGAGACTGGAGGTCCTATGGACATGCAATGTGAATAGCCTCTATTCGAGCCAACCCGGCTTTTCTTGCAACAATTATGAAACTGTATTGTTTTATATTATTGTTTTCGGACTAGATAATCGTGCAGAGCAAGCTTTTCTTCCTCCTGGCAAAATGCATAGGGGTGGCAGAGTGAGCGGGCGCTGGCCTTCAGGCCGGTCGAGCCGGGTTCGGACCCGCCCCTCACATTTTTCCGGTCGAAGATTGTTTTCGAGGTTTGTAGGGCTTCGGGGTCTAATGCGCCCGAAATTTGCGTTTTTTGCGGAGTTTCTCAGTATCTCGCGGTATTTGGGCACCACGGGAAACGGAGTCGGGGGTCTCCCCCCCGGGTACTGGCGCTAAACTTGCTACCACACCGTGGCACACGCCGAACTCAGCGTCACCAGAACCTGAATTGTTGACTTCGCCCGCACTTTGCTTTGCTTCACCAGAACTTAGGGTCTCCCCCCGGGTACTGGCGCCGAACTTTCCATCACAGGCTAAACTTGCCACCACCCGCCGAACTCAGCTCCGCCCGGACTTTGCTTCGCCTGAACTTTGGTTCACCAGAAATTTGCATCACCCAAACTTAGCTTCGCCCGAACTTTACTGTTTCCCGAACTTTAACTGCTGCCTCCAGTCTCGCCCCGTGCCGGCCTTTAGCCGAGCGCACGTACTTTGGTCTTGTTATGCTTCTTGTCTTGTTCGTCATCAGGTTCTCCGTGTTTGCTTGTTGCCATCAGCTTGAGCACACCGTCGCTGCACCAGGTAACTTCAGAACACCGTTCAGAGCAACATCGAGCCGCAACCTTCCTGCCCAGTCAGCCAGAATGCAGACTGTCGCGCTGTGAACCTTGCCCGCTACCTCAACGTTGGACTTCGGGTCGCCATGCGGCGGATATACAATCTTTTTTGACTTGGTATGCATGCGGTCGCTCCCTTGTCCCCTTCACCGGAAAGTTTTAGAGGTTTTCAGGTCCGGTATTTCAGAGTCGACGGATAACCATAGACTGGGTCAGGAATGATGGGGGCGACATATTCGTAGGTGCTTCTTGGTATTTTGCTATCCCTTAAGCTTTGACAGCGTTGGTGGCGGAACTGAGCAGAATTGCGCAGAAAATGGACGGAAGGCCATCGAGTAAACGCAGATCACACGAAGGTGCGCCGAGGTGTCCCTGTTGGGGGTTCCAGGTGCATTCAAACCTGCTTTCTTTTTCTCCGCTATTACTAGTAGGGATGCGTCGGCGACTGACTAGTCTTGTGCCAGAAAACCCGGTGCGTGGTCAGCAGTACTGCATAAATAGGACGGTGGCCTGTAAGATTTGTGCCGATTCTACTCCATCGCGCAGCTCTGCAGCTCAGTATGCCCGCTTGCCATGGTTCGCAGCCATGTTGGAATCTGGGGTTCACCGTAAAGACGACTTGAGAAAAAAGAAAAGAACGACGCTTGGAACACCGCTGACAAGGCGGGCACCTTTATCTTTGCTTCCTTCAAAGGGTTCAACCATCATGAGCTTGTACTTCGTCAAGACTAAACCTCTGGAGCAGATGTACACACAGACATGCATCGTTGGGACTCGTGTAGATACACAAACTGTAACATCACTTGTTGTGTTCGTCCTTCTCATTGAAACGAACGAAATATACCCCTGTATCGTAGAATGACAGGAACTGATTGAATGAGCAACGGAACGATGTGAAGTCAGTGTTGCGAGAGAGCGCTTCCCAGCTTTTAGCCCTCGAAATGAATACCCCAGCAACAAACGTAAGCCGGCGTTTTCTTGCACCGCAACGGCAAGAGCAGTTGCTCGCCGGTAGGGTGCCAACCCGGTGCGTGGTCGTGATCACAAGCGGTGAATAACGGGCTCTGGAGCTCATGACAAGAACGAGTGCCGAAAACTGAATTTCGACAGCTCGTTTCGGTGGGTTAAAAGTGCCGTGGCAACAACATTTCAGAACAATACTCGAGCGTTGTAGCCGAGGCAGTCAGCCAACAAGTTACAACAGCAATTTTTCGAGAAAGCTACCGGTAGTTGTCGCCTGAGTGTAGTTGGGTGATGTTTGCAGTAGCGTAGCCTAGCGAGAGTACGTTCAGTCATTCTGAAGCAAACGTTGAGTGAACTTCACAGGCCGAAGCACGATGAGCTGCTCGTGCGCACTTCCAATGCCGGACGGCTGGATGCTTTGGCGCATGAGGATTGACTTCGGTGTTGCCTTCCAGAATCATCGAACTGTCCAACCTGCGACACCCTTCCTCCTTCCAGCAGCAACAGACAAACGGGCCATATTGTACGCTATCCCCAATTCAATGATTGGCAATCCGAACTCGCTTGAAGCAAGCAAGTAGGTGGGCTGTCGAGATAGAAGTGTGTGTAAATCTTACCTTGCGGAGGAACGGATGTTGAAGAAGATCGCTGGCATCAGGTCGGCTGTGCGGGTCTTTCTGCAGCATCGACTCAATAAAATGTCTGCACGTCTTTGACCAGCGCTCGGGTTTTTTGACCTGTAGAAATTTATGCTCTCTGCTCTCCAGAAATCCCGTGTTTCACATCTGACAGCGAATACCGAACTCCAGCTAGAAGGGGAGAAAGTGTCGCCTTGGCCTACAAGATGACAAACATACCTTAGGAGCAGACTGTGTAACAATTACGTACAGGGCCCTCATTGGGGGAAGATCCATCAGAGGCGGCTCTCCATCGCATAACTCAAGGGCCAGAATGCCCATGCTCCACACATCAGCCTGTAGTGTGTGAGAATTTGTGTTTTGCAAAGAATTTCACAATTAATATTAGTCCTCGTGTCCTAGCTTGATTGTTGGGTAATACACAAACATATGCGCACTTTATGCCTGCACGCTCTTGCCTGTGAAGAGCAAAAACATACCTTGTAATCGTATGGCTCGCCCTTAATAACTTCAGGTGCCATCCAATATGGAGTACCAACGACAGTCTTTCTCTTGAGCCCCTCACCTTCTGCGAGAGCCGCGCAAAAACCGAAGTCACCAAGCTTGACCTCTCCTTTGGGGTTGAGGAGGATATTGTCGCTTTTGATATCACGGTGAATCCTTCCCATATTGTGAATGTATGCAAGTCCTTCCATGACATTGAGGCAGATGTAAGCGATTTGCTCTTCTGTGAAGTGCACATGATTGTCGAGAAGGTCGGTCAGCTTCCCTCCAGACATGAGCTCCATCGCGATCCAGAGCGTGGCCTGTGTGTTGATGCAGTCGTCATAGGCGGTTTAAAAGTTGGTACATTGGCGCATAGTTCGCAAAATAAGGCTCGTCACTCGCACCACCGCGGCTGATACGAAACTAATGATGATGACAGAGAGGGTGTGTGTATGGCACGTGGCGCTTATGAGCAGTGCATGGTGGGAATTGGCGCTGCCGTGTTGATTGGAAATAAGGGCACAGATATGGCTTCCGGTGCCGTTGGGCACACATTTATTTCACATGCGGAACGTGCGTAAAAGGTCCAAAAACTTGGAAAGGTAATAACCCCTTTTTACCTCCTTACCGTAACTGTTTTTCAACGTTATTGGCCGGTAAAACTCTCAATCTCAACCAGGCGAGCTTCACGCCATGCGCGCGGCACGGCGGATCTCAACCACAGGGAGCCTACACGTCAGTGATCAGGCCGAACGGATCTCAACCAGGCGAGCTTCACTCCGTGCACGCATCTCAGCCAAAGCGAGCCTACATGTCAGTGATCAGGGTCGACGGATCTCAACCAGGCGAGCTTCCCGCCGTGCACGCGGCACGGCGGATCTCTACCAAAGCGAGCCTGCACGTCTTCGGCCTGGCGCTCGTCAGGCGCCAGACGGATCTCCGCAGCTGGCACTCCGAGTACCAGGCGGGACGAATCTAGCCGCTCGATCGTCTCTCGGCGCGCGACGGCCCCTCAGGTGGACCACGGCTCGCACCTCAGGCATCAGCCTGGCATGCCCCCACGCATGCTCTGCTACTCGGTATTGAGTCCCGGCGAGCAGTGGCAGGGCGCTCTCCAGCCAAACAAGTAGACCAGAAACAAATGACTGATCCTGTTTCGTGGCGATCCGCGCTCCTGCCGGGGTTTTGCTCGGATTAGCTGAAATAAACACCTCTTTTCTTTACCGAGGAGGCGGACTTTTACTCCCGATTGGAAACGCCTTCTTGAATCGACTATGCAATGAACGGAAAGCAGAAAGGGTTTTAGAAGATGTCTTTCATGATGATGCCAAGCTTGCAACATCACAGGCCACCGGAGGGACACAGACAGACAGAGCTGGACGAGAGCAGCCTTTCGCAACCTCATCTCCCAATCCTTCATGGTAGGGACAGGAAGTTTTAGACACTTTTCGACTTCCGTGTCAAGGAACACTTTCGCCTTCTTGCGCTCGTCCTGTATAAACAGCTTTTCGGTGTAAAGCGCTCACTATAACATACATGTACCCCGACAAATTCACGGGGAAAATCGAGGGCTAAAAACCCCCCGATTTTAAAATCGGGAGAAATCGGGGGGGGTTTCACTGTAGTGCACTGGCTGGGAAAAAGTTTTTTTTTCGGCCCATTGGCATGACTACCAATTGAATCCATGGATTTACAAAGATCTTTGCATTTTTCCACATGTTTTTCAAAATTAGCTACTTCTTTTTTACATCTTTGTGTAAAAAAGAAAAAAGAAAGATCTTGAAATTTTGTAAAAAATAGTGACTGTGCGGTGTCCTTGTGAGTGGGGGTGTGTGGTTCTTTTTGAGGTGCATTGCGCCTGTCGTTGCCTCTCCCTTAAGGTTGCAGCCCAAGGAAACCAGCTGTGAGACAAAACTCGGCGTCAGTCTCGTCGGATTGCACCAGAAAAGAACTTCACGGGTTACAAAACACCCGCCCAACACGAGGCACGCACCCAAGAACCTGCACGGCCACCGTAGCACCCGGAATCCTTTTCGGTTCTGGTAGACTATAATCTAGTCCAGTTTCACATGTAGGTAAGGCAACAGACTGAACAAGCCGACAACGCTTCTCAGCTTGGGTTGATTCGACACACACGCTGTTCTCTCCACCTTGCTCGCGTTTCCGCTTCATTTCGAAACAGGCAAGTTTGTCTGCTACCTCCGATGCAGTGTCAATCCACTTCTTTGTGACTAAAGCACGTGTCAGAGCATCCTGCAGACACTGCTTCTTACCCTTCGCATATACATGCGATGGGTTTTGCCATAAATGAGCGTTGCGGCCTCCGGCATCTCATCGAGGTTACGGTCCTCAAGATTCATCGGGCCTGCACGAGCCTCAGGCTCGTGATCGGGCTCCGGGTCCGCGACGATATCTGTTGTTGCCACGGTTTGTCCCCTGGGGTAATTTGAGTCAGTCTACCAGATTCTGGTCCAGAACTTAGCATTTCTCCTGTGGTGTTTACGCACTTGCATCATTCCATCCGAGCGTTACGTCTGTTCATTACAGGATCTGTCGACAGGCATCTGCGCAGGCAACTGTTCATTGCAGGAATCTGCTCGCTATAGGCCTCGCTCAGTAGTGGCTACAGACAATCGTTCTCCCAGACATTTGTCCCTCACAGGCATCTGTTCGTTACAGGCATCTGATATTTACAGGCACCTCATGATCAGGCTCATCTGATTGTGACAGGGTGGGCGTTTGTTGCAGTAGAGTGATTGCCAGGCCTTCGACTACCCTGAGCAACGCACTGTGCACACAGTCGGTGTCTACGTAACAGCAGATGGGTCGCGCTGCGGGGGCGGCTCACGGGTGAACGTCGTTGTCCGCAGAAGGGGGTCGTGCCATGTCGGCGGGTGTCCGCCGCTTCTTCTCACCGCGTTTGCGGAGCCCTCGCCGAGCTTTCTGAAATGGCGAACGAACGTAGTAGTAGTAGTAGTAGTATGTGTCATCCTAATCCGGGAACAAGTCAGGGAGAAGAACGGAGCAATCTTTACAAACGAACGAGTGACATAAGGTGGCCGCTGGGCGAACGAACGGAAAAAAGAAATGTTAGCCGAGGCACGTCTTGTGCGACCCGGTCAGCTTTTGCGGCTGCTTTGCGAGTATTTGGCTCAACGCCCGCGCTTCCTTGACAACTGCCGGGGTTGGCATTCGGACTGCTTTTAGTTGCGCGGGCTTTCGGTTCGACGCTGCGCTGCTTCCGGCTCTTCATCGCTTGTCGTGTCTTCGATAGACACCAGCTTCTTCTTTTTAGCTCTCCTATTTTCTGCGGGGCCGGCCTGCTGCCTTCCGAGGTGGTGAAGCAGCATGCGGAGTTTTGTTCAGCCAACGGCTTTCTGCTGAAGAACAAGGAAATCCGGGACGGGCTAAACAGGCGGCGGCTACGATGAAGATGTTGGTATCTTCTACAGCTGGTGCACAGCTGTCCGATCGAAGTTCGACTTTGGCAGAAAGCCGTTGGCTGAACAAAACTCCGCATGCTGCTTACCACCTCGGAAGGCAGCAGGACGGCCCCGCAGAAAATAAGAGAGCTAAAAAGAAGAAGCTGGTGTCTATCGAAGACACGACAAGCGAAAGCAGCGCAGCGTCGAACCGAAAGCCCGCGCAACTAAAAGCAGTCCGAATGCCAACCCCGGCAGTTGTCAAGGAAGCGCGGGCATTGAGCGAAATACTCGCAAAGCAGCCGCAAAAGCTGACCGGGTCGCACAAGACGTGCCTCGGCTACATTTCTTTTTTCCGTTCGTTCGCCATTTCTCAGAAACTCTATTTTCTTTCTCAGCCTTTCAATTGGTAGTCATGCCAATGGGCCGAAAAAAAAACTTTTTCCCAGCCAGTGCACTACAGTGAAACCCCCCCGATTTCCCCCGATTTTAAAAATCGGGGGGGTTTTAGCCCCCGATTCCCCCCGATTTCCCCCGATTTTCCCCGACAAATTTGTCGGGGGTTACATGTATGTTATAAGAGCACAAGTTTGTTTTGGGTGGAATACGAGGGAAATTTACTTTGTTTGCGGGTTAGATAAAACAACGGATTGCAATTGCGAAAACTAAGCTGTTGAACTGTTGCATACCCCATTGCGATGCGCCGTGTAGAAGTTGACGATGTTCTTGTGTTTGCTGGTGTACATCATACTAATCTCATTCTCAAGTGCTGGAAGCTCTTTCTTCTCGTTTTTGATGAATATCTTCTTCAGTGCAATACTGACACCATCCTTGGAGCGTGTAGCGCGGTACACTTCACCTTGCGAGCCTGAGTCAAGCTTGATCAAGTCTTTGTAAATGGACAAAGCCTCTTGTGGTGAGAGAAGTTCGGCAAGGCTGTATTTTTGCTTTTTCGGCAATCCACCAGGTGGCATCAGCGGTGATGTGATAGGGGGATCGTTGATGACGGGATGCATGAGGTCGTTTTGGTGGCGCTCAGCGAAATGAAGCACTGACAACACAGCTTCGGAGTTGTTCGCTGCCTCTTCTGCTGAGATACCCGACATCTTAAGCATGGCTTGGAAATGGGCGGGCATCGGAGGCGGTGCGGTACTAAGAGCTGGTGGGTGAGTGTAACCGCTCCTCGTTATTCCCACCGGACGCACTGGTGATGAAGGGGACCCTGCGGACCGCATCGACGAAGAAAGGGATGGAGTCGAACTAGGAATGTTGGGCGTTCCAAGTCGTCTGGAACCACTCAACGGTGTCTGGGGGGTTGCAGGACTCATCGGCGGTGGTGGACCTCCGTTAATGTTCCTGGCATGATGCATGACGTGCCCTTCCCACTTCTTCAACTGGTGCTCGTCCGGAAGTGACAAAATCAAATCTTTGTACTCACCACCTGGTTTTCGTGGGACTGCGGGTCGGAACAATACGCAGTTTTCTTTGTACGAATTAAAATGCACAGGAGCCGATGGATGGTTTGGAATGCCTGCCAAACGTTCAACTTGCATTCCTGGCATATAGTAGCATCCGGAGCAGCGGGCGGTGGGATCCTGAGAATGGAAGTAGCAGATAAAATTGCCGATGTAGATGAACCACCTCTTGTCCCACGGACTGACCATGCTCGTGCTAAGCTTTAAAGCCCATCCTTGCATGTCTGCTGCTGGAAAAGTGCCAAGAGTCGGCCGTTCGATCGTAATCCTTTTCCAATCCTTTGCGTCATTAGGATCTCTAGGTCCTGCGAGCCGGGTCTGCGAGTTTTCCATTGACACGTTGTTGCTTGCGCCGCAACGCTGTCCCTGCCTCACGGACTCACGACTGTGTGGCAATACGTGTTAGTTGTGTAATTTTCTTTTCAAGAGTTGCTTTCTTCTCTGAGGAGGGCCTGTGTAACACTAGAACTATGCGGAAACTAGGTTGCATCCGGTACGATCTCCAAGCATTCAATTTGATGCCAGAGGACTGGCTTGTGATTTCATGCCGAGTGTATTGCGTGTAGCTGTTCTCTACAAATATGCACGACGCGCCGGTTGTGAACAACGAAAAGCAGCACCAGCGAAAAAGGCAGCTGAAGAATGCGAACGCTTTTACGCCGAAGAAGATGAAGGTGAGGCAATGGAATACACGTACGCAATACAGGCTAGCTCCACAAGTGATGGTAGTGCGCAACGCTCTTGTCAAAGCTCTAGTTCTCGCTCTACAGCGCAGATTGAGGCAAGAAAAATCGGAGTGGTCGACCGTTACTCGTAGCTTGCAACATGAACACACTAATTGCCACACAAGCAATTGCCGCGCAGGTGTCGAAGTCGCAACAGGTCTTGCTCTTGAAGTGTTAACTTATTGTCGAGAATAGAAATGAGATCTGCCAGCCTTTGCAGCGTGCCGTGGTGCTCAAGTTCGGACTCGTGCTCCGACGTTTCGTCGACATTGCGCGTGCACTGCGTTGGCGAAGCGGCACCAGCGATTATGATACGTCGCGTTGCACGAGGTGGAGGCTGGGAAGCGGCGGGTTCTTCAAGTTGCTTCTGTACTGTACCGTAAGTAGGCGAACGCGACGTATTCGGTGGACCAGCTGGGCAGGTGGTGCCAAGACCTGTAGGAAGCGAATAAGACCCGTGAGGTGACGGTCTCCGCTGCTGGTTTGGGCCGACTTGCTGTTGCACCGCTCGAACTTCAACATCACGGGTCTGCAATTCTGCGCTTCCAAGTGTACATCGACCTGTGTGCAGGGTACGCGGTGATGTACGCACTGGTACAGCAGCTGTAGACATCGACACGGCAGCATCTCGCTGGACTTCATGTTGAGCGCCTGGATCATGCCGACAGAGTAGTCGACGCTCAGTTATGCTCGACACCCAAGCCGATTCCGGAGCTGTTTTGTAGGGGTCCCAACTCAGACTCAGGTATTGCAGTGTTTGTTTGTGCAAAGCTTCTGCGCACTGATGGCGCCACTGACAGTAAGATTCATCGTAGACCGAGCCAGACGGTGATTGCCTGCTGCTGCCCTGTGTCCGCAAGATGGACTTAGGTTCTGGTGAAGCAAAGAACCCAGTGCAACCAAGATCTACCACAGCAACGGATGGGATGTTCTCAGTAGTAGCTGGTGACTGCTCTTCTTCGCATAACAACAAGTAGCCATCGGCCGTGTCGTCGTCAGTCCGCGTAGTGTCTCCCAACAAAATATCGGTCGTGTTCATGGATTGCAGTGTCACATCTGTGAATCCCACAGCTCGAGCGGACATTCGAGAGTAGCGCGTCGTATTATACCATTTGTAGCTTTGTGCAATGCGTAAAAAAGGTTGTGTTTACTGAGCCCTTGAAGCTTCATGCGCCATCAGAATGGAAGACGCATTCCCCTTGCGAAATTTGGGTATGCTAATTCGAAGTCGTGGATATGAGTTTCGTTTTGTGGGACTCCCCCTGTATAGCCTACATTTTCGAACCGCTGCCGCGTCCTTGTCGCTTAATACCAGCTGTTTGTAACAGCCGGGGACAAACCACACGACGGCAGGGTACCGCTGGCTACACTGGAGGTGTCTTTGGCAACACACGGGTAGAGGTTGGTTAAACGAGCTGCCCAGAAATATGTCTTCTTTTCCGGCATTTGTCTTGCTTGCACTCAATTCCGTCCCGCTTCTCTGAGCCTCACCCTGGCCAGAACCTTCTTCCCTCCCAGGGCCTTCTTGTCCATAATAAACGACGGAACACTCAATGACGGCCGGAGTTGCACACGTTGGCAACCTGCGCACGAGTTTGGGGTAAGAGAAAGGCAAACTTCAGGACAACGGACAACGAAGCAACGAAGCGGACAGTAGGACCAAAAAGAATAACCCACGAAGAAAAGGCCAAGAGAAAAATAATATTTCTATGTCTTGCACAACACTTCTTTGACCTCCTTTGAGTACGGATTTCGCACTCTTTACAGACTATTTGCGCTTCGATATTTGTCGTACAGCCTGCACCGTCTTTCGCGGGAATTCCTACCGTGCCAGTCAGCTAGGTCACTCCGTGCTACTTGCGGCCCCACCTTATCGTTGTCAAACGTTTCTTTTTGTCCCGAGCAATGTTGCCTTGCGACATAAGCAGGTGAGGCCGCTGCCCGTTTGTTGCGGAAGTTCGGGTGAGGCAGGCAGGCCTTACCTGACTGCTTCGCCAGATATGTTACTTTCCTATTTTTTCTAGCGTTGTGGTGTAGAGGTTCGGTGTTTTAGGGTCTCCGGTCCATTGACGCTTTTCTGGACCAACAGACTAAAGGGGGGGGGGGGGTGGGGCAGCGCTCTTGTTAAGGATCAGCCACTTTGGCCGGATGGCCGGATAAACCAGACCCCCCCCCCCCTCTACAGTGCAGTTGCCTTGGAGGCTGGGTGGTCAAATTCTCTAAGGTGCAATGGTCAAAATTCCCTGCCAAAAGTGGGCCCACAAAAATTTTCCAAAGTGTGGTATTTGGGGTATTTGGGGCAAAAAAAATTTTTTTTTTTTTCTGACCGCCCACCGTGGTGACCACCTTAGAGTGTGACAGGTAGCGTCTCCGCTGTCAGCCGGCTGATGGATGGATGGATGGTTCTTAACAAGATGCCTGGGGGGGGGCAAATAGTTGTACGTACTCGAAAGACATCCGCGGGCTGGTCGGGATGCTCATCGTGTCGTACGGGAACAGCGTCGGGAACGCCCCGGGCTCTCCACCTCGCGCACCAGAGACCTGCCGCAGCCCCTGTCCGGCAGGTTCATCGGGCCAATCTCAGACCGCTGCGACCGCCGATATCGGCATGTCCCTTTCTCGTCCTCCAGCGTGTATCAACCGGTTCGACCGTCTCCTACCCCTTTTTCGGAGTTAACGTTCGCTTGAGATTCCTGGGATTTTAGGATCTTCAGGTGACCTTTGTGAAATGGGTGTACACTTTCCATTATGAGAAGTGGCTGGCCACGACTGCGACCAGGTGTATCCATCCTGTATGCCAAAAGGTTTCTTTTATTTGACCCCCCAATGATTAGCCAGACAGAGGATGTGTGCAACAAGGGGTGACAACAAGAGATGCAACAGATAACAGTGAGGTGCAACTGCGGGGCAGAGCTCGAGTCTGTAAGGCCATCCGGGCCCGCAATGTCGCCTTGCGGAGCAGGCACGGAAGTTAGCTGCAGGGTTATCTGGCACAGCCCGGCTGACTTGACTGGTGGCCCGGAACCCCTTTTTGTGGTTTCGACAATCGTGTGCGTACCGATTGGTTGGTCATTTTCTTTCTCTTTTTGTAGAACAGCCGAAGTCATAGCCAGCAAAACATGTTTACTTCCATTCTAGCAGCGGCAAACAAATACAAAACCACTTCGAATTCTCCGAACGCAGTACGTACTCCAGTTGACTCGACACCACAGGTGGTCCTACATCTACAGGGAGAGTGGTTGCAGTGAGCGGAAGGGAAGGTCTCGGAGAACCTCTGCATTGGGCCGTGGAATTCAAGGCGTGTCTTTTTCGACCCACTTTTTGCGCACCAGCTGTAAGATTGCAGACGGCCTTACTCGGACCTTTTGTTGAGGGGTTACTGGACCCGTAGAAAGCTCTGCTAGGATTACGCGAACGTAGTAGTAGTAGTAGTTTGAACTTGATATGCGGCAACAATCTGTGACGATAGACTGCACAAGCCGCTACCGTAGTATTAAGTGTCGAACTGCCGAGAAGCAGCCAGAGACAGCAGGCGCAAGGGGCAGCTTTGCCTTTTCTTTTGTACTGTCATGTACGGACCCGCTCCCGGCAATCCCGACTGTCCAACCACGGTCGCGAAATGGTTGTGCCCTATAGTGATGAGGTGGTTGACCAGGCCTTCACGACGCCTTATGCACTACACGAGGATGCGGCCCTGCTTAGGTGTGCACTCAGCCACCACAGCTCGCCACTTGACCTGACACAGCTGCCACCCTGGTGGCCGCAGCAGCAACTTTCGCTATGAAAGCGCGCGCAACTGGAGTGTAGGATTACGCACGAAAAAGACAGGCGCTTCGTTTTGTTTGTGTGTGCCATTGGATCAGGTCAGCTGACCCGATCTTGTTGAGGTCGAGCAGCTAGTCTGAGCTAGAAAGCAAAAAGAAAAACTACGGTTTTTGGAAAAAGGTAATGTGTTGATGTTGTAGGGAACCGAGAAGTTGAGGGAACATTTGGAAGAGTGGCAAGGACTTGTGTTGGAAAATTTATATGCCTGGAGAAGCGACCTCTTCTTCTGGATACGAACCGGAGGAACATTCAGCTGAAGTGAGGACCGCGAGGGGCTCGTCAGCAGCTCGACAGAGGCTCTGCTATTCTCCATCCGGAGCAACTTCAGGAGATTAATTGGCCTCGCTCCGGATGGGTGACAATAATAATCGTACCTATCCGCAGCTTCGTGTCTCGCCGTCGTGTGATGAAAATCGATGATAAAAATCAATCGTGGACGAGCCAAGCAATGATTCTCGTGTGTCAGTTCAGCACAGACACGACTATGATCCCATATGCTCCCATTGTATCGCGGGGAGACAGAACCCCCTAACTTCTCGGATCTTCACTGATTTGAGGCCAGTAAAGGTCTTCACCCGCATTAGCAGGCGTGGGTTCTTGGATTCTCTTTCGGGACAGTGTGGACTACACCGCGGACCCACTTCAAGATACATTGACCAAACACCGGGTTTCCCCCACCCACCCGCAAGGGCTCCCAGTGCAAAGAAACCCCCCGGGGGAGTTATTTCGACGCAGAAATTGACTTGGCGTTCGAGACGACGTATGGCTGTACGGTTCCAATCGGGTTGCCTGCCAAGGAACTGTCGAGGCACGAAGGGAATCACCAGGTCAGGGGCAGCATCGTCTTAGGCGGCGACCCAACCGCGTGCGGCGGATGCGTTTCGTGGCAATTTCACTTTTTCACGACTTCTGGAGTTCTTTCCTTCAAGCAGCCACAAAACAAGGTTTATGTTACCGCTTCTCGGAAACAAAGCTTGGAGGCCCATCGCTACTGACAATACCTACTCATGCAGACTGAGTTCAGCCCCGCGCATCTAGCGCTCACAAGGCAACCCGGTCACTTCGGTCTGAGGGATCAGTCCTACGTCCTGCGATTCGTATCAATCTTAATGCCGTAAATCATTTTCTACTCCTGCGAACAAAACGATGTCCTGTCACCCCACACTTTCCTACAGCAGGAAAAGGTCCGTGGGCAACAAACTTCGTTCTCTTATATTCCAATGGAATCGCCTTGTCCTATTCCCAACGAGGGGGACAAGGAAAAATAACTAGGGATACAAGGGAAAGTCGAAAATACCCTAGGGCTAACGAATAAATCTGCCAATAAGAAGTCAAGAAGGTTCAGCCTCCTCGAAAACAACATCTTGGGACGAGGTTGCAGATGAGCGAACATTGACAACCAATGCGAAGAATCATAGGCGTAGTTCACAGAGAGAGGACTAGAGGAAGCGGAACGTAACGAACTACGACTAGAGATTACGTGACATGAGGAGAAAAAGGAATGCTACGGGCAAAACAAACGCTTTCAAAAACAGTAAGAAGGAAAGTACTCTTGTTTTGTGCATGCTTGTCAGACACAATACGTCATGCTGGGTGTTTCTAGAAACTGTATTTTCTACCTGGCACGCGACTTTTCTGCACTCTCGGGGTGCTACTTTTCTACACTCTGGACCTACTTTTCTACACTCCAGGCCAATGCTGTTTTCCAGTATAATGCAGCACAAGAACACAGGATTTCAGTGGACAAAAGAGCAAAGTAGGCAATTTTTGCTGGCATTAGGCCGTGGCATGGCTTGTTTTTGAGAGTGAATAGTGCCACCTGCGAAATGACGCAGAAAGAGGCAAGAACAATTCTAGATGCCTGTGTGGCACGGGTCAGTTTTGAGAGTGAATAGCAGAAAACCGTGCCACCGATGATGTAGACAACTGCTGGCTGGGTGCGACTCCTTTTTGGACCCCACGAACATCACCTGCCCACTGTTGACTTTCTTGCCAAAGTCTCGCAATTTTGGAAACGGCACAAGGCTTTTGATTGGACAAGTCTTGGGGCTTGACCAGCCGCAAAAACTCCGAAGTGCTGCTACAGAGGCCTGAATCGTTGTGTTTCCAAAAAGTGTGCGCACCCCTCGAGTTCAGAAAAGTCGCGCTCTGCGGTAGAAAAGCCATCTTATTCACTCGAGAAAGTTGTTTTCTGGCACTCGTTTTTTTTTTTTTTTTTTTTTTGAACGGTAAGCCAGTGAAGTACCCATGTGCTGGCATCTGTGGTGGGCTACGGCCACTCGTGGCACACCGGAAAACTACTCGTGCCAGAAAACAACTTTTCTCTCGAGAACTAATAGCTATTTCTACCTGGCACGCGACTTTTCTGCACTCTCGGGTTGCTACTTTTCTACACTCTGGACCTACTTTTCTACACTCCAGACCTACTTTTCTACACTCCACGCCGATGCTGTTTTCTAGTATAATGCAGCACAAGAACACAGGGGTTCCAATGAAACAAAACAGCAAAGTAGGCAATTCTTGCTGGCAATAGGCCGTGGCATGGCTTGTTTTTAGAGTTAAAGTTTTTGAGAGTGCATAGCATGAATCCGTGCCACCTGCGAAATGATGCAGAAAGAGGCAAGAATAAGCCTAGATGCCTGTGTGGCACGGGTCGGTTTCGAGAGTGAATAGCAGGAAACCGTGCCACCGATGTTGTAGACAACTGCGTGGCTGGATGCGACTCCTTTTTGGACCCCACGAACATCACCTGCCCTCACTGTTGACTTTCTTGCCAAAGTCTCGCAATTTTGGAAGCCGCACGAGGCTTTTGATCAATGTACTGATGGACAAGTCTTGGGGCTTGATCAGCCGCAAAAACTCTGAAATGCTGCTGCAGACCGGCCTGAATCATTGTGTTTCCAAAACGTGTGCGCACCCCTCGAGTTCAGCAAGACGCGCTCTGCGGTAGAAAAACCATCTTATTCACGCGAAAAAGTAGTTTTCCGAAGTACGGCCACTCGTGGAACACCGAAAACCTACTCGTGCCAGAAAACCACTTTTCTCAAGAATATATAGCTATTTCACTGTGGCGTACGTCATGCTGGGTGTTTCTAGAAACTGCATTTCACTGTGAAACGTTGCAGGAAGCGCAGGTGTAGCGTAGCTTCCTCCTTTCCGCACTACAACTCTCGTCTTCATCGCTCAATATCAAAGAGCATTCAAAGCAACGCGAAGCACTTCGACTGATCACTCTTATTTGACGCACAGTGTGCTAACGGTCCTTGCTCGCCTGCGAAGGGAAGCAAATGCGGCCAACCATGAACAATCCTTGATCGCAAATGAGTTTTGTTTGTATTTAGAAGAGCTTACGACGCTTTGCGCAGTCTCAGGCTTGAGTGCTAATATAGGGTGGGGAAACGGAAGTCGATACTAGATGCCTCGTATAGCTGGACATGCGCGTGTTGAAAACGATGTAGATACAACGAACACAGTGAAACAAGCCCGCCTAGGAACTCCTTTTTGAAGCTACCCGTGCAGCCGCGATGGATCCTTGCCACTGCCGGTCAAAAGCGATGCTCTTGTTGCTGTAGAGGGGAGTCATGTACATGAGCAAACATTCGTGTTCATAATGATGCTTTAGCTGGCAGCTTGACATAATTGGCGTGAAGAAAAATAATCGAAAGGGAAACTGTTTTAGCCCCTAACGTGGAGTTGCGTATATGACACTGTGGTCAAGACCCATGGCGACGAGATGAACTGTGTAAGGTTGGAGACACTCCAGCAGCGAATCGGCGGGACTCATGATAGACTCGGAGTCCCCATGGCCTAGTTTACCACTAGAGCCGTTACCCCAGATGTACAAACCCTCTGTGCAAAGAATCGCAGTGTGCTCGGAGCACGCGTGCACCGACAAAACGTCGCGGCCAGTAAAAAAGTCAACTGGCAACGGCACAAAAACATCGGTATGTTGCTTATCGGGAGTTCTGGGTGCTATACCCAGCTTCCCGTGTTGGCCTTCACCGAATGCGTAGATTGTGCCTTCGCAAGCGACGATGGTGTGGAACCACGCGTCTATGCCTTTGATCGGTAGCCCGTCAAAAAAGGTAAGATGCTGCGGCAGGAACTGGTTCATCTGATGGCCGAGGCCGAGCTGTCCAAAGGAGTTTCCTCCCATGACGTACAGACCGTCTTCACACAGAACAACAGTGTGCTGCACGCCACAAGTGACGCTTGCAATCAGCTTGTCTCTGAAAAAAGTCAGCTCGGTGGGCTCGAGGCGGTCTATGTCATCGCCGAGACCCAGTTGTCCGTGATAGTTCCATCCCATTCCATACAGAACCCCGCTGAGGATGACGCAAGTGTGGT
Source organism: Diplonema papillatum (assembly GCA_030068145.1). Classification (NCBI taxonomy): domain Eukaryota; phylum Euglenozoa; class Diplonemea; order Diplonemida; family Diplonemidae; genus Diplonema; species Diplonema papillatum. Next base: position 99,575 of record JAPJBO010000166.1, read on the forward strand.
GCGACCCGCAAGCAATTTGCTCAACCTGCGCACCTCTTCCTGCAAAGAATGGGATAGCTGTTGGGAGCAATCTGTTTTCATTATCACCGAGACCCAGCTGCCCGTCTTGGCCACTCCCAAACACGTAAACGTTATCATAACAAGCTACGACAGTGTGCTGCTCGCCGCATGCAAGCTTCCTCGGAATCTTGCCCTGGAAAAAAGGGACTGGTGTCGGGTGCTTCGGCGAGAGAGTATTTCCGAGTCCCAGCTGACCATCGGTGCCCTCACCAAACGCGAGAACGGATGCGTCGGTCGTCACAACCATTGTGTGGAACGATCCGCAGCACAGGAAATGAATGCCGACCCCGTTCATATCAGGCACTTCCACAGGCGAGTACCGCATCTGCATATCCTCCGCCGCGCCGATACCGAGCTGCCCCTCCAGATTCCGCCCGAAGCCAATGACAACAGTCTCTATTGGAGGATCTTCTCTCGTGGCATTGTAAGCACCGAATGCAGCAGTTCCAGCAACTGCACCGGCACCAGCTACCGCACTGGGCCCCACTTGATTTGCAGTGGTGACCGGCACGTCGTGAGTTCCGGGGAAAACCTGCATAATCGGATTTTCTCTACTGGCGTGGTAGCCTGCAGAGTTCATTGACACGTTCCTATCCCTACTGCCGCCAGGCCGCGGAAAGTGCTGCCTAGTCCTTGTGTCTTCCGATATGCTTCCGTGGCTGCTCGCTTCTCTGGCGGCGCTTTTGCCTCTGCCCCGTTCACCTTCGCCATGTGCTGCCACAGCTGCAATATTTGTCATCTCCTGTGGCGCTTCGGTGTCCTTGCGCTCAGCAGATGTGTTCTTTTTTTTGTTGCCCGTGTTCTTTCTTCTCCTGCAACATATCATGATGAGCACTGCGAGGCACGTCACTAAGACCAGACCGAGGACAATGTACATCCACCACGGGAAAGTGTCGTCATCCTCGTCATTAGGAGGCGGCGTGATAGCGTTTTGAAAAATGAAAGAGCCGTCTACCATCTGCACAGCATTGTGATCTATAAGGTCCTGCGTGTCAGCTAGTAAGGCTCTCATCCAGGCCTCGCGCTCCTCAGTTACGTTCCCGAGAAGCTCGAACACCCCTTCACCTGTCGGCGAGACTGTTGTTTGCAGCGCGGTCCCTTGTCTGTGTAGAAAGCTGGTGAACCCACCGCATGACGAGGGATTATCACCTACCCAAGTGAAGCAATGCCTCTTCACATTCTCCACTCGGCACCATGAGCACAACTGGCATTGCGTCACACTGGTATCCTCGGTACCGTCTGGTGCCAGATTTATGATTCTGGCAATTGCTGCGATCATTTCGTCGGGGTCATAGTCAACCTTGTTCATGCGGGTTTGGAACCGAAAGAAGTAGTGCTGCAGACTCGGTACGATTTCTGGCGCCAGCGTACCGGGTAAAACACAATCCAAAACCGGCCCATTTTCTCGAGATATACCTGAGCCGTCACATGTACACGTGTAGTCGAACATCGAGTTCTTCAGCGGTGTTGGGTCGGCGCATGTTTGTCCCAGTGGGCAGCAATCGCTGGCACAAACGCATTCGTTGAGGTAACTGCCGCAAGGGCTGGCGGGCCGTCCGATGGCTTTACTTCCATCCAAGGCGCAGGTACACACGTAGTCGTTCGTGTTTTGCTGATTCGCATCGTCACAGGTTTGGCCATCTCCACAAGGACTCGTCTGGCATTCATCGGGCGAGGCACACGATAGCGCAGGAGCACCCGTGTTACTACCTCCTCCGACGATGCACGAACATACAAAATCATTTGCGGATAAATCGTCCGGGTTAGGATCCGCACAGGCTTGGCCGGCACCGCATGGTTCCTTGCGGCACTCGTTGCAGCTACTAACTCCCCCAGTCTTGTTGGCCTTTGTGTTCGGACAGACGCAAACAAAGTCGCCTTTCGAATTCACCGACGTGTCGGGATCCACGCAGTCCTGAGAAAAACCACACACGCCCCCTACTGCGCACTCATCAAAACAAATTGCGGACAACCCCACTGCAACGATGCTGTTTGGGCACGTGCACGTGAAGTCGCCTTTTATACTATCAAGCGGCTGCGGGTCGTTGCAACTTTGCTCAGCGAAGATGCAAGGGGTCAGCAGGCATTCGTCACACACAGCAGCGCCACCAACCTTGGAAACACCCACGTTCTCGCAGACGCACATCCAGTCGTTCGTTGACAGTTGACTCGTGTTCGGGTCCAAGCAGGTTTGATCAGCTGGGCAAAGAGCATTGACGCATTCGTTGACCGCGCATTCCGCTAGTCCTAGCGGCACACGAAGGCCCGTCGTCGGGCAGGTGCAAGCCCAAGTTAGACCAGTAGTGGGGTCCTGATCGTCGCAGGTTTGCCCAGATTGAGTGCAGATATTTCCTGAACCGCTGTCCGCGCATGAGTCGCAAGTCTCAGTGCACTCGTCGATGGTGGGGGTTGCTATGCAGCTCGCCCATTGAGACGCGACCTGAACGTCTCCACCGGCCGGACACAGGCAGCCTACGTCCCCTACCTGCAACCAATCAGGATCAAAACACCTTTGAGTGGAGCCACACAGACCTGGAAATTTGAGACACTCATCTTCAGGGGGTATGCTGCAATTGGCTCTTTTCATGGCGGCAGGTGTCCCCACCTCGGGGAAGACACAGACACAGGTAGCGCTTCCCTGCGCGTACGGGAACACGCTTGAACACGCCTGTCCGGCACTAATGCACGTATCGTGAAGACCCGACGAAGTGCAGATGCTTCCCGGTTCGTACACGCAAGTTGCCGGCTCGACTGGGGCGGATCCTGTGGCTGATCCTGAACATGTGCAGACCCAATCCCCTGTCGAGTTCCCATCTGTATTCGGGTCCGTACAGCTTTGACCAGCGTCTGCACAAATTCTATTGCCAGCGCATTCGTCTAAAGAACAAGGCGCAATATTTCCTAGCGCAATGCCCGAGTCCCCAGGACAGAAACAGAACCAGGTATTCAATGCATCTGCCGACAGGTCAGAATCGTAACATGTTTGCCCACCTGCTGCACATACTCTGTTCGTCAGGCACTCGTCAAGACCTGTGTGTGTTCCGTTTTCTTACCCTGTCTGACCTTTTCGTGGTACTTCACGACTGTTCAAAGACTGACCGATCAAAAAGAGCTATTATGCGGCCACTTGACAACCTGAGATTCTAAGAGCTTGAATGCTGCGGTGAGGAGACCTGGTTGACGTGCGATGCACAGCATGCACAACTCTTCCGATTATTTTGCATTCGTGACCCTTCGGGACTAATTTTTTAGTTGAAGCTAGTTTGAGATTTTTATAAGACTTCAACTCAAAAACTTGTCTCCCGTCCCGTAGCACAACGCAAACCATCGTCGGGATACGTAGTTTCCGAGGGAAGAACGGATGAGCCACGGAGATGTCATCAGCCTACTAAAGCACATTTCCTGCATTGAGATGACGATCGCACGAAGCGCGAAGGTCTTTTTCCAAAATTAGCAAAACCAGCAAACCAGCCTGGTGTAATGCGGAACAAGAAAAATGAGAGTCTGCCCACATGTTACCCACTACCAGTCTACACAACTGTCAAACTTCTACATTCAAGGGGGGGTTGCCACTTTTCGTTCTGATGTGCCGATACGGGTTTAGAACGAAACGTGCTTGGACGAAACGTATAAATGAAGAAAACGCCGTATTTCCAAGCTATTAAACAATTACACGCGTCGTATTTTACTTGCCGGTACTATAAAACTGCGGCTCCAAAGGGGCTTTGTAAGGTTTTGTACTTTGGATAGATGACAACTTGACAGTAGATGAGGGCTGCGAGGCTACTTGGCCCCCCCCCCCCCCCGGGTCGAGCTAATTCATTTCTGGGTGAGCTTTTTTTCAGGCTTTTTTTCCGACTAATGTGTTCCGGGAAGTGAAGATTTATTCCGGGAAGGGACGACGTTTTTGGAATACCGACGGACAATGTCCCACCCTGGGGCCGTGGCCGGGGTGCCCCCCCCTAATACTGGTCCAATTTTGGTCCAACTCTGGTCCCCAAACACAGCCCAAAGAACTATGCGCAACTATGCGCAACTATGCGGAACGACCCGAAAGTATGCGGAACAGCCCAAAACAACTATGCGCAACTATGCGCAAGTATGCGGAACGACCCGAAAGTATGCGGAACAGCCCAAAACAACTATGCGCAAATATGCGGAACGACCCGAAAGTATGCGAAACAGCCCAAAAAACTATGCGCAACTATGCGGAACGACCCGAAAGTATGCGGAACAGCCCAAAACAACTATGCGCAACTATGCGCAAGTATGCGGAACGACCCGAAAGTATGCGGAACGACCCGAAAGTATGCGGAACAGCCCAAAACAACTATGCGCAACTATGCGCAAGTATGAGGAACGACCCAAAAGTATTGCGGAACAGCCCAAAAAACTATGCGCAACTATGCGGAACGACCCGAAAGTATGCGGAACAGCCCAAAACAACTATGCGCAACTATGCGCAAGTATGCGGAACGACCCGAAAGTATGCGGAACGACCCGAAAGTATGCGGAAAACCCCGCATGCCCGAACCCGCAAACCCGGGTACACTAACCGCATACCCTAACCCGCAAACCCCGCAAACCCTAACCCGCAAACCCGCATAACCTAACCCAGCAGACCCGCATACCCTAACCCAGCAAACACCGCATACCCTAACCCGCAAACCCCGCAAATCCTAACCCGCAAACCCCGCATACCCGCATTGTGGCGATAGCGTTTTTTAAATACACGCAGCAGATCAAAGAAAGGGGGGAAAGGTGGAAAATGCAGATCAAACGGAAGTAGAATGTGCACACGCTTATCCGTCTCTTGACTTACTATGCCGTGTTCTGAAAGCTGTCGAGGGGCCCCTCCATATGTAGCGCTGTGGGCTCTCTTCTTCTTTGTGACTGCACGGCCAACGGTCTACGTAACGCCTTGATGAGAAACTTCAGTTTCCATTGAGCGAAGGGTACGTCCTGCGGACACACGGGTTTGGCGTCGTTCCAGCGGTCCTTGGAGGCAAGCTGCTTCTATGCCATTTTACAGCAGTCAGCGTAAAGAGCATAAACCTTGTCGCTACTTCCCAGGGAAGGCTGAGGCTCCCGTGTCACCAACGCTTAGTCGTTTTGGTGCCGGTGCGTGGACATCTCTCACGCCGGGCTTTTGTCTAGTTCCGGCTAAATCACTGGGGCTCGCCGAACATGGTCCTCCCTCGTACACAAGTCATGGTTGGTCTTGTTTCGGCGGTTTGTCAAGTTCCAGAATGACACTGTCTTCTGGAGACCCCCATGTGCTTCTTGCGTCTGGGGAGCATCTGGACAACTTCAGCTGTCGTAGTATCAGCTGGCACGATCGATGGGGCGGCAACGGAATCTGGATGTGGTTGCCAGAAAGGACAGGTTCTCATAGCACTCTTGCTACAAACCCCAGAAAAAGTCACAAAGCTTTCCCCCGGAACCCACCCCTACAGGGGTACATCCTCTGTACAAATAGAGTATAATCAGGCCTTGCGTTCCGCATGCGGAACGTACGGAATTCCGCACGTGAATAAAATTGTGATTTTCCGTACGTGCGGAATTCCGTACGTGTTTCCGCACGTGTTTTCCGCATGTGTTTCCGCATGTATTAAAATTGGCACTCACATGTGTGTAAGGTCAACCAGCTACTATCATTGGTTAGTCACAGTCGGGATTTCCGTCTAGACCTTGGACGGGATGTCCGAAGGGTGGGTCCGTTCTACATCCGAGTCGGGCAACAATCCATCGACCCGGTGTCGGTCACAAGAGCCATGGACTTGGCAAAGCACATAGGAAAAAAGAGCGCTAAAGTAAGTCGAATAGTCGGCAATAGGCAGCAAATATATACACACAAACATATATTACATATATACCTTAAAAGGAACCTTTTTGACTACGGTCACCCGGAGACTATAAAACCCCGGATCCCTCAAGCGAACTTGCACTCTACAAAACTACCTCCGTCTTCTTGCAGGAGGTGGTCCGCAACAAGCCGATAGATCCCGTGCCACCAAGCCAACACAAAACTACGAAGCCCGCAAAGGATCAGCGAATATGATGCTGATGCGGACTTGGCGACCCAAATATGGCCCCCCCTCCCTACCAGGCACACCCTGGACCCTTTTCTAGAGCTTGTACCCCTCTTGCATTCAACTCGGAAAGTTTTTTTTTCACCTTTTTGGACCTTTTCCGCACGTTCCGTGTGAATTAAATTTGAGCCCAAAAGCATCGGAAGCCATGAGTATAATGGACTATCGCATATTATCGCATGCCGATTATGTGCGATAATCTTGTGCGATAATGCGATAATTATTATCGCATGCGAATCGTTTGACCACTATGCGGCTAGGGGGGCGTCAATCTACTGTTTAAAAGTGTCCCAATGGACCATTTTTCAACCTTCAAATATAACGACAAAGCCGGCTCCGAAAACTGGATTTTCGGGTGCAAAACACCAATTCTGCACGAAATACCGCTGGATGTGCACCCAACGGGCGTTGAATGGTTGCTGAACAAGGGTGTCAAAAATGCTGTCCAAAGTCGTGCCACCCTTTTACCCCAGGCTACTTCAACCGCCAAAATTCACTTTAAATTCATACTGGGAGACCAGGAGGCCCTCATCTGCGACCAGCTAAAACGCTATTTTTCTACGCCAGGCTTCTTCGGGGGAGGGGAGACTGAGTTTAACGATCAAAGAGAGCATCACCGAGCTGCAGCCGTAAGTCAACGCTGATGCCTTTGTACGGCAAGGCACTTGCAGCCCTGTCGCAAGAATAACCAGCTCCGTGCGTTGCATTATCAAAAGAAGCCCCTCAGCCTGTAGACGTCAGGTCCAGTTTGTGCCACCTTGGCAGATGTGAAGGGGTGAATGCTGCTTCTGAATCGTTGCAAAAACATTCGTGTCGTCCTCATAGGCGGCACGCATTACCGGAGAAGAGCTGCCCAGACCATTGTTCGTGCAGTTCTGGGACACGCTTTGTGGAAAGTGAGGAAGAAAAACGGTTCGACATTCTTGCACGACGAAAGCGTTTTCTTTCTGCTTTTTTGCTGCCTGTGTGGTTTGAGCTGCATTACCACCCACCTTTTGCAATTTTGCGGTGGGGTAAAAGGGTGGCACGACTTTGGACAGCAATTTTGAATTCGCGTTTTATACTCGTTTTAGGGCTCTACTCTCGATTTTAAGCTCGAACCCCCTGTGGAAATGACGATGTGGGGTGCTCTACAGGGGGCCAGGTCCCCAGGAGGCCCTAGTATGATGAACTTTGAAAACTGCCCAATTGGGACACAGATTGACCCCCCTATGCATAGTGGTCAAACGATTCGCATTATCGCATATTATCGCATTTGGGATTTTGGCGCCGATTATCGCATTTTCATTCGCATTATCGCATATTATCGCGTATTATCGCATATTATCGCACATTATCGCATGTGCGATAATGATTATCGCACGATTATCGCACATTATCGCAGAATCCTTCGGGGGACCCGGAGCGAGGCAGGATGGCTTGACAGGCGCAGAAAGTGAGAAAACGAGTCCGCGGAGCTCGTCGTGAGCCCTTCTCACTCGCGCCGTGCTACCGTGACGCTTCGACAACTGACATCCGACCACTACCAGTATCACCACTTGACAACTGCGATGGCTGATCCCTTCTTGGTCAACAAAACGTGCAAGCTCTCTTTCATCGTCTTCATCGACGACTTAAGCTTTGCCGACACGGGAGCCTCACAGGAGCCTCAGCCTTCCCCGGGAAGTGGCGACAAGGTGTATGCTCTTTACGCTGCCTGGGTACGCCACAATGCCGAGATTCACACACCACCCACGTTTTGCAGCTGGAAGGAGGACAGAAGTGATGTTAAACGACATAGAAGCAGCTTGCTCCAAAAGGACCGCTGGAACGACGCCAAACCCGTGTATCCGCAGGACGTACCCTTCGCCCAATGAAAACTGAAGTTTCTCATCAAGGCGTTTAGCCGCCGCCGTAGGCCGTGCCGTGACGTTGTGGGTGTCTATCAAGCTCTCACAGTTCCTTGTATTTTCTCCTGCTTCATCCGGAAGTCGTCCAACGAAACAACCCTTGCACTGGTAGGGCGCCGCCTGTGATATCATGACTTCGCACCCACTTCCGTACCCTACCGAGACCATCGTCAGCAACCCGACGACAGACAGATGCCATCTTGCAATGTCAGTCTCTGAGCTCGCCTCGCGGGGGATCGCGCATTGTAGCGCTGTGGACTCTCTTCTTTTTTGTGTACACGGCCAACGGTCTACGTAACGCCTTGATGAGAAACTTCAGTTTCCATTGAGCGAAGGGTACGTCCTGCGGACACACAGGTTTGGCGTCGTTCCAGCGGTCCTTGGAGGCAAGCTGCTTCTATGCCGTTTAACTTCAGTTTCGTCCTCCTTGTGGCGTATCCAGGCAGCGTAAAGAGCATAAACCTTGTCGCCACTTCCCGGGGAATCCCGTGTCAGCAACGCTTAAGTCGTTTTGGTGCCGGTGCATGGATCTCTCACGCCGGGCTTTTCTCTAGTTCCGGCTGTTTCACTGGGGTTCGCCGAACATGGTCTTCCCTCGTACACAAGTCATGGTTGGTCTTGTTTCGGCGGTTTGTCAAGTTCCAGAATGACACTGTCTTCTGGAGACCCCCATGTGCTTCTTGCGTCTGGGGAGCATCTGGACAACTTCAGCTGTCGTAGTATCAGCTGGCACGATCGATGGGGCGGCAACGGAATCTGGATGTGGTTGCCAGAAAAGACAGGTTCTCATAGCACTCTTGCGACAAACCCCAGAGAAAGTCACAAAGCTTTCTCCCGGAACCCACCCCTACAGGGGTACATCCTCTGTACAAATAGAGTATAATGGACTATCGCATATTATCGCATGCCGATTATGTGCGATAATCTTGTGCGATAATGCGATAATTATTATCGCATGCGAATCGTTTGACCACTATGCCTATGGTGGTCCGCCTTATGTGTCCGTGGCTGAAAGTACCAACCAGTCTGAGCGCTGATCACCGTCCTTTTTGACTCAGCTCAATGCAGTTTCACTGTATTTCACTGGTTATTCTACTGGGAGAGCTAGTTATATAACTAGCAGAGCTAGTTATATAACTAGCAGAGCTAGTTATATAACTAGCACTGCTAGTTATATGCTAGTTGCTAGTTATGTCCGAGCAAGCTATAAATTTCACTAGTCATTGAGCTAGTTAATAACTAGTGCAACCCCATAACTAGTGCACGCAGGCAGAGATATTCGTAACCTCCTGGGCCAAACGCGCAAGATACCAGAGCGTCTTCCGTGCAACTCTAGTTCTGGTACCAGGACGTACCTGTGCACGACTCTGCTCTGAGAGGACAAGGACGCCTCCTCCCTCGCGCTCCGTCTCTTCCGATGTTATTGTCCCGTGTTCCCACCGCATCGAGCCAGAGGGGGGTCGTGTTCGAATGTTCACGTTTGCCTTGGAGTGGGGGAAACCTGGATTGACGCGGGCTGCCTACGCGCGGGGCTCTCAAGCACTGGGTTGACACTTTGCTCTGCTCTCCCAGCCCCATTTTGACTAGTTAGGTGAAAAAGAAGCCGCTTCTTCTGAATGTGTGCTTCACTTGCCCCAGGTTCTTCTTGTTTCACCCCAAGACACCTGCCAAAACACCTGAAATCACTTGTAAATTTTACTAGTGCACTAGTAAATTTTACAAGTGCACTTGTAAAATTTACTAGTGGCACTTGTAAACCATTTTCACTTGTAAAACCACTAGTAAATTTACTAGTGAAAGCCTTTACTACTGCACCGTGTGCGTCGTGCACGGTGCACTAGTAAGGCCAATCACTAGTCATTTTAAAATGAACTTACTAGTAAGAAATCTTACTAGTAATATGACTAGTGCCACTAGTCATTCTTACTAGTGCCACTAGTAAGAATGACTCGTGCACTAGTAAGAATGACTAGTGCACTAGTCATGTTTGCTAGTGGTTTACACAGTAAAGTCCATTTTTAGGCGGTGGATATGGCGTGGGTGTCCGACCCACGCTCGAATACTGTTCCGCAGGTTCGTCCTGCCGATGTTGTGCACGCAGAAACATGAATGGTGAACACTAGGTTGCCAAGCCACCTGCCGTAAGTGCGCACAACATTTCCAGTCGCCTGGCAGAGGAGTTTCCCAAGAACCTCTTGTGTTGTGAGGCAATGTTGCAGCGGAAGCCCTGCGCATGCGTTTCCGTGCAGCAAGGATGTTGTGGAGGACAGCCCCGTGGTCGGGCCAAGCTCGCCATTCACTGCTGTAGAGCGCCAGCTGGGCACACTGATGCATAGACATGCCGAATCGCATTCTGTTCCCTGCAATGATGGCACCGATAGCGCGCGCTGTCGGTGCATGGTATGCATCCATTGTTGTTTTCCCCTGCGGTGTTTCGTGAGTGATAAGGCTGGCGATGCGGGACCGTACGAGAATCATACTACACAAAGTTACGTACGAACTCTTGCAACGCGCCCCATCCTCTGGCCCAAGTGCACTCGCTGGTGAACAATGTGGAACCACCAGGATACTTTATGAACCACCAGGCCCCGACTCCTGTCCATCAGGGCTGCCATTGTCTTCGTCAACAGTCATCGTCATCGTCAACAGGACTACTCCCAACAAAAAACAAAATGAGCATGTGTTGACGATGATGTCCGCCCTGATGGACAGGAGTCGGGGTCTCGGCCAGAGAGGAGGGCGCGTTGCAATAGTTCTTACGTAGTATGATACTCGTACGGTCCCACACCGCCAGCCTTGAAACACCGCAGGGGGAAAACAACAATGGATGCATACCATGCACCGACAGCGCGCTATCGGTGCCATCATTGCAGAGAACAGAATGCGATTCGGCATGTCTATGCGTCAGTGTGCCCAGCTGGGCTCGCTAATTAATAGCGAACTTGGCCTGACCATGGGGCTGTCCTACAACACCCGTGCTGCACGCGAAGCAGGGTTCAAGGCGATGGCCGACGAGTTGGTCGGGGATACCCCGAAGGCAATTTCGTTCCTGTTGTCCAAGTTTCCACTGGAGCAGGGTGGCTGCCCACCGCAGTGGTTGTGCCAATGGACGCGTACAAACCAGGCAACACCTTCCGGGGCAACAGGGAGGCAGCGTCTTGCTGTTGGACTGTCCGGGGACCTCAAGGCGACGCGGTTTCTTACTGTGTGCGATAAGCGGAAGCCTGTCTTCCACTCATGGTGGATCTTCAGCTGCCTGCCGCATCTGAGCGCTATTCAGGAAAGTACGTTCCGCAAGAACAATGCAATCATTCCTCTGAGTCGATTTGTGTTTGGTGGTGACCTTTTGTGCAACTGCATTGAGACGCGGTTGGCACACCTGCACAGATGCAAACGGCTTAGCATCCAGGAAATGCATGCGCAGGGCTTCCACTGCAACATTGCCGCCCGTATCACGGAACCAGCGCATGTCATCACACCAGCCTTGCACGATGTGAAGGGCATGCTACGGCTCGTGATCCGGACACTTCCGGATGCTAGTCGGGTAGAAGAGGATGCAGATGAACGGTGAGCGCAAAAGTGGTCCGCCTGCACGTCCCAGAAGACAATGGAACGCGACTTCCAGGCAATCGAGCTGCAGACAAAGCACCTCAAGAGCCTGGACACGAAGCGAAGCGCGCCTGACCTCGCGCCCGCGTGTCGCAATCCCCTCCCACACCTGTACCAGTACGACACCATATTTCTTTGCAAGTGCATCACTGCACGAAGTACGGTGTGGAAGCAAGCCGCAGAAAACCTGGAGGCCCGCCTCCGAAGGGCTGGTTTGGGTGCCCACGTATGCCGGAGAACTGAACGATGGGGACAGAAGTTTCGTAGCAGTCCTGCTCGTGAAGGTGTTCTTCTCAAGATTTGCATTTGCAACGAGAAGCCGTGGCACAACAACCCGACTTCCGATGAGGAGGAGGATCAGGACGAGGATGACGATGCGGACAGCAGCACAACCGACCCTGAAAACGAGAGCAGCGAGCACGGGTGTATTATCAGCCAGAAGAGCTACACGCGAATCCACGGCCTCTTCGCACACTACGACGCACACCACCGCCCTACAGTAACCTGCGAATGCACAACGCAATGTCCATCGTGCAAAAAGACAGTTCGCAAGGGCGGGCTGACCCAACACCTGCTGTACGTTCATGCTGAGAAGCTTGACAAGAAGACCTGCCCCCTGTGCATGCAAAGGTTCGCCGATGCACGCAGAAGGGATGCCCACATGCGCGATGCCCACACGGGTGGAAGGTAGTCTTACCTCCTCTGAATTCAGCACTCTATGCCACATGGCCCTTTCTTCCCCCTCCCCCGAGAGAGAGGCAGTGATCTGCCTAAACATTAAACTAAGTTTTTCCCCCACCCATCACACCCTGAGCACATACCCATTCCAAACACGTTCTTGCAATCCCCCACCCATCACACCCCAGACTTCGGGCCATGCTTATCCCATTCACTTGTTCTTCTCGGCAACCTGTTGTGTTCACCATTCATGTTGCTGCGTGCACACAACAGCGGCAGGACGAACCTGCGGAACAGTATTCGAGCGTGGGTCGGACACCCACACCATATCCACCGCCTAAAAATGGACTTTACTGTGTAAAACACTAGCAAAAATGACAAGTGCACTAGTCATTCTTACTAGTGCACTAGTCATTCTTACTAGTGCACTAGTCATTCTTACTAGTGCCACTAGTAAGAATGACTAGTGGCACTAGTAAGAATGACTAGTGGCACTAGTAAGACATTTTCACTAGTAATTTTACTAGTAAGAACACTGAATTCCTAATGACTAGTGCACCGTGTGCAGGACCCCCCCCCCCTAGGGCTAAGTTGGATGGAAACGCCGTTTCTTTTAGTTTTTTCGAAATATGGAAACGGAAACGGAAACGTTTCCGTTTCTATTAAAAGAAACGCCGGAAGGCTCCTCATGCTGAGGGGTCCTATAGGATACCACTTCGCGGGTCCTTCTGTGTGTCCGTCGGGTGTCCGTTTCCAGCCAAATTTTGGCTTTCCTTTCAGAGGGCGGGATCACCTTCTTCTTTTGGTCTACCAGCAGGCACTTTTCTTCCTCCGTCTCGGCCCCTTCTTGTGTGTCGTCGCGGTCTCGTTTGTGCAGAGCAGTCGCTGATGCTCACCGCTTTCTTTCGTCGGCGATCTGACACGAGCAAATAGGTAACCACAAGCTAATGATGCAGAATGTCGTCACATGCGGATGCTGAGGTTTTCTGACACCAGATTCCACTCTTCAGTGCCTACCACTTCGTCCTCTGCTGCTTCCAACCCGCGTTCTCATGTTTACTTGTATCGGTGGCCGTGCCGAGTGGGGCTTTTTGAATCTGCCGTCCTCTTCTGCATTGTCGGTGGGGTTCTTCCTGCCGTCGCTGTCTATGCTCCGACAACACCGCCCGATGGTGCCCCTTCGTGACGGTTGCCACCCGTCGTCGTATGCAAGGTGCACTGTGGCAAGCGATGACGCACACGTTACTGCGTGGCCATCGCTTTTCTGGCGGGTTTAACATTGCCCCGGCATACGTGTGCCCTTCTCACCTCTCACCTCCTGATGCTGATTGCACTCCCTCTTTGTCTTACGCCGCCAAAAAAACCCGGTCTTGTAGCCTGTGGCGCGGCGGTGCTCCCGCTGTCCTGAACGATCGTATCTGTATAGCCTATTATTGGAAGCGGATGTGCTTTCTCGATCGTCTTCAGCGCGTTGACCAACTATCCAGGCATAGTTTACCATCTTTCGGGTCCCAACAAGTGTACTCAACCTCAAATCCCTTTCCAGTAAATCAGGATCGGGCTGTGCTGCGTCCTCAAGGATTGGCACATCTCCCTTTCAGTGCGGCTTGTGGGTTTGACACCCTAAGCCTCGCACACGTGTTAGACTCCTTGGTCCGTGTTTCAAGACGGGTAGTAGAAGATCGCTGTGTCTGACATGAGCCTGCGAGCGTTTAACCACGTCAGGCCAGCGGGAGCAAGGACGTTGTCCGAAGACGCCGACACTTACCCTTCGCTGACGATGCCGCGGGTCACCTCCTCAACTCATTCCTATCCTGGTCGATCCGAGCAAAACTGAGGCAGCCGGCAAGCCGTCTCGCAACAGAAGCTTGGACGATCCGAATAGGTCCAGACGTCTCAACCATAAACCCCAGTGAAGGAGCAATGATTAAGATTTGAACGCATCTCCAACTCTTACCACTCATCGGTTTCAGGGACTTTTAACCCTCTTTTCAAAGTTCTTTGCATCTTTCCATCACTGTACTTGTTCGCTATCGGCCTCCGGGAGATATTTAGCCTTAGCAGAGGGATACCTGCCGATTAGCTCAGCATTCCCAAACTGAGCGACTCGTGCTAGCAAGGAGTTAACCAACATGGCTCGTCGAGGATATACGGGACTCTCACGGCCTCGCATAACAGAGCATCGTCGCCACAACAGCCATTGGTATAAAAGCTGCAGACCTCAAAGTCATCGCAACCGGATGCGTGTGGTTGCGTCTGCTCCACGCGGTCGCAACTCTTATGCTTCATTCCGCCCTCTTTTTCGGAGCCTCCTTGTCCATGCTTTCCCACTGGATTGCGGGGTCCGCCGTTCGGAACACATTTCCGGTCGGACCTTCAGCCAGTATACTAGTGGCATGCCAGCCGTTTCTTTTGAAAAGAAACGGCGTTTCCATCCACCGCCAAAAAGAAGGAAACGGAAACGGAAACGGAAACGTTTCCAACGTTTCCATCCTACATAGCCGTAGGGGGGGTCAAACTAAGGCAAAAAAGTGTCCCATTGGGGTATTTTTTTTCTAAGGCGAAAAACGCGCGTACACGAGCCCATGACTACATACCCCAGGGCAAACCCCGGCAAAAACATGAAATAAAACCCTGGATGGTCTCCGCAGGGCTTAAAAGATGTGCTCGAGCACAAGTTAAAAAAACGTGCCCGTTTGGTGCCACCGTTTGTCAAAACGCCACCGTTTGTCATGTGAAAAGACATAAAGCCTTCTTGGAGGGGGCATGGGAGCAGACCACGCGTATTTTTGGTCACCAGGGTCACACAAGATAGCAAGTGGTCGTCTGTGCACCGTTACTCCAGGCATGCTCTCTTTGCCGGGGCGAAATGGAAAGCCGTGCGCTTGGACGGCTGCAACCATAATTCCCCGGCGATCTTCAACTCGGACGCCCTGATGTGGGAGCTGGAGCTCGTCTGCTGGCGCGACGGAGGCCGGACGAAGCAGCTTCTGTGGCTTGGCTCAACCAGCGACATGGTTTGTGCCATATAGCGCTCTTGGGGCACTGATCGGTCAGAAGGAGTCTTGGAAACTCCTGCCTCGTCAAGGTCTTCGTCAGTCGGGAAGGTGTCGTCGAATAATCAGCTATCAGAGTTGTGTGCAGGCTGAGTAAGCGATGCAATCCGATAGGATTTGCTAAGCCGCAGACGGCTGCTCAGAGATGATAGTGTCCCGTGCATCCTTCTGCGAAGTCGTTGGTTGCCGAAGTGGTTGTAAGATGCTCCGTTTATTCCATCCGTAGTGACCACACTAGCTGGGTCGTAGAAGCGATCAAACGTCTGGGCGTACGTGCGCAAAGCAGCAACGCGCCTGCCTGTGTGTCTAGGCTTTCCGCCGCGCGAATCCATGCAGCGATCTTGGAAGCCATCGCGGCAGACAAGTCCTGATTCTGCCAATCTGCGCAAGGCGTTGGCGGGGGCCTCAGGAAGCTTTTCTTACTGAGAGGGTAGTTCACGGCTCTTTTTCCTTTCTTTTCGACAAACCCCTTCAGGAGGCTCAATGGACGAAGAGATCATGGCAGATGGTAGCCACACACAACACCGGTGCGTTTTCGCGTCGAGGAAACTGGGGCCTGGAGCTGGGAAGGGCGTTAAAGTCGGGAATGTCCAAGACGTCGTTCGCAACAGCATTTAAAAGCTGCTCCCTTCATGCCAATGTTGGAGAACTGGCACGGGACACCCAACAGTAACCGCGCAAACCGGGTCACGTTCTTCTTCCTGTTCCCTCCTATGGGCGTTTCAAAGTGCCTCTCTTTTGCATTTTGAGGGGGGGCCTGCTACGTAAGGCACTACGAGGGGGTCTCCATGACGAACGGTGGCACCAAACGGGCACGTTTTTTTAAAATTGCGTTTTGGAGCTCATTGACGAGCTTTTTCGGATTTCTGAGGGCGTAAACCGCAAGTTCCGGACGATTTAACTACCATCCCCTAGGGTGGGGGTCCCCCTTACGTGTGAACTGCTGACTTTGAGAAATGGTCCAAATGGGACACAGTTTGACCCCCCCTACCCCCCCCCAGTGCTGACACTACCCTGAGGGCCCCCAACGACTTTGCAAGGGTCCCCCCCCCCTCCCCCCCCCAGGGTGCTTATTAAGGGCTGTTACATGTTACGGATCGCGGTCAGGGTGTGCGGGTGGTGGTGGGGGGTCGTTGTATAATGGTTAGCTTGTAGGGTGTTGGAAAGGTTGAAAAAGGTTTTGGGGGTCACCGTCGGTTTGTGTTTTTATTTTTTTCTGTATATTTTTTTTGGGGGGTAATTATTTTTTCGGGGGTTCGCGTAACCCTTCTTTTCCGGAAGATAACGTTATCTTTTCTTTTCTCTCTGGCGCTCTTTTTCTCTCTATCTCTCTCTTTGGCTAGCAAAGCGACTATTGCGACCGACACCACGACCACACCCGTAATGAATGTGATCAAGGGCCCCCCACGTTCTACATGTTGAGCAGGGGTTGCCATGTAGCCCGTACCGGTCTAAGCCTTCATTGCAGCTTCCATAAGCACCCCCGTTGGGACGGGTCCGACGGTCCGTTAGTCATCAGCGACATCGGGCGGGAAAAAGTAAATAAAAAGAAAGGGGAAAAATGGGGGTGTGGGTGGATAAGCTCGTGGTAGGTTGTTCGGAAATAAGTACAACCTCAAACTACGCCTAGCACAGGGCCAGGCGGCATATACGTGCCTTCATCCTCTCATGTTAGTGTGCGTTCACTCGTACAGACACTTCGAGTTTTTCCCGTTAGTCAGGGTAAACGGGTGCGGAGTGAAATATAGACCAGCCAGCAATCAAGAATCCGATGAGGCTCAAACGACGCGGATCAGAATCTCACACCCGCGAGGTGGCAACGTCTCTCATGCGCGCGGAGTCCCCTCAGACCTTGGAACGTCTGGCCATCCTTCGTGCATTCGACGGAGCAGTGTTGACATCGCAGCACCGGGGAACCTGTTAACTGCTGTTCAAACAACTGACCATGCGGTGTCAGACATTGGGAGTCCGGCAAGGGCGGGCAGGGTGGCGAATTACCAAAGGGGCAGAAGGAGTCAGGTGATCCTTCCGACTGCCGGCTCATCAAATTACCGGCTGAACCTGGGGGTGCAGGCAAGTCGGGTAGCCGATCCTGAGTGGGAAGCACCATGGAGGGTGACGGGGCACGGACAGTCATGTCGTGGGCATTCCGGGGGATCCGGACAAAGGCCGCGAGGTAAACGTCACCCCACGGAATGTCGTCGACAGAGGTGACGTGCAGGTCGTCGAAGAGGATCCACCCCGTGTCTTGCGCAACGTACGTGACGTAGTGCCCGCTAGCCGTATCCTCCCCCATGTGCACCACGACGGCCGCGAGGCGTAGCAGATGGTCCGGCGGTCCGAAGAAGGGGGGCAGTTTCACGTCATTCTGGCGCCTGGCACCGTTTCTCGTGTAGATGCCAAACTGCATCAGAACACATTCAGCTGTCAGACGGAGATCCATGCTTTCAACCACCGTACCTACAGCCTTGCAGTCGCATACTCTCTCCGGATTCACAAACCCGTGCACGTGGAGAGAGTCTTCCAGCTTCCTTCCGCAAGGAATTTGCAAACATTGCATTACCTGACTGCTGGAAGAAGTGCGTCCACATGCACTGCATCGTACTGAGCTGGTCCAGCCGTTCTCCAAGCATGTTACGAAGAGTTGGTAGCCCGGGCAGGGGGTCCCCGTTTCGTCCGGACCCAGCGTCGCACTAGTCGCGCTGAGTATCGCTACCAGAGCTTCGTGCGCATCGTGCTGCCGTGCATCGCAGAAGTTTGCGAACATGCTCAGGATGGCTTGGACACCCATTCTCCGACAATCCCGGCTACGCTGGTCACCACTGTCGCGAGAGCTTGACAGCATGGCAAAGTAAGCCAGGAAGTCCCCGAGAAATCCACGGCAGTTGGGGAGGTCCTGCGCAAGGCTCCAGTACATCTCTCTGATCGGCCCAACCCGTAGCAGGAGCTGCAGCACCGCACCAAAGAAGCACGTGTTCCCCAGATTCGGGAGGCCGGCGGGGCCAAACAGCGTCGGATCATGCCTCACGGAAGGCGGGTGTGTACAAACGTCTGATCGGTAGCACGTGGATGGAGGGGCAACTGTTAGAACCGGTTTGTGGACATTCGAGCGGCGTCGCTTTGAAGCCCGTTGTTCGTCCTCTTCAGCCTTTCGCTTGTGGCCTTTCCGCGTGGACTCACGGGGGGCGGTCGTGTCAGCCTGTCGGGTCGGTGCTTCGGTGGGCGGTGATCGGGGGGCGTCATCTTCAGCTTCCGGGACAGGTTGGGGGCGGCCATTGTATTTCACGAAGGGTCTTTCAGCCAGAAGGCGCTCGATCGCAAGGTCCATCGCGGCCGGCTCTGGCAGTGATAGAGTGCGTTCCACCTCGTGAATGAGCCAGAAGAAGTGCCTCCGCACCTTCCCGCAATGCTCGCCAAATTTGGCCTCTGGGTATGTGTCCAGGAGCCATTTGCGGAATCCACTCTTCAAAACGCTTTTCCGGTAACCACGCCGCATGAGTTTCAAGACCGTGTTGTTCATTTCGGTCTTGAAATCATATATGTTGTTGGCGATCCTACCGTTGCGAACGAGGGCCCCAATGAGGATGCTCGAACCGAAGTTTGACGGGGCCGTAGACAGGACTGACGTGTACGCGAGGGGGCGGTACGGGTAGGCTTTCGCCTTGTCCAAGACCGACAGTCGCATGTATCGCCTTCCAGACGCGCCGGAGACCTCATGTCGTATCCGTATGCCAAGGAAAGTCGCATCCCCTACGCATGCATTCGTCTGCTTGTACCCCATGCTGTAGATGGACTCGGGAGGGGGTTTCGTCCCGAAACAGAGCAGGTCATCTATAAAACGGCGCGTCATGCTGAGGAGTGTAGCCCGCCGGATGTCCCTTTCAGCCAGGAGTCTCATCATGTACCTCTTCTCCTTTGCGTAGCAGAAGAGATTGGCAATGTCTGGGGAGGCGTTAGCGCCCATCGGGATGCCCAATATTTGCCGCATGAGGATGCCGTTCACCAGTACGTACGTGTTCGCCAGGCAGAAAGCGAGGAGGGCCTTGAGGTCGTGTGCAGAATATGCTGCCTGCTGTGAGCTCAGATCCGTCAACAGCATGAACGCAAAACAACGTTTCTTCTTCTGCGGCCCATGTTGGCTCTTCGGTCGTACTAGGACCAGTTCATCAACCCGAACGCCGAGCCGTTCGGCCTCCGCTGCAAAGGCTTCGTCGATGGTACCAGCGATTTCCTCCAGCAGTTCCTCGAGTCCCAGCTGGTCGTACATGGTCGTGAAATCCCATGTACCCGCGACCAGGCCCGAGAGCTCGTCAACATGCGTCTTCAGAAAGAAGGCGGTGTCGTCACTGGACTCCGTGATCCAGAAGAATCTAAACCCGGTCGCGTTGAATCGGTCGTTGTCCTCCCTCCGTAGGATCTCCATGACTGATTTCAACAGACCCGTTAGATCCAGCTGTGCATCCGTCGTCGATGAAAATGTTGCATCGGGGCGGCGTGTTTCGCGTTCAGGAAAAGTCTCCCCCGGGCCCACAGTGTTTTTGCGGGAGACCCCGGCGATGTACCGCATGGTTATCACCTCCTTGTGTAGTTTCAAGGTGCCATAAAGGTAGGGGAGGGTGTTCGTGGGGCTCAGCCCTTTTTGCTCCAGGTACGTCTTGTGATCTGCTACGACTTCTTCCGGTGTCTTCTCGCTCGGGGCGTAGTTCACGCTGTGGTTAACCTTCGTGTACAGATCCTGGTTGTAGAATCTTCTACACACGAACCCGAAGTCGTGAGAACTCTTGTCGACCGGGAGAATTACGAGGTCCTTGTGCAGTTCTCGCAGGCGTCGACGCGATGTGGTTGTCACCTCCGGTTCGGCACCAATACGCGTCACGCCGACGGTCGACATTATCTTCTCCCGCAGCAGTCTGGCGAAACTAGGCGGGGAGTCATTAAAGTACCCCTCGACGAACAAAGCCACCGCCCTATCCACTTCAGTACAAATAGCTTCGTCGCCGCCATCCGGGCGGAACTTGCGACCTTTGTCGAAGAGCGTAACTAGTTCGCTGCAGGTGTCGAGGAGGTGTGCTTGCCCACACGCATGGCCTTGAATGTGGTATCCTTGCAGCAGATACTTTTGACACGGGCAGTCTTCGGGCGGAGGGGCCGGCTCCGGGGTCGTCTGTCTTGAAACCTCTGTGAAGTTGGAAAGGAGGACCCCGAGAGGGGGGTTGAGTGACGTAGAGACTCTCGTGTTGATGAATTCCGTGGGGTCGGCGAGGAGAGCACGGAGTTGGGCATCATGGCGGAAGATAGCGGCAAGTTTGCGCTCGTCCAGCAGCTTGCTGACCTGTTGGATGCAGAACCACGGGGTTCGTGCCGCACTTTTCTTCTTTTTCGCGAGGTGGTTTATCTCACCAAGCCGTGCAGTGAGCAGCTCGTCCAGGATCCCCACCTTCGGATGCTGCAGGTGTTCGATCATGAACCGCCGAACCCACGTCCGAACCCTGTACACCCGGCTCTTCATCCACGGGTTCACGTCATACTCCCGCAGTGCGTCCTCCTCAAGTCCGAAGAGGTGCTGCAACTGCCTACGGATGCCGAAGAATCTACCCCGTCCCTGGTTGATCCGTATCTCTTCGCCATCCACGTGAACCCACGGCTCCCCACGCTCGCGTGAAGCTCCTTGGGCGTCCCGTTCGTTGCCCGGTGCCTTTGTGAACGATGGTGCAGTGCGGGGCTTTTTCCTCCGTCTGTTCAAATCGCTGGCTGTCCTCACCGTGTTGAACATCGGCTGCAGCATCGCGATGAACGCCATCTCTATCGGCTCCGACACCCTGTCGAACGAACTCCCGTCGGAGTAAAACGCACCAGGGATGTCGTAGAGCACGAAAGCGTACGGCGGGGAAGGGAGGTTCTGTAAGTGACGCTTGAACTGGTCCTGTTTGCTGTTCCTGCCAGACCAGTGTTTGGCGACCCTTTCCTGCATCGTCTTGCCTGTCTTGCCGATATATAACAGGTTAGCATGCGAGTCCACGAGTCCATAGATGAGACCCGAAGCCTTGTAGTTGCTCGGGTTCTCCGGCTGCTGGAGCTTGAGCGTCGCGTATGTGTGTGCAAGCTTCCTCCCGTATCTTCTCAGGAACCGGCTCGTGAATTCCACGCCTTGCTCCTTCCATTTCGACCAGTCGATCTGCGTCGTCTTTTCCGTCTTCGTACGAACGCAGTCGGTTTGGAAGAAGGGTGCGAGGAATGGTTTCGCAAACTCCGGGCGCCGCCGCATATCCGCGTCGGCAGGCGGTACACGCATCTTGACCCGTTCCGGTAGGACCTCGCGCGTTTGTGGACCGGGTCGTCGCAAAACCGGACACGCGGAACAGTCGGGGGGTTTTTTTTGGGGGGACGGTGAGTCGTCGTGGAGGAAGGCCAACGAGTCGGAGGGAAGATCTATGACGTAACGTAACGTAACGGAAGGGGTGATAGGGAGGGGCGGGCGGATGGGGCGGCTTGTTCGTCTGGACGGTCGGCGGTGCAATACACGGGGGGGTAGGGAATTCACGCTTCTAAACTACTGCTACTGGTTTTTTTGCCAGGCTCAGGGCCCGACGCGTCTTTTGTCGATTTTCTGGGGTTTCGGTTGTACAATGGAACAGGTCCCGATTGGTAGTGACGAGACCGTACGGGGGCAGGATGGAGTTCACCTAAACTCTGCCCGGTCTCGATGCCGTGGTTGGTGGTACAGCGGGGCGAAGTCGATTTGGGTGGACCGTCTCCCTACCTGTACCGGTTGCTTCCTTCTCGTCGGTTGTGTGCACAAGGCGGGTTTTTTTCGGGCTCTGTACGTCCCTCGCGTCAGAGCCCTCAGAAAGCGAGCGGGTTCTTTTTTTGAGAGGTCACCCCGCGGCGTTTGGGGTGACTGGGTGGGTACGGCCGCTCCGTCCACCTAGGCCCCGGAATGAACCGGGTTCCCCTGTCGTTGATGGGAGAAGGACACAACAAACGAAGCACTCACATTCCGTCCAGGGGAACAGTCTAAATCATCCGCCCTAAGTTTTTCCGCGATATCGTCGCGCATCGCGTCTTCGGCTCGTGTCCGTGGATGGGTCATTGGCTTCTGACGGAGCAGCGGACTGGGTACCGGGCGTATTTGTAGAGGAGGTGATAGTGCAGGTAGTCGGCAGCGGCATGTAAACATGGGGACGTAGTGTAGGGGAGAGGGGGGCGGCGCGTTGCACTAATCTGCATGTCAGTCAGCAGGCAGCCGTGGCATCCAATACCCTCCCCCCCCCCTCCTGCATGGCTGGCAGGTCACCCAGTGTCAAGCGACCGACTCCCCAACTGCCGCTGGCCAGGTCAGGCTGGCACGACAAAGGAGTTACGGAGGGCGGCAGCTTGGGCAATGCCGACTTTGCGGAGGCATTCAACGGACGACGATCTGCCGCAGTGGACACAAGGAGCTGAGCCCTGCGCTCCTTCCCAAAAACGCCAAGCAGCTCCTTTCGCTTCGCTGCGAGGTTATCCTTACCCTAATCTTGGCATCCGCGGAGTGCCCGTCCCGCGAGCGCTGTTCCAGAAACGGGGTAAAAAAACAAGAGTCGAGGGCCGAGGAAACCTTTCGGTATTTAGTATGTACACTAAAACAAGGATTAATCATCTCTGCTCTCGGTAGCTATTTATTCCCGCAGGGAGCCTGAGATACAGTAAATACACAACAACAAACATGACGGATGCCGCCTTCTTCATTGAAGCTGTTGCAGACGGCACGTTTGGAGAGTGCGTTGAATGGAGTGAGGAAAGGGTGCTTGCTCGTATCCGCGACTTGCGTGGTTCGCAAACACAGGACGCGCAAGCCTTTCAGGCTGAGCTTGCTGCCGCAAGCAACCCAAACTTGGGAATTAGCTCCAACAACGAAGGAGTGAAATTCTGTGTCGTTTTGCCCGGTGTCCAGGTGGCAACGTGGGAAGAAGTTGGACGCAGGCTGCTGAAGCCGATACGAGGAACGTATCAGAGCATGCAGAAAAGGGCCTCGGGGCTTGTGAAGCGCAAGAAGTGGTCCGCGGACGCAGTCCTTCGGCAGGTGCAGACCGAGTTCGGTGCGGCAAGTTCAGGAGACACCACTACTACAGTGGATACCTGCTCCGTCCAGCTGTTCAATGCTGCAGTTGAGAAAGCCGTTTGTAAACACGGCCCTCAGCACCACCTCAACCACGAAGAGCTTTTCGCGCTCTTGGAAATGGAAGGTCGCGAGGCAAATTTGGTTTCGCAAAGCGTTTCGAAGTGGCGCAGCGAAGGACTGCACGAAGGCTGGAGTAGACGCGGCAAGCTGTACTGCTTGTTCGTTGTTGGGGCCGCTTGTGCTGGCTGCGCCGACTCGATTGATGGTGCGCTGTCATTCAATGCTGCGGTTGCGTCCATCGTCCAAGCGAAAGGCGAGCAACACAGTCTCTGTGCTGAGCAGCTTTTTGACCTCTTGGGGATAGAGAAGGCTCGCCGAAAGGCTTTTCACCAAAAGCTTTTGAGTTGGCTTCCCGAGGCTTCGGGATGGAATCGGTCCTTCGCGGGACAGAAACGAAAAGCTTTCTATTGCCTTTTCAAAGACGTGAAGTGCACCAAATGCTCCCCCGCCCAACAACAACAATCCGACGTAAGTCCAGAACATGTGCCGTGCGCTGCAACAAACAGCCCAGACCCTGTAGCGAATGTAGGTCCTGCACCTGCTACACCTGCAAACGCGGACGACGATCAGCCTCCCACGCCGACGTCGGATACAGTGAAGAAGACACTTGAGCAGCTCAAGGCCGAAGCAGCAGCCATTGGTATCAAGACCACTGGAACAAAAAAAGCCCTCCAACAGAGTATTGCTGAGGCTACGCAATCCGAAGAGCCACAAACGCAGCGGCTCGTGTACCGCATTGTCGATCACCTGTCCACTGCTTGTCCTGACTTGAGGAGGGAGCTGGAAGCGGAGTTTGCTAGCGAAAAGCGGCTCGTGTCGGGCTCTCATACCCAAACAACGCATCAGCATGGGTTGGTTTGTGGGTACAACGCGTGTTTTCTTGGGGAAAAACTAAAGAGAATTCCCTTCTCCCGAGCTGACAACGCATCTCTTCCAGAACTGTACACCTGGTTCCGTGGAACGTCACCGAACATGCTGGGCATGTCGGAAAAGAGGTGGGAGTCCATCAAGGAGCACTTGCGAGTTGGTGAGGAACCCCCGGCTTTGACAACATTTGAAGTCCAGGCCTTTGCATGCAAAAATGGACTGAAGTTCATCTCGAAGGACCTTGGAAGCGTATCGAGTTTCAGGTTCCAGGCTCTGCGGACAAATGATGTGTGTGTTGTAAACCTCCGCCTCCCCTCCAGCAGCCACCTCTTAAACCACTTCTTCTGCGTTTCCTTCACCGCCGCACCGGATACCAAGGCGATGCTGGAAGAGAAGAAGTCGACGCAGCAGCCATTCTATCCTGCCCCACTTTTTCGGCCCCAGCTATCGCCGTTTGCTCGAATCAACAGAGAAACGGAACGGGTCCCCGGAGGGTACATGTGCCTTGCTTGCCATCACACGCACGTCTTCATCTGGGGCAGCCTTTCTTCGGGGGTTGCTGCCGCATTTGCGAAGGGTACGGCGGGCCCTTATCAAACCGATGAAGCCGCGCGGACAGCTCTTTCGCGGCACCGCAACTCCAACGCGCACCGAGTGTCTTTGTGGGTCGTGCGATACGGTGCCTTTGTAATAGTCGGGTACCTCACGGTTGCTGCTGCTGCGATCGCGTTCCGCGTTGTCCCTGCCAACTTCCGGTCAGACGCGCACCCGCAAGCAGGCAACACGTTTGAGGTCAGTCTCAAGGCTGAGCTTGCCGAGACCCCTTACCTTTCGGAAGAGAGGCTGCAGCGCTTCTTCAACTTGCATGTTCCCATGTTCATCAGGGTGTGCGAAGGAGTGTCTCACAGAAGTTCCGTGCGGCAGATAAGAGCCGACCGATTGCGGGGTATTGATATACCCAAGAAGTACAACACCACTTCACACGTCTCGGAAATGGTGGGCATCTGGGCTTCCATCGCACAAGTGCGCATCGCCAAGGAACTAAGTGTATCGAGCTCCTTTGTGCTGATCTTGGACGGAACGACACTGAAGCACGCAATGCAGATGGAGGTGTATGTAGTTATCCTACGCTACTTCGTCTCATCGTTGTGCGCAGTTAAAGAAACTGCCTTGGGACTCGTGGGGTTCGAGGCTTCCGACGATACAGATGGCAACACCATCTTCTTGAAGTCTCGTGCGATGCTTGCAGATTTCGGCGTTGCGGCACAGCAGATAACGGCAACCTGCAGTGATTCGGGATCGAATCTAGCGGGGCACATCACAGGGGTATACGGTTTGTTGAAGAAAGATTTCAACCCTCAGTGTGCCCGTGTTCCGGACTTTTCGCACCGACTGGAGACCGAACTTGAGCGAGCCTTCGATTCATCCGTTGTTGAAGAAATCACGGAAGCAATTCTTACGATGGAGGCGAACTTGCGAACATCCGGAAAGCTTTATCGCCGACTCAGGCGTTTCGCTAAGCTGCAAGGCTTTGCTGCGGGTCCCAAACCATCCCTCCATTGCTCTATTCGGTGGTTGCCAAAAACCTTTCGTCTGTGGGAGAAGGCCGCTGCATTGTGGCCACTCTGGAAGATGTTTCTGGAACAGCGCTCGCGGGACTGGCACTCCGCGGATGCCAAGAAGGGTAAGGATAACCTCGCAGCGAAGCGAAAGGAGCTGCTTGGCGTTTTTGGGAAGGAGCGCAGGGCTCAGCAGTTCCAGCAGTGGTATCCTGTACTAAGGATGTTGCGCAATATCTCGCTGGCCTCGCAGCATCAAGAGCCCACCGTTCTGCATTTGCAGTTTCGGTTGAGCCGAGCTCGTATGGCCATCGAAGGGATGACCGATGGCAACGAAAACAAACGTCGCTTGGCGAAGGTCGCGAAGGCGCTCGAAGCCGTCGAGGAAAAGATAAAGAAGGATGACCACGCCGTAGCTCTCTCTCTCATTCTTGACGTACAAAAAATGCAGGTGCTCTCCGGAGCCGACTTGAAGGCGTACGGTAACGAAGAGTACGCCTATTTGGCTGCTTTCGTCGGGAGGTTTGAAGCGAGCTCCGTACAGAAGGACTGGCAAGACATAAAAATTCTTGCCGTTCAGTTCAAGGACTTGGGGTGGAACGCCTGGACCGGAGTATTCGCAACCCTAAAAGAACAAGGCAACCAGAGAGCCATTGACGTGTTGGCGCTGGTCCACACACATAGTCGCTACAACAGCAACGTAGCTGAGTCGTTTTTCAGCAAGGCCAAACAACGCGTGGGTTGCAATCGGCCCCATTTGGTGGTGGAGACTCTGAGCAACGAACTCATTCTCGCTGAACAGGGTAAAGGAATGACCGATGAAGAAGTAAGCGAAACCTGCACTCTCGGCGCCAAGATATGGCACTCTCGGAAGAATCGTCGTCATGGGGGGAAGACTGGTGGAAAGAAGAAGACGGATAGAGCCGACGCATTCGAGCAGGTTAACGGGGATATGCGCACTGAGTACTCGGGGTGTAGCGTTGTACCGTCTTTCGCGCCGTGGTCAGGGAACGAAACGTGGTCGGCGATGTCCTTCGCGAATGCATCCGAGTCTTCGGATTCACCGAATGCATCACTGCCTTCATCTTCGGTGTCGTCGCAGTCGTCCTCCTCTTCACGGTCCTCCTCTTCTGGCTCGACGACATCTTCAGCTTCCAGTTCAACATCCACGGAGGCAAGTGTAGAGCGCCAGGTCCCATCTCGACCATCGGAGCCGGGGGCTAAACTGCCGTTACCCGTGCGCTTGAAGCCAGCAGCAAAGGTTTCTGCCCGCCTGCTTGACAGCATGCACGAACCGGCACCGAAACGCGCACGGAAGTAGGCACTCACGAAGGCTTCGCATGAAGGAACAACCGGCCTTTTGATGATTTGGTATGCCAAAGTGGAAATCCCCCTCCTGTTCCGTGAAGACCTCTCCGGTCCACTGCACGTGCTGTGGCAGCTTGCTGGTACACCACGCGAGTGCTTATCCCATCCTTCCTTGTGTCCACTGCGGCAGATCGTCGTCCGTTGAATGCCTCCGCAACGTCGGCATTGCCCAAGCTGCCGTCCTCCGTAACTCCTTTGTCGTGCCACACACAGAATTTCACTCCTTCATTGTTGGAGCTAATTCCCAAGTTTGGGTTGCTTGCGGCAGCAAGCTCAGCCTGAAAGGCTTGCGCGTCCTGTGTTTGCGAACCACGCAAGTCGCGGATACGAGCAAGCACCCTTTCCTCACTCCATTCAACGCACTCTCCAAACGTGCCGTCTGCAACAGCTTCAATGAAGAAGGCGGCATCCGTCATGTTTGTTGTTGTGTATTTACTGTATCTCAGGCTCCCTGCGGGAATAAATAGCTACCGAGAGCAGAGATGATTCATCCTTGTTTTAGTGTACATACTAAATACCGAAAGGTTTCCTCGGCCCTCGACTCTTGTTTTTTTAGCCCGTTTCTGGAACAGCGCTCGCGGGACGGGCACTCCGCGGATGCCAAGATTAGGGTAAGGATAACCTCGCAGCGAAGCGAAAGGAGCTGCTTGGCGTTTTTGGGAAGAGCGCAGGGCTCAGCTCCTTGTGTCCACTGCGACAGATCGTCGTCCGTTGAATGCCTCCGCAAAGTCGGCATTGCCCAAGCTGCCGCCCTCCGTAACTCCTTCGTGCCAGCCTGACCTGGCCAGCGGCAGTTGCGGAGTCGGTCGCTTGACACCGGGTGACCTGCCAGCCATGCAGGAGGGGGGGGGGGCCCACCACCACCCGCACTTGTTACATGTTACGGGTTAGGCCAAATCTTAATAAACACCCTGCCCCCCCCCCCCCCCCCCCCCCCCTCTACAGTGCAGTTGCCTTGGAGGCTGGGTGGTCGAATTCTCCAAGGTGAAATGGTAAAAATTTTTTTTTTCTGACCAGCCACCGTGGTGACCACCTTAGAGAGTGACAGGTAGCGTCCCCCCTCCACAGTGAAAATAGCCTGTAGAGGGGGGGGGGGTGGGGGGTCAGGTCAGATTCTGCCAACGACTCCGCAATCTGGCCGCTTAGGGCCACCCCTGCCCCCCCCCCCCCTTTCCAAATTTAGCAGACGTTGACGTTGACCGTTGCACCCCCCAATCCTTAGTGCGCCCCCTGCCCCCCCAGGGGCCAGGGAGGTGTATTATGGACCACAAAGGCGAATTCTGGATCATGCATGGCAGATTCTGGCTGACGAAGGGACTTCTTTTCAGCTCTTTGCCAAACACAGACAGGTCCCTCATTTTTGCACTTATTTTTCATCATTTCCGCCCTTTTGGGCGAGATTCTGATCGATTCCGGGGTCGCCGACCCTCAAAAGTATCATGAACACAGACGTATTGGGCTCAAACTACCCAGAGGTGCCTCACTTCAAGGGATTTGGCCTGCCGTAAAAGTCCACCAGAGATGAAACTCTTCCTTCGATAACTTCGTTTGAGTCACTTCGGACAACAATCGTTGCGTCGGTTGGGTCGGGTTTGTCCCAGCGGAAGCCATCTCGCTGCCTGCCGTGAAACTGCTAAAAGACGTAGAACGCATGCAGGATGCGTCTGCATGCATGGTTTCCAATGAGCCCGGGGGTGGCCCATTGGCCGTCCAATTGATCAACGAAATAACCATGCTGCCTGTGCAGATCTATCGACGCATCTGGTTGTGCGCATGACTCGTCTTCCTATTCCTATAGTAGAAAGTCCCTGGTACCGATATATTCCGCGAAAGATTGAAGTCTTCCACTTTGGCCTGTGGACCCACTGTGTGGGACGCACTGAGGGACCCACTGTGGGCCCACAGTGGACTGTCGACCCACCGTGTGAGCCTCGAACGTCTCTGACCTAGCAGAAAGCAGGGCGGAACCTTGAAATGTAACATGCGCTAGGAAGCTTGGACCCATAGTTTGGCGCAAGGGGACAAGGGAATGTACACTCGTGCTCCATTCCCAGACACAACAAATCAAAGAAGATGGCAAATCTGCCACGGGTCGACTCGTAGTCCGACGTTAAGGTGTAGAGGGCAAAGTTTACAGCAAAGGTGTGAGGGGAAACCCACCAGAGAAGTTCGGGACTCCCAAAAAAATAAGGACGGGTAACGGGTAACACCGCCCTTTTAAGTATGCCGGAGGGAGGGGGATTACAAGAACGTGCTTGGAATGGATATGTGCTCAACACCGCACTCGTCCCGTCTGCGCCGTGGTTCGCTTTTTCTTGCTATCTGCTGCTCGGCTGTCACGGTTGTCTCTTCGTCAAGCAAGAAGCGTTTTGTGACAATCGATCTAAGCAGAAAGGATTTGAAGAACTGTAGAAGGAGACTGTACACAAATATCCAAGACTGTTTCTTTCCATCAGGTTTCTGCCGTGGGAGAAGTTTCCACCAATCGTATCCGGAACAAAAAGCTTCCCAACATTTTTCGCCATAAGAAACTTCCGCCGGTAGTTTCTGCCATGAGAAATTTCCATCAGATTTCTGCCACGAGAGAAATCTCCACCATCATAGTTTCCGTTGTAAAAGTTTTTGACCGCAATTTCCCGTGAAGAAATTTCTGCCGGTAGTTTTCGCCCACAAGAAAAACTCCACCAGGTTTTCGTGAGAGAAATTTCCACCAATAGTTTCGTTGTAGAAAGTTTCCACCAACAATTCCCACGAAAGAAATTTCCGCAAGTAGTTTCCGCCACGAGAAAGTTTCCATCAGGTTTCTGTCGTGAGAGAACTTTCCACCGATAGTTTCCGTTATGAAAAAATTCCACCAAGAGTTTCTGTCGTGAGAGAATTTTCCACCAATAGATGCCGCAAGTAGTTTCCGCCGTGGTGCTCACCAGTGGCTTCACTTCTTCACTAACAAAAACGTTAACTCTAAAAAGGGATGTACGACTTTTTTTGACACATCCCGGTGTCTGACACCGGACACGGAGTTTTAAAGTCCTGGTCTTTCAAGCTGTGGTGGGCTTCAATGCATTTTACCCTAAAAATGCCTACAGGAGCTAGTTATATAACGAGCAGAGCTAGTTATATAACTAGCTCGTGCTAGTCACAAGTTATCAAATAGAACTAGTTATAAAATAACTAGTTACTTTCACAAGTTATGTACCTTACTAGTGCGTCGTGTGTTTGGTGCACCTGGTGGCCGGGGACCCCCCCGCCCTTTTTTCCGGGGACCCCCATACACGCGCTCTTTCGCGATGTGTGAGTCTGGTTTGTCAGGCGGCTGTTCGTAGCTCGTCACAGCCAGCACCACCCGTGCTACCAGAGCACAGGCGAATCCGTCACGGGGAGGAGGCCCCTACAACCGTGCCTGAGCAATCAGTTCGATGACCGTCACAAGTGGGCAAAAGGTACTGAAGGTGTTGGCAAGGTCGGTGTCTTTACCTCGTTCAAAACGTGTTCGCGGGGCCGTGTTTCGCGAACTATAATCGCAGGCACGTGCATAAAACCGAAGTTTGGGTCAAGAAAACCGTTGGTGTTGTGCATTGCCTTCATGAGAATAAAAGGTGACACACTACCAGGCCTGTCCCGCCTGCTGCCGGCCTCGAAAGGCCCACTCCTCCATACAACTTTTATCAAACTGCTATACCGTGGGTAACACTACCTTAGCAACTTGTACATCTTTTGCCATAATTCCAGTCTTGGCCATGTTCTTCAAATAGACCTTGGCCTTGGAATAGCTCGAAGTACCGACCCGAGCTGAAACAAGACTGGCCGGGGGTTTATGAGGGTTCTGTAGCACCACGCCGAAGCGAAAAAAACAAGAGGAAACTAAAAGGTACGCATACTACAGTCAGCCAATTGCATCGTTGCGTTCCCCTGAGCAGGAAGTCGGCAAACACACGTCCAGTCGCCGGTATTAGTTTGGTTAGGATCGACGCACGATTGGCCCCACATGTCGCAAATGTTGCCCGCGCCATCGTCGGCACACGTAGCACAACGTGCAGTACACTCGTCCAAGGTACAGATTGCTTGGCCATTTACGGGAGTACCCACGGCGGGAGCAATGCAGTTGCAGGAGAATCCAGCTGTTTGAAACATCTGTGTATCGTTACAGGCCTGCCCCACAGATGCGCAGGTGTCGAACTTGGCAGCTTGTCCGCAGTCGCTACCTGCTGGGTAAGCGCAGGTAGCAATAGCAGTTGGTGTTGGTACTGCCGACAAAGCCCACGGGCAGAGACAATACCAGTCGTTGGCAACGGAAGGGTCTGGATCTATACATTCTTGCCCAGCACTATTGCAAGTCTCGGCGTGCATAATGCATTCGTGGACCGTACACGTCGCAGCCTTAGCGATAGCTCTTCCAGAACCCGCTGACGGTAAACACTCACAGTACCAATCCGACAAGGAAGTCTCCGTTGTAACTGGATCGGTGCATCTCTGGCCCTTTTGTGTACAAATCCCCATCTCGCATGTAGCACAGTTCAACACGCACTCATCGTAAGTGCAAGTTGCAAGACTCTGAGGAGCAACAATCTGCGTCGAATCCGCAAACAAACAGTTGCATCTCCAATCATTCTTGATGCTGTGTGACGGGTCGGCGCAGCTTTGGTGAGATGCGGCACAAAAGGCCGAGTACCGAATGCATTCACTGAGCGGACTTCGTCCGCAGTCTGCAGTTACAGCAAGTTGTTCTAAACCACGCACCGTCGAATCACCAGCACATAAACACTTCCAATCACTTGTAGCAGTTGCTGATGTGTCAGACTCGGCACATCCCTGTCCGTGTGCAAAACAAGCGTGAATTCCGACGTTTGAAGTCTGTGCACACGTAGGACAGACGCTATAGCATTCCGACAAGACGCATGTTGCGGGCATCTTCCATGCATACCCGACACACCCTTCGCAAGCGCAATGACACTCCCAGTTGTCGCGGACGCTTGTGTCCGGATCCACGCAGGTTTGCCCCTCGTCTATGCAGATGGAGGAAAACAAAACGCACTCATCGAAGACGCACGAGGCCCTTGGGTTTCCGACTGCCCCGACGTACGGTTCAATGCAAGCACACGAAAATTCCGTGGCGTTCTCAACACACTGCTGACCATACACCTGGCACTGTGGAAACCCCGCGCTACAAAACCCAGTTGCTGCAGAACACACCGCGGGTTGCAAAGCGGCAGGGGCTCCTGTCGTTGGAGGAAGACACACGCACGACCAATCGTTGAAAATAGACTGACTGCCCTCTGTGCAATTCTGTCCATTCTTCTGACACACGAGACTGCCACAACTAGGGCAATCAGATGCGCATTCGTTCAAGAGGCAAGTGGCTGGTTGCGTCGTCGCAGGACTCCCCATGAAAGGCGCCAGACACACACAGAGCCAATCGTTGTCTGGTCCTGCCGTCGTGGGGTCGTAGCAATACTGCCCAGCTCCGCAAGCATTCCTCTTGGCGATGCACTCGCCTCCTCCAGTGCATGCTGCAAGATCTTGTCCTGCTGTCAACGACGATGGAGGCGGACACTGGCATACCCAGCTCCCGAGGGTTCTTTTGTTCTTGTCCTCGCAAACCTGCCCGTACCGCTCACAGATATTGCCGCCTGCTGTCCCATTTCCACCTCTGTCAGCACACGTTGGGCAGCGCGCCGTGCACTCGTCGAGTTCGCAGGGGTCGGCAGCCTTCGCACGTCCCGGTGGTCCACTGTACGGTGGCAAGCAGCTACATACAAAGTCATCGGCTATCATAGTCAGCGTGAAGTCCTGACAGAATTGCTTGGTAGCAACTGTACACGTGGTCACAGCTTGACACTCGGAATCAGTTGGCGCTATGCAAGTTGCCGGCGACCCACCGCGATCTCCAGTGTTGGGATATGCACATAGACATCTCCAGTCCGATGATGATGCACTTAAGGTATCCGGGTCGTGGCAGCGCTGTCCTTGTTCCCAGCAAACATTGCCGGTGCCGACACCGGTGTCTGCACAGTGGTCGCATACTACAGCACATTCGTCAAGGAAAACGTCCTGTGAAGCGGCTCCAGCGGTAGACTCGCAGTAAAAAGGCGGAATACAGACACATTGGAATGTTGTCCACCCATCAAGGTGCACGCAGGCCTGGTTCTTCGCAAGGCACGTGTTGGCGTTGTTTACGTCGGCGCAAGAATTCTTTCTCACACAGCCGACCGCCGGCGAGGCTATGCCGGTTGCCGGGGTTACGTACCCGAGCGAGCGCCGGCAGATACATTGATAGTCATTGGCTATCGTAATGTCAACATCCTCACATGCCTGGCCAGCTCTGGTGCAGACCTCCAGCTTGGTTGGATCGGCGCACTCGTCTGCAGCTTGCGTCAGGATGGCAAAAACGAGCAAGAGCAGCGCTAACGAGCACCTTACTCCGGAAGGCGATCTCATTTTCTTCGGGTACTTTCTTAAGAAAGACCCTCTCGTTTCGCGGGCAACGTGACTGACTCTCCGCTGTTCTTTTACGTGTCGCTCGTTGCTTACTTTTTTCGCCTGTTTGAGTGAAAGGTGTTTGATGAGAATGCGGAATTTTGAAGGTGACTTTTGTCGAATGGGTCGAACACAAAATATCTTCCAAGCTAATAGAGCGACACGGTGCCGAGGGCAGCAGCTGCATCTGGCCGAGGCCCTTCAGGACGGGACGTTCGAGTCACAGGAGAAAGAGCAGAGTGTGAAGGCTCGCCAGCGAGTTCGCGCAAAGATACATGAACGTGGCAAAATTGCTTACTCTAGCGAAGCCAAAGTACATTGAAAGTTCGCTGAAAACACCGGGAACAAGTTTCTTTCACCCACATGGTGGCGACGGCTGTCGTGCATTTCCAACTCCGTAAGAATAATTCACGCATTCCTCTGCGTCTGTTTATGTTTGGCAGTACCACGCAGAGAGCCTTTTCGAGGCGTGAACGGTGGCGTGCTCCCGCATTTCGTTTCCTTTTACGAACGACCAACCAAGAGCATCTGGCAGCCCCGTGGTATGTTCGCGAATCGCAACGTTTGTGTCGAGAGCGAACAGAACGAGAAAAGAAACTTCCAACGAAAAAAGAGAACCCCCTTCAGAGCAGGGCTTTCCGATAGGAAGCAAGGAAACAGGAGAAACATTTCGGAGTTGGGTTTGAGGGGTTCATTTTCGTTTATATGTGCACCGTTGTTTCCATATGCTCACTCCAGTGCAATGCATTAATCACGGTTGGCAGATAATTATTTTTGAGGACTAACCTTATCGACTTGAAGTTGGGGTATTATATAATATTATGAAACATTTCCGATATTTCCGAAGAGCAGACTATTTTTTTGGCTCGGGCACAGAATGATGTAGGACGAAAGATCTACGCCCAACACCGGGTTTTTGCGTAACCACACAGCATTCAGCGGAGAGTCACTCCGACCCCTACTATAGTTCCACCCTGCACATTAGGCTGTGTTGGCGTTTTGGGTGCCCGCGCAGCATCTTTGGGAGGCTTTGGTTGGTTTTTGCGTGCGTGCGTTTGCCATCTCTGGAGAACGCCCGGACGTCTTCTTTGTGGCTGGCATTTTGGCAAGCCAATTATACCTGCGCCGCAGGCGCGCGACTAAGTTGGCTGACATGACAATTATACCTGCGCTGCAGGCGCAGAACCTTCGAACTGTCGCCAAACGGCCTCAAAACAGATGGTGGCTGGTCACAACTAAGGTAGCTGACATGCCTATTATACCCGCGCCGCAGGCGCGGAAACTTTTGAAGGGTCACATTTACAGCTACATAGATGGCAACAGTGTGGTAGTAAGCGTAGGGGTTTGTTTGAACGAAGTCCTATCCGTATCCACCCAAGGTCCCACCCTTAGTTTTCCCATCCACAGTGCACTGCACAGTGCACTCAGACAAAGGTCCCAGACACTAACGCTACGTCGTTTGAATCAAATAACCCCATATGATTCATGACGACAGCCAGAGTAAGACGAGTTCACCCGAGGGCGGTTGATCTCTTTCGGCAGGTTCCTCTACCGGCAGAACTTGTTTGGGGTAGCGCTTTGGGTTTCTGACAATGTGTGTCAGTCTCTTGTCGACCTTTCTATTGTGTGTGTGCCTCTTCTTTCTCCTCTGCCTGAATGGGGGAGGGGATTGGGTTAAGTGAGGAGCGGGCTCAAAAACCTTGTTACGGCGATAGTTGTTTGGTGGGACCGACATCCTCACATCTTCCCAGTGTTAAGGTGGAATCCGACCCAAGATCAATAACCAGTACTAGGTAACAATCCTGATCGTCTGCCAACCGTGACTATTAGAAAAAATAAACTACCGGTAGATCTTGCAGAACTACCGGCTCACGCACGATACGCACTCGAAGTCCGTAAAAATTTCATTTCAATACACGAAGCGTACACGAACAAAGTATCCTCGGTGGGGGGGGTAGTACATTGAGTGTTGTATTGAGAAACAGAATGAGAGCACGTAGCAAAACTGCTGGAGACCCCGATGATGCGTGTCCGTTTCCACGCTGCTGTTTGCTATTGTATACGGGCGAAAAGGAGCTTGTAGAAAGCTGGCACGCTCTATGCACCGGTTTCAGGTTCGCTGTCAGAGATGGTTCGAACGCTTCCCGTTGCCAGCGAATCATTGTCGTCTGGCACTTCATCCTCCGGCGAAGCTTCTGGCTCGGCAACAACCTCGTTTTTTTCTCCTCGGCTAGCATGACTTGAGTCTGGCAGAGGTGGAACCGGCACCTCTTCTGCTGCAAGGCTGTCCGCATCATCATCAGGAGGCATGATCAGAATTTCCGGCAGAGGTTCCAACAGCTGCATTGCAGGAAGCTCTTCGGCTTCCAACTCTTCATCATCAAAACTCGTCATTACTTGCATTTGCGGCATATGTGCTTCGAGTTCGTCGTCCTCGTCAACTTCGTGAGTTGGCATATCCACATCCGGCATGTCATATTCTTCAGCATATGGTATTTCCTGCATCTGCAGCATTTCCTCAGGTAAAAGAGTGCTATCCCTGTCATCGTGAGGCATTTCACTCATCTGCGGCATTTCTACTGCCTCAAGTGTGTCTTCTTCGTCATCGTAAGATATTTCCTGCATCTGCGGCATTTCTCCCGCTTCAAGTGTGTCTGCGTTTTCATCGAGAGGCATTTCCCGCATCTGGGGCATTTCCTCAGATACAAGTGTGCCTTCCTTGTAATCGTCAACGTCTGGCATCTGACCCATCGGCGGCATTTCTACAGCCTCAAGTGTGTCGTCGTTATAATCGTGAGGCATTTCCTGCATCTGCGGCATTTCCTCAGCTACAAGAGTGTCCTCCTTGTCATGGTGAGGCATTTCACTCATTTGCGGCATTTCTGCAACCTCAGGCGTGTTCTCCTCGTCAACGTCTGACATCTCACTCACGTGAGGAATTTCCAGAGCTTCAAGTGTGTCTTCTTTGCTATCGTGAGGCATTTCCTGCATCTGCTGTACTTCCTTTGCTACAAACGTGTCTTCCTTGTAATCGTCAGTGTCTGGCATCTGACCCATCGGCGGCATTTCTACAGCCTCAAGTGTGTCGTCGTTATAATCGTGAGGCATTTCCTGCATTTGCGGCATTTCCTCAGCTACAAGTGTGTTCTCCTTGTCCTCGTGAGGCATTTCGCTCATCTCCGGCATTTCTACAACCTCAAGGGTGTCTTCCTTATCAACGTTTGACATCTCACTCACGTGACGAATTTCCAGAGTTTCAAGTGTGTCTTCTTTGCCATCGTGAGGCATTTCCTGCATCTGCGGCATTTCCTCAGCTACAAGCGTGTCTTCCTTGCAATCGTCAACGTCTGGCATCTGAACCATCGGCGGCATTTCTACAGCCTCAAGTGTGTCTTCGTTATAATCGTGAGACATTTCCTGCATCTGCGGCATTTCCTCAGCTACAAGTGTGTCCTCCTCGTCATCGTGGGGCATTTCCTGCACGTGTATTTCCATAGCTTCAAGTGTGTTCTCCTTGTCATCGTGAGGCACTTCACTCATCTGCGGCATTTCTACAACCTCAAGGATGTCTTCCTTGTCCACGTCTGACGTCTCATTCACGTGAGGAATTTCCAGAGCTTCAAGTGTGTCTTCTTTGCCATCGTGGGGCATTTCCTGTATCTGGGGCATTTCCTCTGCTACAAGCGTGTCTTCCTTATCGTAAACGTCTGGCATCTGATCCATCGGCGGCATTTCTACAGCCTCAAGTGTGTCTTCGTTATAATCGTGAGGCATTTCCTCAGCTACAAGTGTGTTCTCCTTGTCCTCGTGAGGCATTTCACTCATCTCCGGCATTTCTACAACCTCAAGGGTGTCTTCCTTGTCCACGTCTGATGTCTCACTCACGTGAGAAATTTCCAGAGCTTCAAGTGTGTCTTCTTGGTCATCGTGGGGCATTTCCTGCATCTGCGGCATTTCCTCAGCTACAAGTGTGTCCTCCTCGTCATCGTGGGGCATTTCCTGCATGTGTATTTCCATAGCTTCAAGTGTGTTCTCCTTATCATCGTGAGGCACTTCACTCATCTGCGGCATTTCTACAACCTCAAGGGTGTCTTCCTTGTCCACGTCTGACGTCTTACTCACGTGAGGAATTTCCAGAGCTTCAAGTGTGTCTTCTTGGTCATCGTGGGGCATTTCCTGCATCTGCGGCATTTCCTGCATCTGCGGCATTTCCTCAGCTACAAGCGTGTCTTCCTTGTATTCGTCAACGCCTGACATCTGGCTCATCTGCGGCATTTCTGCAGCTTCAAGTGTGTCTTCTTTGCCATCGTGGGGCATTTCCTGTATCTGGGGCATTTCCTCTGCTACAAGCGTTTCTTCCTTGTAATCGTCAACGTCTGGCATCTGATCCATCGGCGGCATTTCTACAGCCTCAAGTGTGTCTTCGTTATAATCGTGAGGCATTTCCTCAGCTACAAGTGTGTTCTCCTTGTCCTCGTGAGGCATTTCACTCATCTCCGGCATTTCTACAACCTTAAGGGTGTCTTCCTTGTCCACGTCTGACGTCTCACTCACGTGAGGAATTTCCAGAGCTTCAAGTGTGCCTTCTTGGTCATCGTGGGGCATTTCCTGCATCTGCGGCATTTCCTGCATCTGCGGCATTTCCTCAGCTACAAGCGTGTCTTCCTTGTATTCGTCAACGTCTGACATCTGGCTCATCTGCGGCATTTCTGCAGCTTCAAGTGTGTCTTTTTTGCCATCGTGGGGCATTTCCTGTATCTGGGGCATTTCCTCTGCTACAAGCGTGTCTTCCTTGTAATCGTCAACGTCTGGCATCTGATCCATCGGCGGCATTTCTACAGCCTCAAGTGTGTCTTCGTTATAATCGTGAGGCATTTCCTCAGCTACAAGTGTGTTCTCCTTGTCCTCGTGAGGCATTTCACTCATCTCCGGCATTTCTACAACCTCAAGGGTGTCTTCCTTATCAACGTTTGACATCTCACTCACGTGACGAATTTCCAGAGCTTCAAGTATGTCTTCTTTGCCATCGTGGGGCATTTCCTGTATCTGGGGCATTTCCTCTGCTACAAGCGTGTCTTCCTTGTAATCGTCAACGTCTGACATCTGACTCATCTGTGGCATGTCTGCAACCTCAAGTGTGTCTTCTTTATAATCGTGAGGCATTTCCTGTGTCTGCGGCATTTCCTCAGCTACAAGTGTATTCTCCTTGTCACCGTCTGACATCTCACTCACGTGTGGAATTTCAATAGCCTCAAGTGTGTCTTCTTTGTAATCGTACGGCATTTCCTGAGCTACGAGTGTGTCTTCTTGGTCATCGTGAGGCAAGTCCTGCATCTGCGGTATTTCCTCAGCTACAAGCGTGTATTTCTTGTCAACGTCTGACGTTTCACTCATATGCGGCATTTCCACAGCTTCAAGTGTGTCTTCTTGGTCATCGTGAGGCAAGTCCTGCATCTTATCAGCTCCAAATACGCGTGGGTCAGCATTGGAATCGTAGCACACTTCACTCGTTCGGGACATTTCTTCAGCTTCGAGTGAGTCACCGCTTGACACTTCGGGAGGTGGAGGGCCGTCATTTGAAAATTCTCGCAGGGCATCCGGTAGCGGGTCGTCAAGGAAGGCGTGAGCATCGCCTGCGCTAATAGTCGAGGCCGAAATGTTGTCGGGCTCGACCGGTTGAGGGGGCTGCTCTCGCTGCGTCTTATTTTTTGCAGAGGCGACAAACACAGTGTGCTCGTCAAAAAGAGGCCTGAATGCAATGTCCGGGTCAAACACGGGCATGGGGTCGGCGGCGGCACAGGAAGCAAGGATGTTTGCTTCGGCGGACAAGTCTTCATCACGTGCTAGCTCGACTGCAACGAGTGCTCCGGTGGACTCCAGCCTTGTGACGGGAACTGCAAACTCGCGCTTGGCGGGTGTCGAACATTTCGCAGTAGTATTTCGCAGAATCGGTTCCAGGCGGGGTGTACTTGCCATCAAGTATTCACTCGGTATGCCTTCGGGAAGTCCGTGGCGTGCAAAGGTGTAGCGTTGCCGTGCCGGCGATGATTGTGCATCGACACCCATGGAGGCAAGACTTCTGCGCGGAGGGCTTCTGTTGCGCTCTGCGTTTTGCGCGAGTCGCTCGACGTCGCCTTGCAGCAGCGATAGCCGGTAGGGGCGGAAAGGTCCGGTATCTTCGACTGGTTTCGGCTTGCGTCTTGGAGACAGCCTTGGAGATGTCGACAAAGGGAACAGTGGCGGCTGCAGAGCTGGAGGCGCCAAGCGTCGCGTCGGAGACTGTCTACTGCTCGGCGATGCCGGTGGTGACCCACGTCTGGAAGGTGACGATAGCCACGACACGCAACCAGGACCTCGTGTCACAGACGGTCGTGACTGGGACACATCCTGATACAGAGTGCTGGCAACGCTGGTGGCATTCACGTTTTGCAGAAAGCTCGACGTGTTCGGTGTGCGGCCGTTGCTAAGGCTGCAATCCGTGCTCATCGTTCTGTTTCTTCGTCTCTGCCGCGAGCCGTGACGCGAGCTGCGCACGATACGTGGCGGTGTCTGCATTGTGTCCGAAACGCGCAGCAGATTCATGGCCACAGCAGCGGGGCTGGTCGGCCGCGAACGAGGGGACGGAGGCAAGCTATTCGGCAGAGTGTACGGGATACTGTTGCACGTCGTCACAATTGGAACCTGCTCGAGCACGTGTTCGTCATGACAGCATTTACCACAAGAGGAAGCCCTTCGAGGCGGCTGCGAATGCGCGCGTGGTCGGCTGCAGGAATTTTGTGGCCCATACGGACCTTGGAAACTATACGCTAGCCGC
Source organism: Diplonema papillatum (assembly GCA_030068145.1). Classification (NCBI taxonomy): domain Eukaryota; phylum Euglenozoa; class Diplonemea; order Diplonemida; family Diplonemidae; genus Diplonema; species Diplonema papillatum. The sequence continues at coordinate 140,199 of JAPJBO010000166.1, forward strand.
TTGCACCTGATGTTCAACGCTTCCATCAAGCCACCGAGCGCATTTTCTACCTTCCTTTGCTGATGCTGCTGCTCTCGCAGCGTGGGAGGGGTCCCGGGTGTCCCGCATTCCCTTCCGTGAGGGGATGCGCTACTGTACTGCTCGAGCTGCGTGACATTCTCGAGCAAAGATCGATTCATCACCCCCAGACGACCAATCACCCAACGAAGCCTCTCGGGCCCTAACGAAGATGGGAATATGAGGTGTGTTAAATCAAGCACAAACAGGGTTGAAGCCAGGGTGTCAAGCCCTTGCATTTCTACACCTCGGTTCCTGCTTCAATCGTCTGCTAGCGACCTGCAGGCCTTCCGTTCTTGTCAGTGAGTTCAGGATGCTTTCTTAAGCGGAACGTTGTTGAAATCTTCCGGATGCTGTCCTCAGCTCGTACGTAGCCGTCACCTCGAACAGGTACGTGACCCTAAAAGGCAGGTCGAGATAGGAAGAAAGCCAGAGAGTGAGAGAGAGAGCAAAGACCTGTTCTGTGCATTTTCCTACACGCCCCGTGATGAACCTCTTTGTGGCAATATTTGCAAAGTGTGCCGAAGCCTGAAGTAAAGGGACAGGTACCATCAGCTAATGCTGCTCGTCACCACTTTCCTAGGTCTTCAACAGGACGCCCAATCACGGAAACAACAACCGGTACTGGTTCATTATTTTGAGGTGCCTACCGCATTAAAAAGAGGGCGAGGCTGTGATTAGTTGCTAGCAGGAGAAGGGTGCGGGAAAAGCATATTTTCTTGCCCTTTCGTAAGTCCACATCTACACTGTGTAAGTGTAAAAGCGTTCGGGCTGGGTCGAGGATGGGTACTCCCATGTACGCAAGGATCAGTGTTCACCGCTATGTAGCTTTGTCGAAGGAGTGAGGACAGCAAGCACGAACGTCTGGGCTCCCAGAAGATGCATTGTTCACCCTGTCATCAGATGGGGTGTAGCCTGCAGGAGGAACCCGACGCACCAGAAACGGGACCGTCAGGCCCGAGAGAACGCCTAATCGGGCTGTCTCTGACTGGGAAAAAACTGGACTTGGCAGAAGTGTTCCAGGTTTTGCAGTGCAAGGAAAATACAATTACAATGCACTCAACCAATGTAGCCGAAGAGAAGCCAAGGCCAGCAGCATCACATTGCACAAAGGTAGGAAAGGGAGCTGTTACGTAGGTACATGTCTTAAACCAAGCGCTGTGGTAGTAACGGTTCTCGTCCCAAATTATGTGTCGCGTGAAGCGACAAACTTTGTTAAATCATCGCGTTGTGTCACCTATTTGTCGCTTGGCTTAAGTCTCGTGCAGCAAATACAGAGCAGCACTGGCCTGTGAACAGCTGATGGCGAGGAAGGTACGAGAGCAGCCATCTCCACGTTTTTGCAGGCTTGTCAGGAGTGCTTTCGCTCGGTGTCGACAGCTTGGTGCGACAAATAGCAGCAGATGCTGCTGCCCGTGTGTCGATCGCTAGTCGAAGCCAAGAACGGCGTCCAGTATGTTTGACGCTGACGTTTGAGAATTCAGAGCAGCCGCCTTCTCACGATCTCTTTCGCGTGCCCGGCGCATTTTCAGGACAGCCACCTGTGGTTGAACGTGCTTATATAAATGTCTCCAAGGCTGCATTCTCAACCAAGATGAGAACAAAGACCTAGAAACCCCCTATTTTCTCCCCGTTGCTGAAAAAGCTTGTCCGAGTCGCCAGGACGCACAACAGAGTAGACGAGAGCGTGACGTCAAAGCGTTTATAAGCGTTTATTAGAGTTCGCTTGAGAATACTTTTTTGACACCATCGGCATGCGCAGCTGCCGCAACGCGTCAGGCGGTGCGCTCTTCAGTACTGCGTGAGGACACCGCCACCGGGATCGCGGTGGTCCCGGCAACTCTGCTCCGGCGTGCGCTACGAACTTGAATCGCGGAAACGTCTTCTTCGCGCATTTATCGCAGACCTGAAAACGCCCTTGCGTCATGGCCTGCGACACGGCCCCCACTTCCGACGCACGCTCAGCACGCAGAGCCGAGTCGTATTGCGGAACACGTCCCTACCCCACACTTGCAAATCTATGGCTTGGCAGCCCACGGACGGGCAAGGCACGCGTGGCACAGGCCTCCAGGACAGCCGCCGTTTCCGCGCCCGCAAAATCCGGGACGTCCGCCGATCACCCGCAGCACACCGAGCGTGTGGAGGCTCGTCACCCTCTCCAGTCTAGTCTCTCCGTCGGCAGCGGCGAAGGCAGCTTTAGAGCCTCCCATAAGCGGCACAACGCTGTGAGCATCGCCCATAGCCGCCGACCCCCGATACGGGGCCAGGGCGCTGAACCTTCGGCCTCTTCAGGCAGTGCGACATCCAGTTCGATCGTCCTCACCGCCCGAGGAGGGCCCGAAGAACTCTTCAGCAGAGGACACGGGGGGTGGCCGAAGCGTCACCGCTGTCAGAGTCGCTCCCGCGGTCTCCATCGCCGCCGTTGCCGGCGCTACGCCCCCAGCGCGTTGCGTAGTAAACGCCCCCCGCAAGGATGGTCGTCAGGGCTTCCGCAGCGCAACACTCACCATCGTCCAACAAGCCTGCTAAAAGCTGCTGCCATTTGATACCTCATGAGCACAGAGCGAGGAAACACCCCAGAACAAAAAACTGTGTGGGTACAAAACTGGCTATGCCAAAACATCTGTGACCAAGGGTGAAAGGAAATTGGTGTAACTGGCACCGTGGTAGACAGTTACGTTCCCTCGTGCATTCTTCCGATGCTCACTGGTAACTGCAAACCCGCAAACCAGCCATCCAGGACAGAATGCCGTAGTTGTTGGATGGTAGTCTTGGAAGTAGAGGGCAAACGTCTACACAGCACACTCCCATGACATCGCGCGCTTTCTTGGCATGTGCGCGTTCGTTGACTCTGTCTCCCGCTACACAAACAAGGCCGCACGCGGATGTGGTCTCGCACGTTTTCGGTGTTGCACCGCTCCGGGGGCTCGGGTTGTTTCTTCTGGCAAACTGTGCCCGGGGAAACACTGTCGACTCGTCGGCAAGTATGCGGTTGTACCTCCCTCCATTGCACCCGCAACAGCAGGCTTCCAATACGTGTTGAAATCCCATTCAGTCGGCGAAAGACGACCAAGTTTGCATGGAGGCGTTGTTGAGGAACACAGATTTACATTGGCGAGGTGAAATCAACACCTGTCGATCACGCGAGGAAGCTTTCAGCTTCTTCATGGACGCGTGCGCCCGTTGTTGCTACTGCACTCTGCTTTCGTAGATCAGCCTGTTGCAAAGCCCACCTCTGCAGGCTTGTGCCTTGGTCATGCATGTTTATAGATAGTGCAAGACGGGTTCTCGCAGTCATGAGCATCAGAATGCTTGCTTTCTGCCACAAGCTTCAATCGTTGTCAATAATCTTTCCTTCAGGTGCCCTAGCTCTGTTTCTAAGGTGAGGAGGAGACATTCGGAGAAATAAGGGGAACCCTATTGAAACCCGTATTCCCGTGTTAGTGTCGCCTCGTGTCTCCAGGACAAAAGGCGACACTGACAAGGGAGAAACGGAGGCGACACTAACACGGGGGGGGGGGGGGGGGGGTGGGTAGGTAGCTAATGATGCCCAGCTGCAATAGAACTGGCCCGAAAAAAAAGAAGCCAAAGAACCCGGATACCTGCTCGGCGAACGGACGAACCGCAGCAACGGCTTCGTCATCGCTGAACCCCATAAGCCATGAGTGCGCCAGAAGCTCGAGCGCGGAAGGGCGCTTGTCCTTATCTTTTTCAAGGCAAAGAGAGATGAAGTGGGCCATCTCTTCACTGACGCCATCCGCTTGGGGCGATAGGAAGCGCGTTTCCGCCTTTCCGACGCTATCGAACAGAACCCAGTAATTCACCTTTCCGTCAACGCCAAAAGCTTTGAACGGATGCGATCCGGTCACGCATTCCACCAGCGAAAGGCCGACAGACCATATGTCAGCTCCGTAAGAGTGCGGCTTCCCGGCCAAGCGCTCAGGAGACATGTACGTTACCTGTTGTTGCGACACGTCAACGGTTTCAGAGGTACGCTTGCATGGATCGAAGAATAGTGGGAGTAATACTTACAGTGCCGAAGCGTACACGGGATTAGATCTCCCGGGGAATCTGGTGGCAACGTCGAGTGGCACTCCGTTATGCACGAGAGCAGAGGTTTTGGCGAAAATGTTGAAGACGCTCGGAGAAGCGACCGAGAGCTCTGGAGCAGGGCCACTGCTGCCCGGCCGACGGCTCCTAAAGGTCGGGTCGTTGCGCACTGTTGGCGCCCCGCCGCGCCTCACCGGGAACGAGTTCCGCCCGTTCTTTCGGGCTGGCGGGGAGACCATGCGGGTACTCGAGACTCAGCTTGTGGCCTGCAGGCACGGGTTCAGTGGCGAAGCATGGGCGATGGACGTATTCCCCAGATACGACGATGTGAGAGGCAAGGTGCGAGCCGCAAGGTGGAGTGCCTTCGACGACGATACCGCCCGCGGGAGAGAGCAAAGTGAGCCGACATCTGGGGAAGACCCGTGTCGTGTAGCCGACGGTGTACCTCAGCTCACAACCAGGGGCGAGAGGGTGTGCAAATTGCACCAGAAGGTGAAGTGCGCGCTGCAAACGGAGCAAGAGAACGGTGGTGAGGTGCTGCGAAAACCACCACGGGAGTGAGGGCGGGCTAGCTGTCAAGTTCTGCGAGAAGCATCGGATGACGATCTGCGCAACGTGCGTGACGGTCGCAGAGTGCTGCGGAGGGTCGCACCACGGGTGTCTGGACCATGACATGCCGGCGTGCGAAGACTGCAAGAGGATATCGGACCTGCGCAACCGGCGGCCTGGCCACTGCTGCAAACGAGGCCACCACCACCGCTACCAGGTATTGCAACGACGCGAGCAGAAAGCGCGAGGATTCGCCCGCGCCTGACACACCCGGAGCTGAACCGAAGGAACAGGGGGGACAAGCGCCACAAGGACGCCGCAGCAAGCGCAGCGAGACCGGCAGCGACCAGAGCAAAGCCCAACCACGCCTCGAGGAGAACACACGTGACTGCAGCAAACACTACCCCGGAACGCGGAAGGGCGGGCGCCGGCCCTCAGCGCCGGTAAAGCGAAGACGAGAGACGACGACCCCCCAACGGAAGAAGAAGTGCCCAGGAACGCGGAAGGGCGGGCGCCGCCCGTAAAAGCGAAGGCAAAGGCCGCAGAAGCATGCAAACCGGCAAGGAAAAGAAGATGTCGCAAAGCGACCGCGAGGACGCCGATTCGAATGAGTGCAAACGCCAGAAGCACGACACGGTACGATCGAAGAGGTATTCATCCAGTGGCTAATGCAGATTATCTATCGCCACCGATTCTTTGCATTCTAACCCAAAACTTACAGTGCTTGTCACAATAGACTGCTGGCAACGTACTTTTCGCAAAGACCTAATCGCGCTTTGCTTTGATGTTTGACGTTTCGCACCGCACACCTCCACTTAACTCTACTGCGAATATACCTCTTTACACGCGGAGAGACTCTCTAGCTCTTGGAATCTCTTTCTCACAAGCAGGTCTTGTAAGCAGTGCATACCGTGCCAACAAAAGTCTCAGCTTCGTAATTGGTGGTGTTGAGAAAGCCGCTCGAAACCCCGAAATCTGTGACTTTCACCTCTCCCTTCTGGTTGAACAACAGGTTACTCGGTTTTATGTCACGGTGGATCTTTCGACGCTCGCTGTGCAGATAGAGAAGGCCTTGCATCACGTACCTCGCCACGCCTCGACATACGTTCTCTGGGACCTTACCGGTTAGCTGAACGGCATCCAGAAGCGAGCCATCCATCCGTTCCAGGGCGATGTAGATTGATCCTTCGTGGAAGAATGCGCCGTAGAACTCGACAATAAATCTCGACTTGTCCGCGTAGAGTGCCTCGAGCTCCTGATTGTAAAGGGGGGATTGCAAGAACGTGCTTGGAATGGGTATGTGCTCAACACCGCACTGGTCCCGTCTGCGCCTCGAGCTCCTGATTGTAAAGTTGTAAAGGGGGGGTTGCAAGAACGTGCTTGGAATGGGTATGTGCTCAACACCGCACTGGTCCCGTCTGCGCCGTGTTTCGGTCCTTTAAGCCACGGACACATAAGGCGGACCATCATCAGCGTGGAACCTGAGTGTCTGCAGACAGGACTGCGGTGTGAGTCTGGTTTGTCAGGCGGCTGTTCGTAGCTCGTCACAGCCAGGACCACCCGTGCTACTAGAGCACAGGCGAATCCGTCACGGGGAGAAGGCCCCTACAACCGTGTCTGAGCAATCAGTTAAAAAACTCAGGGCACTCGCCCTGATTGTGACTGCGACTCGCTAGGCAGCACTGACTTGTCTTCTTTTTACGGTGGCAATCTGCGAAGTAAACTCCGCAGAGCACAGTGGACATGGGGTTGCCGTGTGCAGCACCAATGGTTGAAGTACCAAAAGGAAAAGAGTGCGAGGAAGTAATCCTGCGTGCTGAGGGCAGCAAGTCGCGTTACGCGAAGTACCCTACTGGAATGGGGGGATTGCAAGAACGTGCTTGGAATGGGTATGTGCTCAACACCGCACTGGTCCCGTCTGCGCCGTGTTTCGGTCCTTTAAGCCACGGACACATAAGGCGGACCATCATCAGCGTGGAACCTGAGTGTCTGCAGACAGGACTGCGGTGTGAGTCTGGTTGTAAAGGGGGGGGGGGGGCGAATAATTGTACCTGACAACTATTTGATTTGGGCAAATAAAAAAAGTCTTTTTGGCCCAACTTCGTCGGCGAATAATTGGGGGGGTCAAATAAGAAAAATATTTGGTGCAACCGAAGGAAACATGCCGGTTCAGCAGCCAGGCCATCGTCAAGGGCGGCGCATGGGGGTATGGTTCCGGGATGGCGGGGGTGCCGCCTTGACAGCCAAAGAGATGGCTCTGGACAAAGTCCTCGATAACACGTTCGGCGGAGTGTATGAGATACAGATGCGAATTGCCACGACCTGAAGACATAAAATGTGAACTTACACTCTGAAAACACAGCACGGACCGCACCCGGCCATAAAGAAACATCAAACGATCCTGATGTTTCTTTGTCCTCGAACATCAATACGATTTACAACCTGCGCAGTACCACTTGGGCCGAAGTACTTGCCGCGTGAAGATATCGTGAAGGATATCACGATGGCTAGCTACGAGAAGAACTAGCGGGCGGCCAGCTTCCGCCGTCTTGCCCGTGTGTCTAGGTCAGTGACGTCGCCCCGCGCCCTTTCTAATTACCCTAAACAGAAATACATTCTGGACTGCTGTAAGTCCGGGCCGGCAATATTTTAATCCGGAATAAACATGGAACGCTCCAGCGTTCCAGACTTTTCCCGGTCCGGGTTATTTCCGGTCCGGACTGTCACTCAGCAGCACGGCATCTGCACTTCAGGGCAAGGTGAAACGGAACGTAGTTGCAGCAGTAGTTTGAACTTGATATGCAGCAACAATCTGTGAGACTGCACAAGCCGCTACCTCTTTGCACGCGTTGTGCCATGCTTCGGTCGCTTCTTGCCCCGCGTACTGTTTGTCACCGGTGCGCTTCACGTCCGCTGTGCAGTTTGACGAGCCCGAGGAATCACCAGATGATTCAGCGCACTTCCTTTTCTCCCTCGCGGGTTGTCCCCGCGGCCGGGATCTCGATTCCCCTATGTTCCTTGCCTTCGCCACCTTTGACGGCTGCTGCGGCCTCGGCTTCTTGCGTGCGCTTCCACCTGCTTGCACATCGTCGCGTCCGCGCTTTCGCGGGCAGGCGCCGTCCGTCCCTAACGCACGTTAACCGTTCGTCGGTGGTCCCGCGGTCGACCCGCTTGCTCCGACACGCGCCCGATCCGTTGGTTGTGGGCCCTGTGGCCGCGGCTTTGGCTCCGGCACCCCCTGTTGGCCGACAGGCCCTCGCTTCAACGCTGGCCGTGCTCCGTGGTGCCCTCGCTTGCAGCACTGCCTGGGCCTGCGGCACCGCACGTCCTCGTACCGCATGCGTAATAGTAGTCATCAAACCGTTTTCATGCAGGTGTTGGCGCAGATTGGGGACGGACAAAGCACCTGCAACGGCCTTTGGCAGGTGAAAATGGCCTTGGCACTGGACTTACACAGATCAAACGGCCCTCAGGTCGCTGGGTGCTGTTTCACGAGAAAACAGGACCCAACTACTTCGTCGCCGGGTCCACTTCCTGGCTCGAACTTCTGCGGAGCTGGGGACAATGCCAATCCAAGGGACCAATCGCGACTCTCCGCGGAGGGTGATCGAGTTGTGGATGCCGCGCCTTTGCGCAGTATCGCGTATTGCGAAATGACGCAGATCTGCTGGAAACATGGGAGGGCAATTTTTGGGTGCTACCTGACTGCTGTCCGTCGCATACTGTTGTCTCTGTCTGCAAATAATTGGGGGTCAAAAAAATCTTTTTGGCATACAGGTGTCTGTCGAATAAGTACAACTATTCGCCCCCCCCCTTTAGTTTGTATCCTTTTTGGAGTTTAACTTTTTGGGGGTGTCCAGCTCACCTGAAAAGGTTCTTCTGAGCGTGAAGAGCGAGAAGGTGGTGTGGCAATGTCATGTTGGAGCCTTTGGAGGAAAGTGTCTGACACGCGCACCACGGACACGATCCCCATAGCCCACAGGCGAGCACTTTTGCGTGTGAGTGGCACAAACAGGTATGGTCATAAGGCTCCTTACGATTCCGTCTTGGTGCTGATCTTGCAGTCTTGTTTCCATTGGCCTGGCGTGTTTTCAACGCTCGCAGGCACACCTGAGAGGTGCTCTAAACTACTTCGGCACTTTGAAGTCCTTAGATTCAGGAGCAATAGGTCTTCACCGGGGCAAAGTCCACTGCAGTTCGTTTAGAGTTCTGTCCCATTTCCGTACATAGGCCCAGTTCGGTAAGATACGTTTTTCGAAGCTACAGCCCAGTCAGTATATTGGCTTCAGCCCATTCAGAGCCTGGTATACGTTATGTCCGTTGTAGTAGGCATCACTGGTGTAATTCTTGACCAGGCTAGAGGCAGAAAATGAGTTTTCGCGCTGGCGAGCAGGACGAAGCCGGCACCACCCAACGGGTATGCCTCTGGGGAATTGGCATAGGCCGATTCGGCGGGAAGCTTTTGTGCGGGTCATCGGCGCCTGCATTTATGTTTCCAACGTAGCTGTGAGTGCCGGGAATGCCGGCTACGGTCCCAGCATCGCCATGGATGCATGAAGGGGTAAGCAGCGGCCGATCGCGAAATCGACAATCAACAAGCGGCAGAGCATTGACCCCGCCACGGGAGTAACGGACAGCCAAGGCTGCATGCGGAAAGGGTGGAGGGAAGGGGATTCCCGCCAGGAGCTTTTGTGAAGAGGTTGCCGCAGGAAAAAAGTGAAGCCGCAGCGGACCGTGGCGGAACTGTTGGGTATGCGTGACAAGAGGAAACGACAGTGGTCGAAGGGGTCCTTGCCGCGCTCACAGGCGCCGGTATGGGCGAAGCGGAGGGGAACCCCGGCCAGCGGGAGCAAAAGGACGTTATCCGAAGACGCCGACACTTACCCTTCGCTGACCCTTCGATGCCGCGGCCACCTCCTCAACTCATCCTGGTCGATCCGAGCAAAACTGAGGCAGCCGGCAAGCCGTCTCGCAACAGAACAAAGGGTGCAAAGGTTGTGGTAGTACCCTCATGGGAATATCATTGGATGGGGGAAGTACTGTACATGGATGGGGGAAGTACTGTACACGGATGGGGGAAGTACTGTACAGGTTTTAGAGTGTAAGTTTTTCTCGGCGTCGTAGGAAAGTGACAGTACCTTAATAATTTCAGTCCGAGCTCGACCCTCGTCGACGTCAATGACCTTGACAACAATCAACTGTCCACTGGGCTTGTGCATACATTCAAAAACACGCCCGCTACTGCCACTGCCGATTCTCACAGCCGAATCCATGTCTAACTCATCAAAGCTCTCAACGCGCTGCCCGATAACGGCTTTCCCCACAGGTCCTGTGACGCCCTGCGTGTGTTCGGTTTGAAGGTCCGGCAGGCAAACTGTTAAGCAGAACAAAATACTCGACGTAGCTGCTTCGACTCCGAATGGAAGGGGGGAAATATAGAGGTAAGGGGCAAATACAATACAAACACAATCTGGTTTGTTCTTCGCTTACACCACCGTGTGTTGTTTTCTCACTCAGGACTTTTGACCTGTTGTGTTTGTGTGATTTGTCGTGTAGGGGTAGACCCGCATGACCTCACGTCCGTTCAACACGTGGTTCGGTAGGTACAGCACTTGGGATCCCTTCTGTTCTTTGTCGGGCAGCATCGTCGAGCATTTCCTTTCAAGCTGGCGCTTATGTAAAAAAAAAAAACAAGAACCGGACAGTAAAACACGTTCAATGACCTTTCGTTCGGTTTTCCGCGGTCCTTCAGTTGCAAGCTGCAGAAATGAGTCAAAGTACGAACATCGAAACTCGGTTTCGAGAACTCCTGTGGTGGGGTCCGCTCGCTCCTAACCACACAATTGCCATCGCATGCCACTTGTCATACGAGCACTTGCTCGCAAACAACCAGGAGTCGAGTTGCTCAGTCTCAGATAACCTAACCGCTATCTTCGGCAACAACAGCGGTTCGTGGAATCAAAAAGGGCAGCCGGGTTTCAGCCGCGTTTCTCGGCCCGCAGAGGCTCTATTTGCGGCTCGTGAAGGAAGGGGGGTGCAATTGAAACAAGGGCAAATTCCCTTACATGTCCGACATAGTTTCAAAATGCCCCTTATATGTCCGACATATTTTCAAGTTACCCTTATATGTCCGACATATTTTCAAGTTACCCTTATATGTCCGACATATTTTCGCGGATGATGTCCGACATATTTTCAAAATGTCCCTTATATGTCCGACATGTTTTCAAACTTACCCTATATGTCCGACGGCGGGGTGAAGGCGGGGTGAAGGTTGTTACAAGTCCACCATGAATCACAGGAGGTAGAACATGATTTTTTATGGTATTCAGGTTGAAAGTACGAATCACAGGACGTGGAACATGATTCGTAGGAATGCTGAGCACCTTGGCTTACTTGGAGAGCGAATTCCGTCGATCGTAGTGCAGATGCAATATTACCCCTCTCTTCCCTCTTTGCCCTCCCGAAGAGGATGTGTGGTGAGTACACTGGCTGCATGTTGAATGATGGTGTTTGCGAGTAAATTGCTTCCCGTTGACCGTGTTGCTGCGGCAGTCTTACCTTTGCGTCTGACGCTGGTTCATTTTTCGCTTTAGCTTCCGGTGGTACTCCGCACACAGCCTTGATACATGTTGTTCGAGAACGAGGGGAAAAAAGGTGGTGCATCGTAAAAAATGGATGGACGTAGACGCTGTAACAACGAACGATATGGTTGAAAGGGATGACTGTGGTGTACCTGAGGATGCAAATACCGTGCCTGCCCACGGATTCTGATACGCCGCTAATTGGAAGAGGTAGGACCGGACCTGGTACAAGTGGTACAGCCGCGAACACGTGTTCTGCCGGTTACAATTTGCGGAATCCGCCCGCGACTCCATGTCGCCACCTCGTCGGAGTTTGAAGTGAAAAGAGGTGCTCATGCTTGACATGACGCCGCACGAATGCAACAAGAAGCCGAGCACGTGTGAATAAATGCAAGGCAAAAGACTGGCAGAGCTAATGCAGGGCAACAACAATTGATGGGGAATAGGGGACGTGGTGGTCATCGACCACTTCACCTTGCCTGCGACAACGTCTGCGGTGGAGACAACGAATGTGATCTTGTACACACAGGCCGCCAAGAGCATCGTCTTCGCATCTGGTGCAGTCCCCGTCCTCTTCTGAAGGGTTTTCCAGTCGGTGTAGGGACGGCTTCGGTGAGCTCCTGCGCGAACAGATTTCTCTTCACATGAGAATGTGCATTTGTCATGTCCCGAAACTGAAAGAAGTAGGAGAAATCTGATGCCATGAGGCAGAGGTAAAACGATCCACTCCTCGAAACCTTTGGGGCAAGCTCTGCTTTCGTGACTACAAGGGCAGCATGTAGCTCCCTCCGCGTGAGACGTTCGTGTTCAACCCGTTTGCACCCTGGTCCCTGCGTCCTCCAGTTGCAATACATCCCTCGTTACCGGAGGGTAAGACCCCGGCCGAGAAGAGAAGCATAGTGGAAAAACGTCTCCGTGCGTTGCCATCACCCGACTGCACGGCATGGGCTGATGGTTCGGTCGCGGAAGAAAATTGCGGATTCAGGCGCCGCGACCGGCGCTGCCGGAGCTTCTGCCTCGTTTGGGTTGTCTGGTACGGGGGCAGGGGGGTTTGCTGGCGGGTTTGTGCAAGTCCGTTTGTTGTGGCCCAGAGGTTTCGCAGCCCTTCAAGCAGAACGCTTAATGACATCTTCGGTCCTTTTGCATGGGTTTGATCTTTTTGTTGTCCGGAGACCGAGCCACAGCCGTCACCTAAACTGTTCGGTTCTGGTCTATGTGGTGGTTCACATCGTCGGTTGAAGAAGGAACAAGCAGCACAGAGACTGCGTTGCCTAAACTGTTCGTCTGGTATATGTGGTGATTAACATCGTCGGTTGAAGAGGTGGTCCAGAAGGAATGTGGTTCATAAGCAGGCATAGCGTGGGTTACAGTGTGTAAAATGTTCAGCTTCGGCGAAGGTATTTCAGAACAGACTGGGGGGAATACGTGAGGTAGTTCAGAAAGGACTTACGGAAAACGTGGTGGATTCGTCATGTTGTGGGGTTTTGCGCGAGAGGTAGAGCATGCAAGGCAACTTCAAAATGCGTCGGACATGTAAGGGTAACTTCAAAATATGTCGGACATATAAGGGACATTCTGAAAATATGTCGGACATATGAGGGACATTCTGAAAATATGTCGGACATATAAGGGGCAATATGAAACTATGTCGGACATATAAGGGGAAGTTTGAAAGTATGTGAGGACTTGTCCGAAAATATGTCGGACATAAGAGGGACATTCTGAAAATATGTCGGACATATAAGGGACATTCTGAAAATATGTCGGACATAAAAGGGACATTCTGAAAATATGTCGGACATATAAGGGACATTCTGAAAATATGTCGGACATATAAGGGACATTCTGAAAATATGTCGGACATATAAGGGACATTCTGAAAATATGTCGGACATATAAGGGACATTCTGAAAATATGTCGGACATATAAGGGGCAATATGAAACTATGTCGGACATATAAGGGGAAGTTTGAAAGTATGTGAGGACTTGTCCGAAAATATGTCGGACATAAGAGGGACATTCTGAAAATATGTCGGACATATAAGGGACATTCTGAAAATATGTCGGACATAAAAGGGACATTCTGAAAATATGTCGGACATATAAGGGACATTCTGAAAATATGTCGGACATATAAGGGACATTCTGAAAATATGTCGGACATATAAGGGACATTCTGAAAATATGTCGGACATATAAGGGACATTCTGAAAATATGTCGGACATATAAGGGACATTCTGAAAATATGTCGGACATATAAGGGACATTCTGAAAATATGTCGGACATATAAGGGGCAATATGAAACTATGTCGGACATATAAGGGGAAGTTTGAAAGTATGTGAGGACTTGTCCGAAAATATGTCGGACATAAGAGGGACATTCTGAAAATATGTCGGACATATAAGGGACATTCTGAAAATATGTCGGACATAAAAGGGACATTCTGAAAATATGTCGGACATATAAGGGACATTCTGAAAATATGTCGGACATATAAGGGACATTCTGAAAATATGTCGGACATATAAGGGACATTCTGAAAATATGTCGGACATATAAGGGACATTCTGAAAATATGTCGGACATATAAGGGACATTCTGAAAATATGTCGGACATATAAGGGACATTCTGAAAATATGTCGGACATATAAGGGGCAATATGAAACTATGTCGGACATATAAGGGGAAGTTTGAAAGTATGTGAGGACTTGTCCGAAAATATGTCGGACATAAGAGGGACATTCTGAAAATATGTCGGACATATAAGGGACATTCTGAAAATATGTCGGACATAAAAGGGACATTCTGAAACTATGTCGGACATATAAGGGGAAGTTTGAAAGTATGTGAGGACTTGTCCGAAAATATGTCGGACATACTTTCGGCTTCCAAAATATGTCGGACATATAAGGGGCATTCTGAAACTATGTCGGACATATAAGGACATGCGAGAAAACATCATTGAAACTATGCCGGACATATAAGGGACATTTCGAAAATATGTCGGACATATAAGGGGCATTTTGAAAATATGTTGGACATATAAGGGTAAGGTCAAAGATGTGTTGGGCATATAAGGGACATTATGAAAATATGTCGGACATATAAGGGGGATTTGAAACTATAGCCGGACATTTAAGGTAGTTTGCCCTTGAAACAATGTTCTCCTTTCAGCGCCGGGCGATCTTCCCTCGTTCTCTTCTTTCGTTCCCTGTGACTGGCAGGGCGTGAAGGTCAACCCAATTATGCGAAGCTTGAGGCAGAAGTAGCACCGTGCTTACAACTCTGTAGGTCTGCGCTTGTCGATTGACATCCGCTTCGGGGGAGGAGCCGGTACTGAATATGACATGAGAACATCTCGGCGTTGAAATGTCGTTCGCACGCTTCTCGCTCGCGGCGGCTACTATCGGATCATGTTTCAGTTTCGACAGATGCTAGACCGTGGTCGATGGTTCGTGGCATACCATGTTGGTGACGCTGAATCCAGCCTTCGGAAAACTGAACTCCTTGCCGCTCTGACTCACGCTGTGATCCTTTGGCTCTTCATCAGCGACTACAAGCTCCCGAGTAAGGGAGGTCGGCAGCTTCCGCGGCATCGCGCAATCGCGATGCTGAGCGACGCGAAGGCAACCTCAAAGAAACGCCGTAGAATACTGAGGGGCACCTGGGTCGGACAACTCACAACGCAACGCCACAGCACTGTCTTTTCTTCGAACGCGCAATCGGCCCCCGCCTGGGTTGCGTTGAGCGAACCCTGTATTGACCGTCCGAAGAAGGTCCCCGCCCCAGGCCTGGAAATAGAGGCTTTCAACGTTAAGGCCTTCTCTGCTGGGGCGTTTGGTCTTTCGTAGGCAACGTGTTCTGAAACATGGCTGGTGGTTGCACGTCGTTCGGTTGCAGTTTCAATCAATAGTATGACATACCTTAACGGTAGGCCGTCAGCATAGTTTGTGGAGGACTCTGTAGTATGCAGTAGGTACCCGTGGAGTGGGTTTTGGGTTTTTGTCCAAAACGTTTGAAAAATGCGTGCACAAAAAAGGCAAAGGTATCAGGAGCGCAGTATTGATGTTTGCTTTGATACTGACAGAGGGAATGTGTGGGCCTTTGAAGCGTGGATGATGCCTCTCGCGCTGCTCCCCTTGAGCATCTTGGCTCATGCCAAAGCGCCGCCGCCCCGCCCGGGTTGCAGCATCAGGCGTGGGCCAGTGCCAGGGAGATACTGACAGAGGGAATGTGACAGATCACTCAAGGAGATGGGGACATATGATGCGGGGCCCCACAACACCCGAAAGAAGGGCTCGTAAACATGGCTGAAAGATGAGCACATCGACACTCACAACAGGAGTCACATCTGCTGCAGAAATGTTAGAGAGGCATCTGCAGTGTGGCTAGCAGTTTCAGACCAACCCGGAGCATCAAGGCGGGGTCTTGGTGCTTGCGATGAAGATAAGTCCGTTGAGACGGACTACCCTCAGGCAGAGCAGACGGAGTCAGCGCTCCGAGTCAGCGCTCCGACTCTCAAGCTTTGAATGCTACGGTTGATAGCCCTTGCTTTAGAGCGAACTTCTCGGAGACGACCAACACTCTTGTAAACTGCAAGAACGCAGTCCATAATTACATAGCCAGGGTCGAGGCAGCAGAACTGGTTGTGTGGCAATTGGGACAAGTTGACATCGACCACCAGCTGAGCAGCAGGCGGTGCCATTACTAGTGCAAATCTTTATCTTGATTAGTGGCTTGTACAGGTTGCAGGAAAGCTTAATGCGTAAGCGGAGCATCACAGACCTGCTGTTTGCTCATGCGTACATACTTCAAACGGCAAACGGCAGGCAGCGATACGGTCACGTCTTGGCACAGTATTTGGTCCAGCCCGTTAAAGCGGGATGATTTCTGTGGCCCACATGCTTGATCTCGCAAGCCTATGGCTCAGCTGTTGAAGATCTACGCGCTAAACTTAAGCATATCACTCAGCGCAGGAAAAGAAAGCAACAGCGATAGTGGGCTCAGATTTCAGAAAAAAGACCCAGATCTGATTTACTGCCGAGCGAGTTTCATACAACTCTCCAAGTAGCGAGAGAGAGAGAGAGGGAACACAAAACAAAAAGATCATGTTTTGTGCTCTCGTTGTGCATCGCTCTCGCGCTGACTTTCCGAGAGAGCTGTCCTTGCCTTGGCGACTGCGCGAGCGACTGGAATGCCACTGATTTTGAGAGCGGAGCGCACCGGGTGTCCACCGCCGTCTTGCGTCCGTTACCGCAGGTCAGTGGTGAGCGTGTAATGCATCATCTGTGTGACGCCCCTACGCGTGCCGAGAGTCGGGGTGGCCGCCAACGAGATGTCCAGCTGTCTTTTGTGCCTATCGCCGCGGACGATGCTGATGACGCAGTTGAGAGAAGAGGCCGCGGTGGTTTTTCCGACCTCCTCCAGCGGAACGTCTGGCTTGTCGTCTGCGCTCGTGCTGAGGAGAACGTCGGATTTGAGGTGGAGCATCGTCTGGTGCCAGTGCGTCGCCTTCGCGTACGGGCTCGTGGTCAGAGTCACGGGGGCCTCGGGACAAAACCTTGGCGAGAATTCTGTGTCAAACCACAGCACCTGTAGAGATACGGAGATTTCGTGAACGGCGAAAGCCTGAAAATACTGTGTGGGTGCATCGGGCGCCTGCAGACAATTTTCGGAAAACTGCAGACGCAGGGCTGATTGTCAGCAGTGGGATTACGACCATCAACGTCAGTCCCAGCCTTTCCTTTTGAGCGCATGTACGGCAAAGACGCAATTGTACGAGCGCTCTTACACCTCAGACTTCGAAGCTGCTGTGCTGGGCTTCTTTATCTCTGAAGTCTGCACGTCTGCCTAGCCTAGGGCAGTGTATAGTGTAGTAAACGTTAAGTACACGCGTTTACTCCAAAATGAGCAAACGTAATAAACGATAAACGTTTTTGTTCACACGATTCCGGGCTACCGCAGCTGAAAACGTGTAGTCAGCTGGCAGTTCCACCAGGGCCTTTGACGTGTAGGATCCCCCTCGTGTTGAAATCGGTCCAACCATCACAGCACTTAATACCTTACTTGGCCTCCTGGGCGCAACCCACTTTCTATCAGAGTGATCTCTTTGACTATGGTAATAAGAATCCCCTCCAGCTCCATACCAGCGCGGCGATCTTGCTGCCGTCAGACTGAGGACGGAGAACGAAGGTGGAAGTAAACTCGAGGTCCTCGGCCTTCACGGTTGTGAGGTCGAATGTTTGGATGGTGCTCGTTGAGGTGGCAAGGGAATTGCCTTCGACGCTTGTGACGATGGCAGATTGCAGTGTTTCCTTCTTGCTTTCTTCCGCGATGGGCGTCATGTCGAAGCCCCACACGTTGTTCCAGTATGCTAGGTACGATCCATCAGGTGTCACACCAGCCGCGAACATGCGCGCGATGTCTGGCAGCACGGCGCCACCAGGCTTCAGGAACCGGTCTCGCGCATCGATGACGGAATAGAACATAGACTCAAAGAGAAGGCAGTATCCCATCCACTCACTGACGATGACGTCTGCTTTGTTGTTGGCATGCACGGGGCAGTCGGGGAGACTGTCAATAGCTTCAACGGTCGACGACAGGACATGTACAACGTCCTGTAACTTGTTTTTTGCGACCACCTTCCGAGCGCACTCCGCGGCTCGCTTTGAAGCGTCTATCGCATAAACTCTGGCAGCTCCGCCCCTTGCTGAGAACATGGACAAGATCCCAGTACCACACCCAACATCAATAACGACAGCGTTGGACATTAGCGACGGGTTTTCGCACAGGGCCGATCGGTACGTCGCGGTGCGGTGCACGTCTGACAGCATCGTCATGTGAATATCAAACTTGGCGTATCCTTCAAAAAAGTCTTCGTCATCGCGTGCCGTTATTGTCTTCTGCACGTCTTCTTCAGTGGACTTGACGAGCTCACTCGATCGCTTTGCTTCGGCGACCTCAAGACTTGCAAGCAGATCATTAATTCTTACCTTCAGCTGGGCATTCTCAGCGCTAACAGCTTGCAAGGCTGCTACTTCGTCTCCGTCGTCACTCTCGTCGTCAAGGGTGAACAACAAAGGATCATTTTCCAAGAACGGTTTCAGGTACTTGTCATCCTCCCACTCTCGGGACACCAACGACGCGTTGATCTCGTCAACGGTCTTCCCGCAAGACACTGCCTCGCGTACGAAGTTGACAACCTTCATTTTGATATAGGTGGATTTACCTTTCGTCGCAGCTGCAAACTTCAGCCCTTTTTCCTCTGAAGCCGCCAGGGCCAACGTGGCGCTGTCAAACATGTCATCTGTCAGTAAACACTTCGTTGGTCCTACTAAGTCGGCTCCGTCACCTTCATAGTCGGACCACTTGTCCTCGTCGTCGACGTGCATCTCTGGCTCTTGGGCTGCCATACTTTCCCCTTTCTTTCAGACTGGTTTTGTTGGCGGAAGTCGGAATCTTTATGTATCGGGAGCAGCATCATTCGCCACGAGACCCCACCGGTGATTCCTCTCTACTCAGGGTTCAACCAGTGAGATGACTGCCAGTGTCCCCCCTCCTCAAGCCTTGACAACTGGAGATTCGTCTTCTCCTGACGGCGCCGAAGTTGTCCAATCAGCCCCATTGGCTGAATTATTGCAAACTACTGCTGGCGACCAGACTGCCTCGCGAGGATGGCCACCAGTTGGTGGCCAACAGTCTCAGGGTACTACTTGGCTGCTTGACATGTCGAAGAGGACAAGGCAGCAGTATGGGCATCTTTAAAGCGGTCACAAGTCTGTGCGAATCTGCAGTACGATACGCAGGATATACACAGGACGCAAATGACTTCCAAAGAAATAGTAGCCATGGCAAGATCACGGTGATGAAGTCGGTACTCAACTCGGTCTCTCAGCGGGAAATTCTCATGGAGAAACGAAGAGGATCAACGAGGTGTGTGTGCCGGACAAAGTCCACGAGTGACACAAGGGCGATTACTGCTTTCACGGAGGTGACAACTTTCTTTGAAGCCTTTTGTGCCAGACGACTGGCGCGGAATCTGCGGGGGATCCACTTCACGACGGATCTGGCAGGTGAGCGACAAGTCCCCTCTGCCAGCATCAAAGATGCGCGGCATCCGAGACGCTAGTCAACTGGCTACCGACTTCCTGAACAAAAACAGCAAGGCGTAGATTGGGGCTTGGCGCTGAACACGAGCCGTGGAGACGGGGCGCCAGAGGGAAAGAGCGGACGGTGCGCCTCCCCTGTGGCTGCCCTTCCCCGGACACTGTGTCCTAACGCCCGACTTTGCAACGCGGAGCGTTGTTAAAACTTTTCTTTTCTCAAAAGGGGGAGTATTCCACACGCGTCGAAAAAAAAAGCAAACGAACAAACAAACAACCTAGACGAATAGTGGGGAAACAATTCGCATTTTTTTCTTGCACGGTCTTTGCGGAAAGCAAATTGTTTTCTCGCTGCGTCAAAAACAACACTTCGCCGATACTGTGCCAATGAGCCAGTCCCCCAATATTTTTTGGAACTGCAGCGGATTGCCTGCTGCTGCTGTCATAGGCTATCCACAGTCCAATAGCCGGGGCGGACCGGCTCAGTATCTGTACGAGATCCAACGATCAGATCTCGAATAATTATAATAGTGAGAGAGAGAGAGAGAACGCGAGAGAGAGCGAGAGAAAAGTTAGAGTGCAGGGACCATCTCTCCGGGGAGCTCCGGTCTCCTCACTATTATGATTGCTTTTGAGAAAAGGCCCCGAAGCAAACAGCGAGAGGTACACTTTTCATGTATATATAGTGGCGGTCCACGGTAGACCAGTACATGGAACACGGCACGCTGGCCGTAGGAAACACTCCTGTCTTGTTCGAACTTCGGGCTGGGTGCAGCGCCACGGGTAAGAGTTTCTAGACTTTCTCGTAGCAAGCACCCAGCAAGGCCCCAAAGCAGTACAGTCGAAAGGGGAGTGGGTTGGCATCGTACCATCCCATATTATAAACAGGAAAATACAAAAAGCGAACCGCGCACGAAGTGGATGGAGGAATATGCCACCCGTGACGCAGTCTCCGTGCCTTCTTTCGAACTTCCGTTCCAATTCGAAGCCATGATCTTCTTTTTGTATGAGCACCTGCTTCGTAGGAAATACTGGAGGAGGCTGCCCGTTGCGAAATCTCGAAGAGGAAAACTTGCTGTAGCCCACACGAAACACGGGTAAAGCTGAGTTTAGTGGCGGGCTGAGCGTGGAGCAGACTGGCCGGCGTAAGCGTTCGAAGGAAAATGATCCGCTTCGTAGTTCCTCCCCCTCTAGCCTCCTTTAAATAAGCACGAGGCAGCCCCCTCGAGTAATTTGACCACCAACAAGCCCAAGCGGCAGAGACCGGAGGCACGCGATCAAATCTGCAGAAGGCGTCGACCGCGCCATCACTACTTCTAACAATGACAACTGAATGTATACTTGTGCTGCTACTTGTTGCTAACCACGCGAACCGGTACGCCACGTGAAGTTCTAGTGCACAAAAATACACCAACTGGAGGATCGGCAAATTCAGGCCGGCGAAGCAGCCAGGCGTGGCAAAAGTCCACATGAACGCGCAGTTACAGAGCAGACTAAGTCGATAAAGCGTTCACGCTGTGGCTGACCGCTGCACTGAACCCGCTCATATTCTTCATTTTTTGTTTTGAATTCTTTTCTTTGACCGAGTGACTGTCTGTCAGCGGTGAGGCTAGCAAAGACGATTAATTTTGATACACATCGTAAGACAAGTAAGAGCCAGAAGGAAAAGCGAAGAGCGCCTGGAAAGAACTGCAAATTTGAAGGTTTCGGAAACTTTCCTTTTTTTCAGTGTATTTTTCATCAAATTTAGCGTCTTTCTTGCACCCGACGGTATGCTTGGCGTTCTTTCTTTACTACGGAAGTTTAAACTGTACGAAGCCGGGACGTTCTACCTGTTGCCGAAGCCCGCACACGCCGCTTGCTAGCAGAGTACAGCGACAGGGTGCTGTAGAGTGGCATGTGGAACGGGCTCGCGGCACCTCAAGGTGGAAATGTCACGCAGCCACAGAAACAGGGAAAAGAAGAAGGTGCCTTTGTTGTTTTTCTACCCAGCCGCAGACTTAAAGCTGGCGCTTCGTTCAGTTCAGCTTTGTTTATAGCGTTTTTGGATAGTTAAAGGCCCGATGTTTTAGAGTCTCTGGTTGACTACGCGGAGGCTAATAGTAGGTTATTCAAACAAGTAAAACGCGAAAGACGAACTCGCGGTATGATGGGGTGGCTTGTTGCGGTGACGCTTTTTCTTCGTTTCTGCTATTTTCTCCAGACGCAAAAGATGTTTTAGGAATGTCTCTTCGGCTGCGGTACGGGTGCGTAGTGTTTTTGTTGGTTTGGCCTGAAGTAGATAAGGAACACGATCGAGGCGAGGAGACCTGAGTACGTACCGTACAAAAGACTTCTTATTCGAGGAGAATACTTGCAAATCAATCATCATCACGACGCAAGTTCAATTCAACAAACGATTTTCCGCCCTCTTTTTAAGATAGGTGGCCGGAAGGCTCTCAAACTCGTTTACTGCGTCGGTGTAGTGCGCGTGCGCCTAGGACTTTTACGAGCATTTTAGCCCTGCTATTGGCTCGCTCTTCCGCGCGCTATAAGCCGCGCGCAGTCCGCTTAAGACGTAGTGCGCGTCTCGGGTATGCAGCAAGCCGCCGATGCCAAAAGATACCCCCTGCAACGACACAATCTCATCCACTGAAGGGTCGAGATCTCGTTCGTTAACGGAATCACCTGACATTGACAGACAAATCACTTCACCAACCAGGAGCGGCCATGCTGCGTTGTATTGTTGTCAGTACGACTCCGTGGGTTCGAGAACATGTCGTGAGGGATGTTTTCGGCCCGCGGTTGTCTGGCGGCAGCTCCGGTCGTAAGAATTCTACCACGAGCGGACAGTATGCTTCCGAAAGTCCAATTTCACCACCATAAAAGCCAAGAAGTCCAACGAGAGCACTCTCAGTAGCACACTGCCAACACAGTTAGCCAAGATTCAGTAACACACTGCCAGCACAGCCAACATTCAGTAGCACACTGCCAGCAGCTAGCCAAAACTTGGCAAAATTCTTCTCAGACTTCTGCACGAATACGGGTGAACGGCAATAACCCCCTTCACGCTGGCTATCGTAACTCGACACGGAAGAAAACGGCTTTCCTACAGTAGGGATTTCGCATGGGGAGACCATGCATCGGGCCGCAATTTGACAACGGAATAAAAGGGGAAGTCGGGGAACTGAAGCCGCCCGCCGGGGAAACCCTGAGAGGGGGGAAGGAGAAAGTGAGGACAGAAAACGGAAGCCATCACTGGTTTTGCGGGGGAGGGTGAACGAATTTGGAATAGGTATGTACTCAACACCGCACCGGTCGTATCTGCACCGTGATAAGGCGGACCATCAAACCTGAAAGTCTGCAGACAGGACAGCAGTGTGTGTCTGGTGGAGAGCGCAACGATGGGGACGAGCTGAAAGGTGCGAAACACAATACTTCACGAACGTGAAATACTCGACGTAGCTGCTTTGACTCCGAATGGAAGGGGATTTGTTCTTCGCTTAGACCACTGTGTGTTGTTTTCTACTCAGGACTTTGACCTGTTGTGTTTGTGTAAATTTGTCGTGTAGGGGTAGACCCGCACGACCTCACGTCCGTTCAACATGTGGTTCGGTAGTTACAGCACTTTGGACCCCTTCGCTTCTTTGTCTGGCATCGTCAAGCATTTCCTTCCATGCTGGCGCTTATGTAAAAAATAGAGCGATGCAGATGTATCGCCACAAGATTCCGCGCATTCTAAACATGCAGCTGTTCCATTCGGAGGGATCGCGGATTTTGACGAACCTCGCCGGAGAGAAACCCTCCTCCAGGAGTGCATAGCGGTCCCAGAACACGGGGAGTTCTTGATGTTGCGGGCACACCCTGCATTTCGCCGAGTTACTGGACGCCTGTTCTGCGGACCGAGGAATACACCAATAACGTTTTTTGTTTTCCTTTGCCATGTCGCTGCGCTGCCCACGACCATAACGACCCACACAGTTAGCCAAGCTCCGGAAAGCAAACGTCGATACACAACCTCTTCGCGGTGCGAAAGCATGGTCGCGTCTTTCATGTTCAAGCTTGATGTTGCTCGAGGTGGCTACGAGACGGCGATGGCGGAATTGTCGCGCGAGATCAAATTGCCCACCCCGAGGACCCCGGGACGGCAGGTCACCCCTCGCGTTGTCCAAGGAGCTTGTGCGGGGTGAACACCTGGAAGGTGCTCGGACCGTAGTGGGCGTGTTTGACGCACGCGTCGTCAAGAACGTTCTGGATCCGCATTCTGTTCCTTGTCATCGGGATGGCCTTCCACACGTTCCTCTCGGACTCCAGAATCTTGCTATCGAGTTCCGCCTTTCCTGCAGGCGTGCTGGGCAGGTTCTCGGTAACCTTCCACATGTCCCAGAAGTACTGAAGACTCATCTGCGGAGTCAGAGTAATCTCTCCGAAGGACTCCTGCAGCCACAGGTGCGACCAGTCCACACCGAGCACGTCGAACAGAATTCGCGTGGCGCCGATGATCTTCAGATTTTTGCGCATGTCCTCTTTGAGCCAGAGCTCAGCGAGAGACAGGATGAACCCACCTCTCCACCCTCCCTTGTTGTACCACGAGCGCAGCGGCTTGCCGGCTTCGCCAATGTTGTTGAAGAAGAACGGTACAACGTGGGGGTTTACTTGCGATACAATGTTGAACTGCGAGTTGAAAGAGTGCGCCATGTGAAGCAGTGGGATATCCGACTCGAAGGTACCGTCGCGCATTCTGACGCCGGAGATGTCGTCGACGGATTCAAGGAAGGGCCGCTCGATGTATTTGCCTTCTTCGGTTTTCATGTAGCGCGTCGGGCCGTGGTGAGGCTGGTCCTCCTTCACTCTTTCCATGATGGTCACCGGCTCCATCAAAAACGGCACGCAACTCGAAGCGCACACAGCGTAAGCGATTGGTACGTGTGGTGCTGTGATGTGATTCAGCATGTGCGGGGGGTGATGTTTGACGTTTGTTTTCGTCGGCGTGCACGTGATGTTGAAGACGCGGCCCGACACCTCGTATGCTTCAAGGAAGGTCATGTCCCTCGTGAACCACAGGATCTTGTCGTAGAAATTAGCGAAGGGGTACATGGCCCCGTTCTTGAGCGCCTGCTTCATCTGATAAAACTTCCCGCCCCAGAAAGGGCCGTGCTCCCCGAATCTGCGGTGGAGTTCCGTCGTGTCCGCGAAGATTTCCTTCAGCTCGTCGTCGTTGCGCGTCGCAATAATGGAACCGACGACGCTCCCCGCCGACGTGCCGGACAGAATCCTCGGCAGAACGCCGGCATTCAGAAGCGCCTTGCAAATGCCGAAGTGGTACAAGCCCATCATCGCGCCTCCCGAGAGCAGCAGGGCGCTGTTGCCGAACTCCGCCTTCGCTTTCTGGAAGTACATTTGACGCTCAACGTGCAGATGGCTCCCCTCCTGTATTTCGACGTCACTGAGCCACTGCAGGCTGGTAACGACCTCATCCGTATACTCTTCGATGAGCAGCTTTGTGCCACTCCAGGTCTTTGTGTAGAGCTCGAGGTTCATCATGCCTCCGTAGTTGCGGTTCATGCACAGCGCCTCCATCAACTCCCGCACATTAGACTCAGACCTCGCAAGCCGGATTCTTCGGAGTGCCGTTTGGAGCAACTGGTGGTCGTAATGCTGCGACTGTGGCCTGTACTTCCATTTGTCTCTGCCTTCATCGATGTCGATTTGCCGGCAGATCTCCATGTACTGTGTGTTAATGTGCATGTCTGTTTCGGTGTACGCGCTTCTTGTTTCTTTTGAGCACCTGTGCAGTCGGGCTCAAACACTCGAACGCCCAAAAGTCTCTTTGCACCCAAAGACCTCTTCGCACTGCCTTTTGGCATCGGCGGCTTGATGCACCCGAGACTTCTTAAGAGAGCACAAGGACCATCTCTACGGCAACTCGTGGACGAGTCGCATGATACCTGGGTCGGATATTACTTTTCCCCACGTTGATAGCTTTCCGTGCTCGGGAACATACATTCCTTGTAGACACATTGCATGCCATTATCCGAGCGCATACATACACCCTGAAAGAAACGCAGAGTCATGTTTGCGCTCTTCTCTCCTTATTCGTTGATGGAAACGCCTGTGAAAACTGCCGAGGCGGTAATGATTTGAAAGAAACGCAATCAGTACCTCTTCAAAAGTTCGTGCCGCTCGGCGTAGCCTATGCAACTTGACGCCAGACCGCTTTCTCCGGGCGAAGACATATTCTAAGGCAGCCACTGCGAGCCGGACGTACAAGTAGGCCACAAGCTCCATAAACATCACGATCCCGAAGAACATGCAGAGCGGGGCTCGAAGCAGCAGATGTCCCTGCGTTGAGTTTTAAGGCGTGCGCTGGGTCACCTTGCAACCTGAGCTCTGTAACAGTTTCATTAAATAACAGCAACAGCATTGATATGTTACCTACTTGGTATACGTGTCCTTTGCGTCAGGTGACGTGACACCGGGACTGCCGCATATACGGCTCCTGCAAGAGATTTTGCTCTTGGTCTGTATTGAAAATTCGCCAGAAGAAATGTGAAAACGGGTTTTTGCCTAGAGGCTTTTCGTGTTATTCTGCAAAACGTCGCTGCTTGGCAGCATGCTGCTTTTGTGCCATCACGACACCAATTCGTCTGTCTAAGGTGGTACGCCACCGTGTTAGCTGCACCGTGTTTCGGACCTTCAAGCCATGGACACACTGTTGTAGTACTCCTCTGCGAACTGAGGGGAAAATACGTCTTGGGTATGAAGAGAGGGTAGCGTTCGATTCTTCGGAGCAGACCTTACTCTGGCGCCCTGTGTGCCGGATCTTCTGCCGTGTGCGGCAAAATACGTTGATGATGAAGTCATAGAATCTGACGTACAACGCCCGTCTGTCCGCCAAAGAATCGACGCAGCGTATCCGCTTGTGCGACATTGCTGACCACACCCACCGGCTCCCCTCCCGACCCTGTGTGCTGCCCGTTGCAATCCACAAATGAAAACACAACAAAAGACAGGCGCTTCGTATCGTTTGTGCGTCCCGGTTGATCGTTTTTCCCACTTTCCTTATTTTTACCCTGTTTCAGTTTCAGGGTTAAAACCCCCGGATTCTCAAGCGAACTTTCAAAGTGGGCCCGGTGGCTTGTCTTGAGTCAGCTTCACTCTCCTCTTGTCAAGACCATGGCTTCCGATGCGTTTAGGCTCGAATTTAATTCACATGCGGAACGTGCGGAAAAGGTCCAAAAACTTTTCCGAGTTTCATGGTACAAGCTCTAGAGGGTCCAGGGTGCACCAGTTAGGGAGAGCCTGCCACAACTTGCCATATTTGGGCTCACATCCGCATCACATTTGCGGAAAACACGTGCGGAAACACGTACGGAATTCCGCACGTACGGAAAATCACAATTTATTCACGTGCGGAATTCCGTACGTTCCGCAAGGCATGCTCAAGACAGTTGACGAGTGCGTGTATTTCTTAGCAGCATTCGTCATCAAAGAATACACGGCGGTCGGTCTAGCATCTTTCAGAACAAAAACCGATCCATGACAGCGTCCTTGTGTTATTCCTATTCAATAAAGAAAGCAGGTTGGAAGGAAGTGCACAAACGAAAGAAACGCGTGTGTCTTTGTTGCCTGTTGCCGAGCGCACCTTTTCAGCCCTCCCTCAGAGCGGAGGACCTCAGCCCCTGATGGGAACACCCGGTCCCCCGACTTTCTTTGAAAGAAAGTTCGCGTGAACGAAAAGAGGGAAGGTGGAACAGAAACTGCGCGCAGCAACGTACCCTCGGAAGAGGAACGAGCTGCGTGGTTTTGTTTTGAACCAGCGATTTCGCGTCTGAGCGGTTTCAACCGGGTGTCTCTGAAAATTCGACGTCAACGCACAGGCGACACGGAAGCATCTTCAGAAGTTGCACGCATGCATGAAGGGACTGAGAAAGGGCGTTGTCTGGTACGTCTTTCGAACACACATCCGGAGGGTGTGCAACTGCAGGTGGCGGCGTGCAAGACGGCTCATGATTTTGGGAGAACCCGTTGTATGTTGTCAAGCACAAGCCGCACGGTAGAGTGAGTATAAGCGCAACGCCGTGAAAAAGCTCAGGACTGAGTAACACTTCGCTTGGTAACTGTTTGCAAATTCTGTCTCCAGTACTGCACGAAGTCGGATCCTCAGCGCGTGGCATCACCTCACCACCTGCGATACTCCGACTTGAAAACGAGGTCGGACCACGACACACCCGTACCCTCAAGAACTGGACAAGCAGCTGCGAGCTGAAGTTGTTGAGTTGTAACCAACGAACCCGGTTCGGCAGGATCAGAAGCGATTGACCATAACGAGACTCAACCTAGCGCGCTCCCGCCTCTCGTGACGGGCTTTGACCTGCTGTTCGATAAGAAGACGTTCTTCACCTATGCGCACTGCATGCTTTGCGGCGCCTAGCTTGCGAGACTCGTCTTCAAAACCTGCGAAACTGTCTGGCACATCCGTTCCGAGCGCCTGGGAATGCACGTGCCACAGGTGAAGCGCCTCCCTTTCACTTGCATCGCAGCGTATTGTAACTATCTCTGGCACCCTTTCGAGCTCCGTCAGCTCATTCGCGGCTTTTCGGGCGGCATAAAACGACCTTCGGTCTCCGCTCATGTCGGCGAGCGCAGCCTTGCACTCTTCCACTCGTTTCCGCTTTTGGATTGTATCCAGCCGGTACTTCTGCATCGCTGTAAGCTCCGCAGCATACGCCACCGCCAGGGCAACGTAAGTCTGCATCCGGCGGACGAGCGTGCCGTACTTGAGGCGTGTGTCTGTCCGCCGGAGGTCAGTGGCCGCGTCTTCGAGCTGCTGGGCGACGATGCTGCATTTGACGCCGAAAAGGTCGACGATGCGGACGGTGTCGTCGAGCCTGCCGAGCATGTGCCACTCGTCGTCGACGGTGCTTTGCTGCGAGATTTGGAAGGCTTGCGCCTGGATCTCCTTGTCGATGCTCTTGCTGTACTTGAAGAGGTGTAGCTTCTCGCGCGCCGTCGTCTCTTCATTCTCGATAACCGCGCGGACCGATTGTTCTGCGGCGAAGGTTATTCAGTGGGTAACTCTTAGAAACTCGACATGAGAGGCACATACGACACGAGTCACTAACAGTCACTGACATCAGGAGCGAGCGACGCACTATCTTGTGAAAATAAAGTAGAAAGGCTTCCTTCTGGCTCTCCTTGCTACTACTACCTTCAGCAAGTGTTCCCTCACCTGCGGCGCCCCGGGGCATGAAGACCCTACCTCGTGGCTCGAGTTCACAAGCCGACTCCACACTGGGATCCCCACTGCAGGCGCAGCCGCATTCACGTCCGATTCACGTTTACCACGGACTTTGTAAACGCAAACGTTTGTCACTGAACTGTGAACGTTTACCGTTGTGAACGTTTGCCTTTACTCGTTTCGTGGTAACCGTTGTAGTAACGCTGGGGGTGGGGCGCACGGCCTTCAGCACAGCCTCGCTAGGATTGCAGCTCGTGTTTTCCACCGATTGAGTTGTGGATCACTTGCTCCAGTACACCGGTGCCGTTTCTCACGTTGCGACTGCTCAAAGGAAAAGCTGGGACTGACAGTGACTGTCGCAATCCAACTGACTGACGGTCAGCCGTCGGCGTCTGCGTCTGCAGTTTTCGAAAACCGTCTGCAGACGCATCTGCAGGCACCCACTGGGCTTCCGGGGGCTAGACTAAGCAAACGCGAACGTTTGCCGTTCAGAACGTTTCGTCAACTCGTTTACAAAGCGTTTACTACAGCCACTGCCGCCCACCCTCCCCCACCCTCTGAGTGCGGTGCGAGCATACCGGTGCGGTTGAGCGGCGCCGGCAGCAGGTCGAGGTATTCGGCCAGCCACTCGCTTTTGGTCTCGAGGGCGCGGTGGCGGTGCCCGAGGAGCAGCTGCTGCTCCTGCTCCGGGCCCAGGCACGGGTCGCCGGGGATCTGGTCGAAGATCTCGAAAGAAGCCGCGGCGCCGTCGGGCAGATCGTCGCCGCCTCCCGGCGCGGAATCGGACCCCAACCGCTTCTCCCAAGGGGTCTTCCGGTAGACTTCGTACGCGGTTTTCTCGGCCACGAGGGCGTTCTGCTGGCGGCTGAGGGCTCGTTGGTCGAGCGTCGCCGGTTCGAGGATGGGGAAGGACCGGGCGTCCGCGGCTCCTTCTTCGGGGAAGAATCGGACTGCCTGGCGCGGCGCGCGGGACGGGCGGGTCATCGGGGCGCGCTCGTTCTTCGCCGACTTGCCCCTCAGGTCGTAGATGCTCATGGCCAGGCCGTCGGCCTGCCGGCAGCTGGTCGTCGCCCAGCACTGCTCGCTGCCCAGCCGGTACACATCGTACCTCTCCTTCAACTCGCCCTGCTCCCGCGCCTGGTCCAGGCACAAACTCCGCAGGGTCGGCATTGGGCCAGCCCCGGCTCGCTGCTTCCCCCAATCTCCACCGCCCCCCAGGCGCCGACCTACAGGCTTTATCTTGTTCGATTTCTTCAAGTGGTATGAGGCTCTTTCGTCCAACCGAGGCTAGGTTCGAGCTTCCAATTTCTTAGGACAGGTCAGTCCCGTTTAGCACGGTAGTTTATAGTCAGGACGCGATTGTTTCTGATCAACCACACGTAGCAAAGGTGGCCTGTGCTTGAGCTTCCGATTTCTTTGACCCCGCCAACTTCGTCAGCCTACTGCTAGACAGGAAGGAACTTCGGAATTCCAACATCTTCAGATTCAGGAGCACACATCCCATTGTTGGCTCCCTGAGGTGAGCAGACTGCGTTTCCAACAAGACTCTTCTTGACGGATCTGGACGTTGCTCTTGTTCTTGAGCTCGGGACGGACATGGACACTTGTTTCAAGAGAGGTGAGGACAACAAGGCAGTTTCTGGGTACGCACTAAGGCTTGAGAGAGAGAGAGAAACGAAAAGAAGAAAACAGAAGGGAAAGAATGAAGGCAGTGTGAAGGCGCTTTTGCTACTTCTTTGGCTGAGAGGACCCTTGTGTCCTTCGTGAGAGGCTAGATGACTCTCCCTCGGCGAGACATCTTTCACGATAAGCAACGAAGAGGTCGAGAGGGTTAATCGCAGAGATAACTGCGCATTGCCCGTTTTTTTTTTTTTTTGGTGATTGTTTCATGGTTGAATACAGCTGCCGCAAAGCCCACGACGGAACGATCCAAAAGCGTAGAGGAAGCAGACCTGACCATACGCAAGATGTGAGGCACAATCGCCGTTCCTGCCTCCGACCACCCCACTTAACCTGGAGTCTCTGGCTGACCATTGAGGCTGCTTTGGTTCTAGCAGGGAAACTTCGTAACGAGCCCTGCAGTTGGTGCGTAGGGCCTTTCGCTCTCGAAGAAAATACTCAGCTGTAGAGGACGATTCGCACGCCGATACCGCAACGGACATCGGCCCGGGGTCCTATTCTTCTGCGTCCCACCTCGGGGAGTGTGCGGTCTCCGTTGCCCTTCTTTCGCGGTCGGGGGGAAAAGGGAGCGTATCTTGCTGGCACCTTTGCTTCAGTGTGCCTGCTTGGACTCTAATAAGGTGTATCTTTGTTTTACTAATTGTCATCCGGCCCGCCGTCGTGCTTCCGACGGTCGGTCCGGGGGCTAGTGGTGGTCCTTTGACAGAGTGAGCCAAAGCCTCTCGTCTCATTTTTTATGACACGGCTGTGTCACGCGGTTCGGGAGCTAGTGGAGTTTCGCTCAAGCGCCTTTTTTTTGCCTGCCGAGGAAGAGGCCTAAGTTTGATAGACATATTTCGAGACTGGAGGTCCTATGAACATGCAATGTGAATAGCCTCTATTCGAGCCAACCCGGCTTTTCTAAGTTGCGAAAAGTGTATTGTTTTTGGAATAGATAATAGCAAGCTTTTTTTTACCCTTCCGAAAGGTATGCGGGTGGCAGAGTGACCGGGTGTGGGCCTTCAGGCCGGTAGGCCCGGGTTCGAACCCCCCGCCCATGACATTTTCCCGGTCGAAGATGGTTTTCGCGGAGTTTCTCAGTATCTCGCGGTATTTGGCTTACCCCGGGTGAGTCGGGGGGGTCCGGGGGGGCCTCCCCCCCGGGTACTGGCGCCGAACTTGCCACCAGAACGCGAACTTTGCTTCGCCCGAACTTTGCTTCCCCCAGAACTTTGTTTCGCCTGAACTTAGCTTCGCCCGAACTTTGCTTCACCAGAACTTTGCTTCACCCGAACTTAGCTTCGCCCGAACTTTGCTTCACCCGAACTTTGCTTCACCCAGAACTAAGCTTCGCCCGGACTTTGTTTCGCCGAACTTAGCTTCACCAGAACTTTGCTTCGCCCGAACTTAGCTTCGCCCGAACTTTGCTCCGCCCGAACTTTGTTTCGCCCGAACTTAGCTTCACCAGAACTTTGCTTCACCAGAACTTTGCTCACCCGAACTTTGCTTCACCAGAACTTTGCTTCACCAGAACTTTGCTTCACCCGAACTTAGCTTCGCCCGAACTTTGTTTCGCCCGAACATAGCTTCGCCCGAACTTTGCTTCACCCGAACTTAGCTTCACCAGAACTTAGCATTGCCCGAACATAGCTTCGCCCGAACGTTACTGTTCCCCGAACTTTAACTGCTGCCTCCAGTCTCGCCACGCGCCGGCCTTAGCCGAGCGCACGTACTTTCTAATCGAGCGCGTGGGCCGATGCCTCTCTTTGCCCCCCCCCCCCCGAGGGAGAAGCCAAACGTTGAAACACATGCGCGAGCTTCTAAGAGTCCCGAGAGGGACTGTTTTCCTGGTCGACGCACCCTCGGGCGCTTGAAAGCCCGCGCGTGCCGTGAGTAACCCACAGCACTCCTTTTCTAACTACCACCTGGACAAGAGGCATCAGCCATTCTGCGCCCAGTGGTAGCATCCGCATCGCCGGGGTCATGTTCAAACTCGTTCAAACAAAGCAGCGGAAAGCCTTTAAGCCAACGAACACTGCAGCGGCCGCGTGGGTGCAAGGCGCTGATTGGATATCGTCAATCTCACCGGCCGTCCGCTTTGCTGATAGCAACTTCCACGTGCCTCAGCCTCAGCTGGAAAGAGGGATCGCGGTGCGCAATGAACGCGAACCGTCGAAAGTCTCCTGCGCGTTATTTTATTTTGAGCATGCAAATCCTCCAAAGCTATTGAACTTGACGAATGCGAAAGTCGGGGGACGAACGAACCCGAACAAACGACCGCCGCCAGATCACACGAGGAATCGAAGCCCGGGCCGTCGAATGGTTTCGACAGTCGGGACGAGTGCAACAGCTTCTCATAAAAGACAGTCACGTACTACTACGACCTTTCACTCTGAAAGACATGCTGCTGACCGTCTCTTTGCTAATAATGCGTTCGTGACCAAAATAGGAGCTAGTCACACAACCACGGCTGATACATGATGTGCGGTCGAGCTTCTCACTCCTCCAACACTTCATGTTTGGAGGGTAAAAAAGACAAATCAGACCTTCCAACCCTCTTCGGTTACGACAGCTGCCGGCGGGGGGTCTCCGAAGCAGAAGTCGGTGTTGTATGCGGGCGCGTCGTGCTGCACGTAGAAGACCTCATCGTAGCACTGGTTGCGCAAGGGTTGTGAGCGGAGCTCGAGGGCAAGGCGGACGTCGGTGTTGAGGACTAGCTGCCATTGCCGACACACAGCGTACGTGATACTGAGCTCACGCTGTCCTAGGTACCGAAGGATGGCCCGTAGAATGTCATGCGGAAACAGGGCAACGGCGAGTCGTTTCGACACAGCAGCGTCCCACGACGCACTAGCACCGCAGTCCACAGGACTGTCACCCTCCTCCTCCTCGTGCACCGAGCTCCTGTCCCTTCGCAGCTTGCGTCGCCTGTCGCGGCCCCACACCACAACCGATCCTTGCGCCTTCATGGAGGAGCCCCGCCCGCTTCACTCCTTTTTTCGAGTGGGGGTTCCCTTTTTGTCTTTCTTCTTGTTGCCGCGCAAAACACTAGATGACCGTACCCAAATGCACGGCTAGCAAAGCAACGGGCACTGAACTCCTCCGCGAGCTGGGACAAGAGGACAAAGACGTGACTCCCGCCCGCAACTTCCGGGCAAGTGCCTGAACGAGACTAGTTCTCCGCTCGGGCGAGGTCAGAGCTAGTACCCTAGTGAGCCTAGCGCCTCTTTCGTTGAACGCAGTGCCTGATCGGTTTTCCGTAAAGCTGGATTCAGGACGCAAGTGAATACGCCGCGGTTTGCGGTGACGCTTTTCGTTTCCTCCAACATTTCATGCCTGGTAAAATAAAAAAGCGCGCGCTACTACTACCTTTGGGACGGATCGTTCTGCGCAAAACTCAGTATCTTCCTTGCCCAACGTCAGACTCGGAGGGGGGGCACTTTCAGCGGATTCGATGAACCGGAGCGTGAGTTGAAGTAGAAGGAGAACATCCCTTTGGATTCCGATACCAGGCAAAGCTTGTGCGTAGCTTTCGTTCGCGCAGTGGATCCGGGGGGGCCTTTTTGGAGTGAAAGTTCGCTTGAAGATCCGGGTTCCATCGACTCTTAACCGCCCCTGCGGTCATATCCGCATGAAAAGAGAAACGGCGAAGGAAGACGAAGCTATGAGCGATGGGCAGCAAAGACGGTCCGGATGGGAGAACTACAACAAGAAACCCATTTTAGCTGCGACGACTGAAGGTTTCCTTTGCGCAGAAAAATACTCGGAAAGGCGCCCAGTGCTTTTTCGACGAGGGGGCAAATCTTGGTTAGGTGGGGGGATAGGTGGCAACCTCCCAATATCTTCATGAAGCCGGTCCATCCCCTCCAGATAGACCGGAGAATACAGCTCCAGGCAGTTACATGCAGCTCTACGGGTTATGATCATTGGTGGACCGCGGTTCCCTGCAATAAACGCCGGCAATTCGATGCAGTTCCAAGAGATAGCGACAGACCGGCATATTTATGCTGCATGAAGCCGTTTCCGGTTCGGTATCTTCGGCGGAGCACGAGTAGGATACGTACTGCGCGTTGTCGTTTGCTTGCTTCCCACCTGTTTCCGCCGAGCGGCGCAAAAAAAGACTCGGGGCGAGCAACCGCGACCGGTCCGAATAAACCAGAAGCAGGGAGCCGGGCGGGCCTTAGAACTCGAGCCCGGCGCAGAGGTCGTCGTCGGCCGCCGGGGCGCCGACGGTCTCTCGACCTTCACCAAGAGCAGCTCCGGCGTCAAAGCGACGAAGTCGCTCGCCGGCGTCGCCGTCGCGATGACAACGCCGGACGATGGGCGATCCCCAATCATCGATCCTCATCACGACGCAAGTTCAGAAGCTTTCCCGTCCTCTTCAAGATAGGTAGCCGGAAGGCTCTCAAACTCAGTGTAGTGCGCGTGCAGCCAAGGACATTTAGGACCATAACAGACCTGTTGCTATTGGCTCGCTCTTCCGCGCGCTATTAAGTCGCGCGCAGTCCCCTCAAGAAGTAGTGCGCGTCTCGGACAATCAGCAAGCCGCCGATGCCAAAAGACACCCCCTACAACGACACGCCCACCTATTTAATGGTTGAGATCCTCAGGGGCCGGCCTTCCGACTCGGCGCCGCCGGCAGGAACGCGGGGCAGAGGCTCGATGGAAGCTGAGGTGAGGGCCGGGGTTTATTATCGATGCACCGCGGTCCCCTGCAATAAACACCGAGAGGCAATTCGATGCAGTTCCGAGAGATAGCGACGGACCGGCATATTCATGCCGTCCCGGGTTCGGTATCTTCGGCGGAGCACGAGTAGGATGCGCATTGCGAGTTCTCGTGTGCTTGCTTCCACCTGTTTCCGCCGAGTGGGGCAAATAAAAGACTCGGGGCGAGCAACCGCGACCGGTCCGAATAAACCAGAAGCAGGAAGCCGGGCGGGCCTTAGAACTCGAGCCCGGCGCACAGCTCGTCGTCGGCGACCGGCGTCGGGCGCAGCGGCGCCGACGGCCTCTCGACCTTCACCGAGAGCAGCTCCGGCGTCAAAGCGACGAAGTCGCTCGCCGGCGTCGCCGAAGCGATGACCGCGCCGGAAGCTGCGGCGCCACGCCCGGCGATCCCCCTCAGGGGCCGGCCTTCCGACTCGGCGCCGCCGGCAGGAACACGGGGCAGAGGCTCGATGGAAGCTGGGGTGAGGGCCGGGTTCAGTGCTGGGGAGAGCCCCGGGGTGAGGGCCGGGGTCAACGCGCGGAGCGGCTGGCCGTCGTCGCTCGGCAGGCTCGGGCGCACTTCGCTCTGCGTCGCGTCCGCGGGGCGCTGTCGCTTGGCTTGCGGGGGACTCACGTCGGGCCTCGCATGGTGCGACGACGGCACGACGTGGTGCAGCAAGTTGTCACTGCACATCACAAGAGAGCGCGAGCCAGGTTCAAACTGAAGAACCGAAATGCAAAACAGTACAACGGCGGTCCCTCTGTTGCCAACGTGCGGATTCGCCGCCAGCAAGTGCTCGTGTATCGTGACCGGTATCTTGCCTGTGAGAGGTGTTCAAACGCCGTGTATGCCATGCGATAACTCTGGGCGACAACGAAAACACAACGACGGTGTGCCTGTTCTGGCTGCGTATTGTGATCTAACAGAGGATTCCCACGGTCTCAGATTGGTGTCAATTGAAAGCTCGCTTGCGGTTGAAGCATCGCCAGGGAGCATCATGATGCTTTGGAGGTCTGCATACCTGACGGATCGGACAGGATAACCAGCTTGCTGCCTTGTTCTTCGAGGAGAACCTTCGAGATAACACCGCCGCAGTGCCTCACCTTGTGCTGTTCGAGGGTTCCATCGCTGACCTCTGCGAGGGACATCATTCGCTCCTGTGGGTGCTGTGTAGCGAACCACTCCTGAATCTCCATCCACGGCTGGTGGCTTTCGATGTCCATGTCACCGGTCCTCCTCCTATCCTGCGTCATTTCGCACTCCAGCACCCCCTAACCTAGTTTCCAATCAGTCGTCCGCATACAATTTCCCAGCGTTCCTGCGTGGTGTGCAAGCGGGATTTGGGTCGTGTGTGTACACGTTGATATAGATAGCACGGAGGCTCGTAGACACGTGGACTCATGACACATTGGCACATCGACAGCATGTCCATACAAAAGAGTGGCGCGTGTGGGCCAGCAATCCCGGCCGATCACGGGGGGTAAAATTCCTACTACAACTAGTGAGAATGTGCTGTGCGCGCAGAACACTCCATAAGTCTGCTGTCTAAAAGCTTACGAAAGTACGATATGATGTCTCCTACGTGTCTATGTAGATCGACACGTCCATGCGTCTAACGCAATGCTACAATGCTGTGACCGACGCTCGAGGCTGCTAGTTGTGCACCGGAGCTGAAAGCAGCGAATTCCAAGGAAAGGGAGGGTCATTAACCGCATCGCCGGGACGCGGTGAAAAGTAGGAACCGGGAAGGGGGGAGGCAGGTCAGAAAGCGGCTGAGACGCGTTCAGGGAAATTCTTCATTTCCGAAGTGTAAGTGGAAAGGAACAAATTGTTGTGTGGAAAACAGTTCGGCTCAGCCGTGGCGCCAGCAGCACTAGCGTAAGGCGCGCGCCGTTCTAAGGGTCTAGTTCAAGGTCGCAAACAAGAAACCGAGCGATGCGTAGTCGGACGATGAAACATAACTCCAGCTGGTTTAAGGGTAGTCAACAGCAATGACGCATCGGTCTTTCGGTTCACCGGTAGGTAGAAGACATCCGGCAGAAGTGCAGACACCTTACAATCATGTGATCACATGCCATATCGCATGGTTGATGACGTGTGAAACCCCATAGCGAAGCTTCGAGCGTCCACTGTGCCACACGACTGGTTTCGGTCAGAGTGGCGTGGTCAGTGGTCGGGTGCACGACCTTCTGTGCGGTGTCTCTCTCTTTTGCCCCGCACTCTCCCCTCAGCAATAAGTTGTAGCCAACAACACACGAAGCAGCTGTGTCCCTCACGTGGCATTCCGGCAATCAACAGCAGCTGTGAGTCAGACGTCTGCGTTGCAGCGGTCGATGGCTTCCTCTTGCGCGAATGCTAACGCATCTTCAAAGTCCCAGTTGATCGCATCCTGTTAATTAGTGCGCGTTTTTGATTAGCTGGACTGCTAGCACTGGTCTGTGCCTTTCTGAGCCGACTCCCAAGCCCGGGAGCTTCGTGTGGCTTTGACTCGGCCATTTCGCCGGCTAAGTTTCAAGTAGTACTCTGCCAACTACTAATGTTCAGTGACCAACAATGCATTGTATTTGTCCGTCGCTTCCCGTGTGTTGTTTTTTTTTTTTTTTTTTTTTTTTTCACTCAGTACTTTTTCCCTGTTGTGTTTGTGTCTTTGTCGTGTAGGGGGTACCCACGACCTCACGTCCGTTGAACACGTGGTTCGGTAGTTACAGCCGCAATTGGGATGCCTTCGGTTCTTTGTCTGGCAGCTTCGTCGAGCATTTCCTCCCAAGCTGGCGCTTATGTAAAAAAGGAAGAGCACCTTGAGGACGCCGACGAGGTGGTCGAGCTCGCCCCTGATGGGCTGCAGGGCGCCGAGCTGCCCGCTGATTTCGGCGCGGTGCGCCTGGATTTTGTCGAGGTCCTCCTCCTGCAGCGCGACGCCGCGGCGCAGAGCCGTGTCGTATTCCGACACGTACGCGTTGATGGCCCGCAGCAGCGTCTCCAGGCAGCCCGCGACGGCGGCGGCGTCGTAGCTGACGATGTCCGACGCGGTCTTCGCCGCAGCAACGCCGCGCCACGAGGCGGCGACGGCCTCCCGCATGCGCGAGACGCAGACGTCGTCGGGCAGCGTCGTGATGTCCAGCTGCGGCAACGTGGCCTCAAACGCCTCCCCGGCTTCGTAGGCCAGCTCGCGGATGAAGTTGTTGACCCTGATTAGGTCGGGCTCCACCAAGCTGATCGCTTGCCAGTCCCGCGCCAGGTCGCCGACGTCGAGGGTCTTCAGCGTGTACTCCGCCGTGGCCGCGAACATCTCGCCGGCCGCTTCGCTCAGCATCACAAGCAGCTCACCCTTCCTCCTCTCGCACAGCTCCGCAATGACCGGCAGCAAGAGCAGGAGCTCGTCCTTCACGTAATGCGCGAACGCCTGCCCGATATCGAGCACCTGCAAAAGAAATGGTTGGCGGTGTTGCACGACCATTGTACGCATCGCACGCAGTGGTATCCGACTAAGTACATGGGTGCTGGGACACGAGTCTGGAGGAGCCGTGATGACTCGATCGGTTCTGCTCGTTCGCCTTAAGAAATCTCAGCTGAGGATGCTTCGAACGCAACATCAGAACCCCCGTAATGTTGCGCGCATCATCTTGAATCCCCACGCTCTCGTTCTTGGTTAACGAAGACATTCTGGTGGTGGGCGAATGCTTTCGCAGAAGTGCGCCTTCCTACGATCTAAGAATTTCCCCTCTGACGTAGGAGCACGTACGGGAAAAAAACGGTCGGTTGGGGCTTGAACCGCCGATTTCCAGAGAGAGATCGCTCCACAGTCGATTTCAGTGTGTTCAAATTTTCGTAGCAACCACTCAAGTTTCATCTGCATAAAGACGTGGGCAATCGTCGAGGAGTGTGGGCACGAGGAAAATACCTTGTTGGCCAAGTCCTGCTCGACGGCGCGGAGGAAAGCGTCGCGGTTGTCCTTGAGGAACTCCCACGTGCACCCGGTGGATATCGGCGAGTCCTGCTCCTCGGCGGCGAGGGCCGCGTCCTCCGGGGCGTGGTCAGCGTTGTCCTCGTTCTCTCCGTACTGCCGCCGGTACTGCATGCGCGCCCGCTCGGCGGCGCGGTCCTGCGAGTTGCGCTTCCGCCACGACTTCTTCGACTCGAGGAGGCGGCGGTCGCGCAGGTACCGACCCGCGACGAAGTCGTGCAGGCTGCCGGCCGCCTTGATGATGTCCCCCGCCGCGATCTGCCGCCTCGACTTGAACGCGTGCACAGACGCGCCCGGGGACAGCATCTCCGTCAGGTCGTCAAGCCGCTCCGCCCAGAAGGACTGCACCGTCGAAGAGAGCAGCTCGTCTAGCTCGCTGCGCATGAGGGACGTCACGTACCGCACGCTTGACAGCTGCACCTCGAGCGATGCCAGCTCGCCTTTCAACTGCCGCAGCTCGACGGAAGTGACCGCCTCCTGAGCCTGCAACGCAGGCTGCGCGCCTTCCAACGCTTTCGAGTACCCCGCGAACAGCACACACGTCTCGACCGCGGCTGACAGGAGGAACACCAAGCCGCTGTTGTACGCAAGAGTGCTCAGGGTCTGCTCCACCGACGCAAGCCCGCTGTCGGCGATCTGCTGCTCTGCGTGCAGGCACGCCGTGTTCCGCAGTTCGTCGACGGGGATCTGGTCGATTCTCTGCATGTAGGCGCTGCCGTACCCGAGCTCGCAGTAGTCGTACAGCGTCTCCAACGGGACCAGCGCCGCGTTGGTGCTGACGACCCTGCTGAGGAGGGCCAGCCGGCTGAACACGACGGCGACCTGCTGCCGCCGGACCCTGCCCAGCGGTGTTTTCGTGCGGATGAGCTCCGTGACGTAGTGGATGACTTCTTCCGTGGTCCTGAACTTGACGGCCTCCTCTCGCCCGTCGGTGATGTGCACGTTGATGATGCTCAGCTCCTTGAGGAAGAGGGCATCCGCGTTGGACACGATGAACACGAACCGCTCCGCGCTGCAGTCGTGGGCCGACACGCTGTTCGAGATGAAGGACAGGAGAGTCGGTTCCTCGGCGGTTTTCAGCTTTTGGTAGTCGAGCATGACCACGAACGCGTCTCCGCCGCAGGCGGCGCCGGTCGAAGGGTGCGCGGCGTGCGCGTCGCGGGTGGTGTCGGCGAGGTGGACCTCGATTTCGGACAAGTTGCCGGAGAGGAAGGGGGGCGTGAGCTCGAGGAGGATGCGGTTGTCCTCGCGCGGGAGGTGGCGCAGGGCGGGCGCCGCGGGCTCGGCGGCCGGCGCGGCGGCGCGCCGCCGCCGGTTCTCGGCCGCGATCCAGTCGCGGACGGCGGGCGCCTCGACCGCCAGCGTCCGCATCCCCTCCCGCAGCAGCACCGTCTTGCTGATCCCGGGGACCACTTGCACTTCGAACTGCGTCGTCGCAGCGGCTTCGGGGGTGTCCGCGTTCGCCGTCTCCAGCAACGTGTCGCCTGTTCGTATTAACAATCAGTGTGAACTTGAATGAGACAGAACACCCGCTGGCGCGCGTGAGAGTAGCCTAAACGATCATGTCCACAAACTAACAGGCTGACATCCACATCGCGCTTATTCTATTGGAACAACATGCCACGCCATGGACGGTGGACATAACAGTACAAACAGTGTTTGAAACAGTACAAAAAAGAAAGTTGGCAGCGTTGGAACCCCCCAAGTAACGATACAAAACAGGTCCTTCGCACGCAATGCTGAAAATTTCCTCGCACACTTAAGCATGTTCACTTGCATCACGACTTTGAGCATGATTGCTTGCAATACAACTCTTCAGCATGTATACTTGCAACAACTGTCTCGAACTCCCGCAACCTTTCGACATGGTCATTTCTCGAGGCTACAACCTTCATCGAAGGCTACAACCTCCAGCGTTTCAGCAGCGCGTCGCAACTGACTTACTGTTTTCTCATCACACTCTCGAATGCAACAGCTCTTTTCAACACGCGGTAACCTCACAAATCCCCGTTGTTGGCGAGGCTATCGCGAGCCGGTTCCAGGGAGTAAAGTGAACTTCTGTGAAGCCCTTAGAGGTGACACGATGACATACCTAGAAGGGCGTTAATGAATTCACTCTTGCCGCAACGGCCGGCACCACAAACCTTTACGAGGACGGAAGGATTGGTGTCGTTGAGCCGCAGCACAATGTCTTCCAAACGTTCACGTACCTCGCTGAGCTCATCGGTATACGGCGTAACGCGAGATTGCACATCTTTTAGCAGTCGAACAAGCGAGTCGCGTTGACCTCGGTTTGCAAGCGACAGCGGCATGGAAGCCCTCGACTTCAAAAGATCCCCCGGCCTTCGCAACCCCACCCGAGGTCCTTTTCAGAAACGTGTGTGACGTGCTGTCAAGATCAGTGGTGGAAGCATACCCCGTTCTGCGACAGCTATAATTCGGACAATTGCGTGGAATGCTCGGGCACTAAAAGCAAGTGCAGAGTGTCAGCCAGAGCCACGAAGGTGTCTCTATTACTGTTCTGTGACACCCGGTTTCAACAGACTTCTGCATATCACTATGTCAGATGTCCTTTGTTTCTTTTTTGAGTGCTGAGTTCCCCGCTAATGTCCTTTGCAACGAGCAAAGCAAGGAGAGAGACAAGTATCGGCTGCGAGCGTTGATACGTGAGCACCCGTGGGTGCCATGGCCGAAATCGAGACTGGTGGGAGAACTGGACAGGCTAGAGAGTATTCGTCTGGCGAGGAAACCAGCGATGAGCTGAGCAACTTCTCTGCCGTGACGAATGGGTTAGCTAAGTGGGTTCGTCTGATCGTAAGGATATATTGACGGCGTATGACCTCCCCGCGAATTGGCCGCCGTATCGTCTCGCTCGTGCCATCAAACCCTTATCTGAAGGTGAATCAACGACCAATGAACGCGTGCCAGGATCGCGGTTGAACGTGCACTGCGCCTTCGAAACACGCTGCCTGCTGGTGGTGTGTCCTCCAGCAAGCAGGTGATTCAGCAGCTGAGACGTGTTCGCCAAAGATGCCGCAATATTGATCGGGATGAACTCCAGTGTCCATTCCTTTTCGGGATCGACGACCGGTAGTCAGGGTCCACATCATTTGTTCAGGCGTTCTATGGTTCATCTTGGAAAGGATGGCGGTTCAAGCAGGGTCCCAACACCGAATGCGGCGGGGCTATGTAGCTTCATTGCATGCCGATCCGGAAAGGTGACTCGCTGTCGGTCAGCCTTCAGCGTGCAAATCCTCCGTTTTCGGCAAGCATTGCACCCTGCCTTGCTGGTTTACGAAGCTGAGAATTCCCATCCAGAGCATGGCAACGAGATTGACGAAGTGCACTCGATGATGGATGGGCACGTATCCGAAAGTGAACATGTGCGCCACGGGCCAGAGCATGTAAGAAAAGCACATCGTGCGCAGCCAGCAGTCGGACAACTTTTGATGCCCGTCCTGCAGGGTGCCCCCCTCCGCGAACGTCATGTAGTAGAAGAACATGGCGTGCACGATGGGCGACGCCACTAGCTGGTCGCAGAGGACCTTTTTCGTGACGACGGCCCTCACGCTCGCGCCGGTGACGTGCTTCTCGAGGAAGTTGAGCCACGTGTGCAGGATCGGCACGTGGAAGAACATCCGCCACGCGGCCGCCCGCCCGCACCGCGCCACCTCGACTTTGGGCTGCTTTTCGATGGCCTTTTGCACGACGAGTTCCGTCGTCAGGCTCAGGCACCCGCCGACCAACATTTTCATGCGAATCGGGTACTTCTTCGTGCCCTCGTCCAGCCACCGCCAAGCGGCCGATGCACAGCGACGGGCCATGGATACCCCCCCCCCCCCCCCCACGCACTCCCCCTTCCTCCCCCCTGACAAGCCTCGGGGCTGCCGGTCTTTTTAAGCGTTTTTTTTCGCGGTTTAAAAAGCCGGTGTTTCTACAGTCTCCCCGGTGGGCTCACGTACGGGTGATGTGTCGCTTCGTTGCGATACGAGTAGGGGTGTGCTTGGGCATTGGGTTGGGGGTGATGGTCGTGCGACTTTGGTGCAAAAAGTCAGGGAGTTTCACACAAAGACGCTCCTGCTTCTTTGCGTGCTACCGTCGATCTTGTGTGGAGCAAGTAGCAGATTAGTTAGCTAGCGTCGCTAGCGCAGAGTGCATGCGACGTTTCCTTCTGTCATTTCAACTCTAGTGAGTAGCGTTCTTGTCGATACCAGTCTCTTTCATATGCCAGTCTTTGATTCCATTTCATGCGTGGTTGACCATCATATTACCAACAGGAGAGGTAGTTGTTTGCGGAGCTGCAGCCGTATCTCAGCAATGTATGATGGATCGCAATTGACACAAATCTCGCAAAGGTCAAGCCCCGACAAACGTATTTCGAGCAGGACTTGCGACGCGGGATGAACTGCAAGCTGACTTCAAGTGTCCGAGGGGATCGACCACTTGAGCATTATCTGTTTTGCAGCCTCTGCCAGTGTACCTGGTGTCGGAAAAGGAAACGGCTGTTAAGCGCTCGCGGGCAACTGGAAGCT
Organism: Diplonema papillatum; assembly: GCA_030068145.1. Classification (NCBI taxonomy): domain Eukaryota; phylum Euglenozoa; class Diplonemea; order Diplonemida; family Diplonemidae; genus Diplonema; species Diplonema papillatum. The sequence continues at coordinate 183,629 of JAPJBO010000166.1, forward strand.
TCCACTCTCCAGCGGTGTTACGTTTCTTTGTCTCTAAGCTTCTAAACTTGCTCAGTGGAGCAAGGGGTAAGCGGTGACGAGAGGGAGAGACAGACAGTTATCGCGCATGGGTGTAGTGCTGCCTCACCTCTAAATGGCAGCACAAGAGTTTGCTGGTTGATTTCGCCAGGGCAGGCGTACGTTACTCCTGCTGTGGCTACGTATTGTAGCTCATGAAGGAACCCGATATCCAAACTAGATACTCGATCCTCAATGATGGTTGCTACGACGTGGCGGAATGCCCAGAAAGTCTAAAGCACTTCGTTTCGAACTCGGAGGAGCCCGGTGCATATTTCGACGGAGCGAGAGAACCCATGTGGACTTATGCAGTCTATGATCACAACTTGTTGCGGGATATCAAGCTCAAACGAGTGCAACGGCGCAACACAAATATGGGTGCACTTTGTGAACTCTTACGCCCGGTACTAAACCCTGATGTATTTTTCGTGTGGGCTACGGCGACACTCCGCAAACCCGCAACATCTCAACTGGCGGTCTCCTTGAGTATTTCCTACAACCCGGTGTGTGGTCAACAATAAATGGGCACGGACAAGGCCCCGCGGTTGCCGCGCCTCTCAGTTTTTTTTTTTTTTTTTTTTTCAGTCTTCCGTTTTCACAGGGTGACCTGAAACACAAGGCTGCCAAAGCGGACACGCGCGCGCCAACCCTCTTCCAAGATTTGCGTTTGGATACCCTCGTTGGTGGGTGTCCGCTAGATACGTCACTCGCAGTTTTGTTCAAAATAAACCCAAGAAGCAGAACAAGAACATTTCCGGAGTTGGGGCTCGCACTGATAAACGAAGTAACCGACGATCAGCATCAACTGACCAAAGGTAATGAAAGCGCGGAAATGTCTGCTTGCCGTGTACAGCGTATGAACCCCCTAGGAGAATTTCCTGTGTAGGGCACTTCTTCGTTAGTTTCGTTTTCTCTTTCAGCAACCGCTCCAGAAATGTTCCGTTTAGCACAAATGTGCTGTAAAAAAAAACGTCAAAACAGAGGAGACTTGCTGCCGCGAGCTCAGCCAAGGCTGACAGGCACAAGACGGAATGCGAAGTGTTGCATGCGGCGTCGATCACAACACGTGAAGAGCTACTCTCCTGTGCTGTGGCCGGACTCCCCCTCCCAATCTTCGTCTGCAAGGACAGCCGAAGGTGGAGACGCAGATACCACCAGCGACACACAGAGACAGAAAGCAAAACTGAACCACAGCAGGGTGTTTCGCAATTGCGGGTGCCGAACAGTGCGGGCAACGCCGCGCAAAGGTCACTGCTAACCCTCCAGCAGCCCACGACTTGAGAGTCCCAGGAGGCATCAAGTCGCCCCCGCGTGGGTGCAATTCTGAACGGAAGAGAAAGGGTCGAGTTAGCGAAGGGACCGTTTCTCGGCGAAGTAAGGATCGTCACGGGGCTTGCCGCGTGAGGAGGATTTCGAGTCGCTTTTCGGCGTCGTAGGTCGGCCGCGTCGTGTGGTCGATCCCCTCGCGCTCGCTACACGTCAACACGTCGGCCTTGTCGGAGAAGTGGGGAGAGGACGGCCTCCCGGAGTTTCCCGGCGCGACCAGGTGGTAGCACTCGCTCTCGTGCGCCTTTGCTGCGTGCTCGACCACCAGACGGGCCGACGCGGCGAACCCGCGCTGCTGGTAGAGCGCCTTCGGCTTCGGGAGCCCGGCGATGTCCTCGTCCTGCATGATGTACGCCGCCAGGTTCAGCGTGTCCGCATCCCCTGGCACGGGGCCCACGTTGACGTTGAACAGCCGGCTGAGCACGCCGTCCCCCTTGCCGAGGGGGTGCACGAAAGAGGCGGGGTGCACGGCGCCCCACCGCCACTTCCCCGGCGCCCGCTCCCCCGTGTGCGCGGACACCGCGGCGTACGCACTCCCGAACGCTTCGTACACCAGGCGCGGAACCGGCTTCCCGGCCGCCGCCACCAGCGGCCCTGCTGACGGGTCGCCTGATAGGACCCGCAAGAAGAAGGCCGAGTGCCGGCCGTCCAAGTCGTTGGACAGTTTCCCCACCGACAGCTGCCCGATGCCGAGCACCCTCGATGCCATACTCTTGTCGGGGAGCGCGGCGTGGAGGAGGTTGCGGAGGAGGTGCTCCTTCACCGATGCGTACACCACCGCGGCTGAGCTCTCGACGGTCATGCTACCGTTCCACGACCGGACGATCTCCACCATCGCCCGGATTTGCCCGTGGTTGGGATCCGCCGGGGTGCCGCTGGAGACCCACGAGTCGCCGGCTTCCCTCGCGGCGGCGGCGAAGGTGCGGGCCGGGATGCTGGTGAGGTCGCGCTGCCAGCGGACCGAGTCGGCGAGCGTCAGCTTCCCGGCGGCGGCGGCACCGAGCAGCAGCTCTTCCACCCGCTTCGCGCGCCACCCGTGCTGCCACAAGTTGCCGAGGAGGACGTCGGTTCCGTCGGCGTCAGGATACGGCTTCTGGTTGGCCGACACGATGTACCCGCGTTCCGGGTTCAGGGCGTGGGGCATCCGGTCGAACGGGACCCAACCGAGCCACTGGTGGGCGGGGTTCCAGCCCTCGCGGGGCGTGTCGAGGATTTCGGTGCGGACGGGGGACCGCCCGCACATTTGGTACCCGATGTCGCCGTTCTTGTCGGAGAAGACCATATTCATGTTGCACGTCACGATCCCCTCGACGCCGCGGCGGAACCCAGCGTAGTCCTTCGCGTGCGTCAGCGTCCGGAGAGCGTCGCTCGGGATCGACGCGCCCCAGGCGTCGCGGATGACCGCCTTCTTCTGCAGCGACAGCGAGCTCAACGAGCAGTCCATCTCTTCTCCGCCGGTCACGTTCGCCGCGATGTTCAGCATGCCGCAGACCAGCGGCCCTCGGCGGGTTTCCTCGACTGTCAGGGGAATCGCCTCGTTCACGCCCTTCACCCGTATGTATTCCGTCCGCGACTCGACCGGCTTCTTCGCCCCATCGGAGTCGAGGTACAGCTTCGTGCCGTCCGGCGCTTGGCTGATCTTCTCGATGAACACGTCGTCTGCGTCAATCCGGGCAAGCGTTGCGCCGAAGGCGATGTGGCCGTTGTAGGAAACGACCATGTACGGGACCAACGGGCAGGCCAGCCCCATCTGGTCGAGGTCGATGTCTTTGATGGTCAGCCGCGTGCTGTGCCATATCGAAGGCAGCGTGAACGGCAGGTGCGGGTCATTCGCGAGGATCGGCTTCCCCGACGCGGTATACCGGCCGGAGATGACCCACGCGTTGGAGCCGCCGCCTTCGGTAGCCCCCGCCACGAACGGGTTCGCGTCCAGCTCCTTCGTGTCCCAGCCCATGTCTTTGAACGACTGGACGAGGTCCGTCGTCGGGTTTACCTCGTGCGCCTTCTGCAGCGTGCTGCCCATGCCGCCGGCCAGGTTTTCGCTGTCGTACGCCACGGCCGACCGCAGGGCATTCACAATCTGAGGATCGACCTTCGCGAAGAGCTCTGCGAACAGCAGCTCGTTCTGCCACCCTTTGTTCATTGCCGTGGCGTGCAGCCGCATGAAGCGCAACGTGTCTCTTGGCTCAAACAACTGGGGCTTTTCCCTGAGGAGGACGTACTCCACAGGCAGCTGCCAGAAGGCGGAGTGCTCCTTGATGTACGCGTTGATTCCGTCCATGAAGGCCCGCAGGTACCTGCGGATGTCGGCCTTGTCGTCGGTTTCCAACACGATCTCCCAGTCTTCGTCTCCCCTCGGACTGTAGCCGACTGTTCGACTCCACTTGTCCAACGGCACGGCAGCCTCACCTACGAGCTCTGCGAGAGTGCCTGCGGCTGCACGGCGGAGCACGTCTAATTGGAAGAGCCTGTCGTGGGCTTGCGCGTAGCCTTGTCCAAACACAGCGTCGTGCTCGTTGTCTGCTATGATATGCAGCATCCCGGTCGCTGGGTCCCGGTATATCTCGACCGTCTCCGACTTGAGGGACGCGACGAGGACAGTAGCCTTGTCGCTCCGCGTCGCCGCCCAGTCGATCCCGGCGACGAAGGCCGCGAGCGGGTTGCAACCCGCCGCCACGGCGGCGATGCCGGCCACAAGCGCCGCGGCCACGATCGGGCCGCAGTACCCGCGCGGCGCGGGCATCTTTCTTTATCTTTTTTTTTTTTTTTTTTTTTTTTGGCTGCTTTGACGGACGCAAGTTTGACCCCACCCACCCGCTTCTCCTTCCACTGAGGGAGTAGATGCACCAGAGACTTCTTAGGAGTTCTCGTCAGACAGAGTGACAGTTACGAACCTTTTTACCCGGGAGGCCAACCGACGGAGCTACCGGAAAGCGTTGCATACGTTCGCGTGGAGTGTGTGCATCTACTGTCTGATGCTTGAAGCCCCGCCTGACCGCTTGGTTCCGTGCCCGATGCACACGATTCGTTGCGACAAGAAACCCTGACTGAGGGGAACAGACTGCGTGTTTATCCGTGACCCGGGCCGCTGACTATTTCGGGCATGCGCGAGTTTCCGTGTTGCGCAGCTGAAGATACCGACGCCTGAGATTGGACGGATCTCGAAGAGGAAGCGTGCCACTAGGTGCAAGCGAGAAGGTGTCCCTTGGCGCCGAACAGAAGCCCGATGTAGAGACGACTAACCAGAGGGGCAGAGCGGACAAACCTCCGCGCTCCAGTTCAACGTGCTGCGTTGACGGCTACGTTCCTCTTCTTCAGGTGCGAGACTTTCTTTTCTTATACTGAACCGGCTGGTTTCATAGCGACACGCTGTACCAGGATCCCGTTGAGAGCTTCACTCCACCACGCCGAGTGCTGTCTTCTGCTGGTTCGATTTCGAGCGAGAGAAAGTACGGGGTTCAACGGTGAACAGTAGACATGCCTTTTCCCTCTCATTCTTTTCTTCTTTGTTCTGTTGACACTCGAATTGAAAGGTCCTTTTTTACCAGTTAGTGCGGGTGTGATCACCCTCGTTTCTCTTCTACCCAAGATATCGCCGCCGAGGACCACAGCCAGAAGTCGTGCAGCAGCAGCAGCGGGCGTGAGGAGAACAAGGAACACTAGCTTATTGTTTAGGTCACTGCCTTTTCAGGCCTGCTAGATGCTTGCGTGGTTGTCCTTCTGATGAACCCTCGAAACCTGAACCATGCATGCAATCATCATCCTGGGTGCTCCGTGGCGCACAAAATAGATACCCGGGCATGTACTCAATCGAACAAGATACAACCAGAGGACGGATCGTATTCTTTGGTTGAACGCTTAAACTTAGTACCGGCATAAGCTACAACGGAAACTCCAGATTCACTTGTGCCTTGGAGGATTCTTGCGTTGGTGGGCTTGGCATGCCGACGTATCCGGTACCACGTGTTTTGTTTAGGTCAGTCTTCCACTTCTCGGTCCGTGGCGGGAATGCGAATACCAGATTATTGTGGAAGGCCTGCAGGCTTCTTGGCGGTTGCAGCCGGCCTTTTATGGGTGATGATGTTTGGAACCCAAGTTCCGGTACCATAAATAGCTCTTTGTTGGAGCACTGGGGGGAAATCTTGGTTTATGTCTAAGGTTAGGCAGAACACTGCATTTCATGCTCGTCTGATGCTAGCATCAGGAGGGAGTATTTTCTCCGCCTCAGGCCAGGAGGTTACAAAACGAAGTGTAAACGAATCGGACAGTCTTTGCGCACTCGCATCTGCGCGCGTATTGAGAACCATCTGGGCCGTGTCACAATGGCAACATGGTTTCCCCGTCAAAGCGAGAGCAAGGAGCAACAAAGCGTTGCTAAGCAGAGGAAAACTCGTGCTTGCAGTGCACTCGTTCTTTTCTTCGGAAAGTCTGAACCTTACGAGATCCGAGGATCTTCTACGACAACAAAGAAACATCCCTGCGGGATTGGTGCAGGCATGCAGGCAGCAAGGGCGCTTCAGCGGAAGCCGAGCGCGGGGATAACGGGTTTGCTTGCGGGTCGAGAGAGATGCATGGGGGTTTTGGTTCTTTTAGTTGAATCGTTTCGAATTAGATGTAAATCTAAAACCCGCCACGTCAATTCTTGTCGAGCAGAGGCTGTCAAGACTTGCTCGGCTAGAATGCAAAGTAAAGGGGAGCTGATTCAACATAAGCAGGAAAAAACTGAGTGCGCACTGAAGTTAGATGCGCTCGTGCCGGACTAGCACCCGGCGTTGTGCAGTGCGTGTCACAGCCGTGGATTGCCGACGAGGGGCTTCACTCGACCTCTTGTTTGCGGCGGACACACACTGGCAAGCTGCGCCCCACTACCACCAGCTGTTGTAATTTTGTTGCATTAGTGTGATTCGACTACCCTGAGCAACGCACTCTGCACACTCCGTGTCTACGTTACAGCACATGGAACGCGTCTGTTCCGCCGCCGCGGGGGCGGCCTGCGAGTGATTATCGTTGTGGCCTCCCGTCCGGAGCCATCGTTGAATCGTTTCTTCGCGTTTTGCGTCGGTTCTCGCGGCGGGTGGACGCAACCGCGGGCTGCGTTGCATTGAGCGGCGTTCGCCGGGCGGGGGTGCTGGCCCGGTGTTGCGGCAGTAGGGTGCCCCACTATCACCAGCGGAAGCGAGCTACCTATTTCACCTCACCCCGTCTCGAATACTTCTAGAATCGCACCGCGGCGAGCTGCGCGCACAAGGAGGGCCCTTGGGTGATGCTGTAAATACTGGCAGCAATACGCGCCCGGTACCCATCCTAAATATGGCAGGCGGCTGCCATGTTAAGGCCGCCCTTTGAGCAGTAACATGAGCATTCAGCGGACGGGGAACGGGGAAATCGGCTTTGCGCGAGGTGTTATTTTGAAAGCTGCGGCGGTGCATCGGTTCGATTCTAGAAGTTCCACGGTGGTATTCGAGACGGGGGATCCAGCGGACTGGAAACGGGGAAGTCGGTTTTGCGCGTGGCGATCTTTTGAAAGCCGCGGCGTAAGAGGTTGAACGACGCTTGGTCGAAGGTGCTCATCTCCCAGAGCTCGATCATGCACGATTTGTTTGAGCGTCCCTCCGCTTCAAAGGCTTGCGCAAACTCCGTGACATCAATGAACCCATCCTTGTTGGTGTCCATAGCGGCGACCATATGGTACAGGGCTGGATCACTGAGGCCGGGGACGAACTTGCGGAGGGTGTCACACATTTCGTAGTACGAGACCAGCTGCTCAGAAGGTTGGGACAGACTTTCGACGAATTGGGACATGCGGGGGGCAAGGTGGATCACCATCTTGCTGGTCCATGCGTCGCTCCAGCGCTGCTGCAGCATGTTTTGGAAGCGCTGCAAGAAGGGCACGTACGCAATCCTGTCGTCACGCTCCAGTGGTGTCAACTCGGATCGGATGCACCGCCACGGCACCTCCTCGTTTATGCACGCTCTCATCACCGCGACCCACTCTTCGGCGTGTATCTTCCCCGTTTTCTCGGTGTCGTACGCCTGGAACGCGTTCATCAGAACACTGCGCTTGCAGAACAGCAAATTCTGTGTGATAGCGCGTTGTTTTTTCAGCCTTGTTTTAGACCCGGATTCCACTTAAACTAAGCCCCGTTCTTCAGAACGCGAATGCAATCCTTTTCGTAGAGCTGACATTCCTGTCGACTCTCAAGATGCAGGTCGCCCCGCGACCTGCACTGTGTATGAAATACTCTCCTCCGTTTGCCGTCTTCTTCAGTCTCCACATCGTTAACCTCCATGAATATCGTTGAAGTAGAAAACGCCAAATTTGTACTTGATCAGTGTGTTTCGACACATTCCACCACGGATGTGTGCCATACCGCAGACCTTGGTACCTCTGCGTATGCGCGCCCTGATGGCAAACAATACTGGATCGGCATCTCCCCAGGTGTCCATTGATTGGGTCCAAGATGGTACCTTTCCAGGACACGGTATATCATGCGCAAGTACCTCACTTTCTTCGTATTCTACGTGCAAAATGCGGGAGCGGCCTTTCCCGCACTTTTTCACTCCCGCACTCACTCAGGATATGCCTGCCGAAGCCGTTTATAGCAAAAAAGGACAAGTAGTACCCTTATTCTCTGCAAGGCGTCCTCCTCCGCCGAGACGGTTGCCGTCGTTGCGCGGTTGTCCGTGTTGGCAGCTGCGTGCACTTTGTCGCGGAGTAGCCGCGGATCGCCGGAGCTTCGGTACTGCCGGTATTGCATTTCCAGCGTCGGGCTAATAACCAGGTAGCAACCCTGTAGTGGATGGTTTGCGGTGCTCTGTTTGCTCAACACCCGATACCATGATTCGGGGGCCGGGCGCAGTGGAATGGTTGAGTCGCAGCTCTTGAATCTTGGACGATAAGAAAAAAGATCGGTAAAAAGAGGATGTTCTCAGAAATGTTAGGTTCGCTTGCGATTCCGGGATTTCGAATTCTCCGAGTGAACTTGCCAGATGGGTTCTTCTAAAGCAACTGAGCAACGTTGGGGGACTGTCGCGCTTCGGTGTACACTCTTCGTTTTCCGGATCATGATTGACCGACGCCAAGTTCATTATTATTCGTGACCGACGCCAAGTTCACGTCCGGTAACTGATGTTGTCTTCGGCAGAGATCTCTTCGACTCGATTCGACGATGATTGGCTTGCTGACCATTTTCGATCGGGTCGATCATTGGCCTGTTTCTTTGCCGGCGTCGATGTTGACCTAGTCGGGAGCCACCGCTTTACTCCCTCCCTTCAAAAGGTTTTTGAACGAGCTTCCCTTTCCTGTTGATGTCAGTTGTCCCAATTTTCCAGGTCCTGGATTTCGGGTGTCTGAGGGATGGGCTTCATGGTGTTTGAGGTCTTGCACAAGCTCGTACCTCGTGCGCGAGGTTGAAGTGGCCACCTGAAGCTACTTATTGAAACCGCAGTGTTCTTCGCTGATTGTTGTGCTGGCATATTCAGCCTTCTGGTGTGTTTGCATCCTGATTATTCCCGAGTGTATGTCAAAAGCTACATCCTCCACCCCCTTACGTATACTCTTGGAACAGGCAGCTGTGAACCTTCTTACACTAAGAACAGCAATTCCTGGTGAAGCTGACGTGGATGAGATGATTGATGCCTCCTTGCTCCTTACCTCATCTTTTCACCACTTTCTTGCCCAACAATAGACCTGCAGCGTGCTCTTTTGCTTGTTGGAGGGAGAATGATTCGATCATACCTGATTGTCATCGGCGCCGCAGTAGTTCGAAGCTGAAAACACGGTGAGGGTCAACCTATTGTGATGCTCTGCGTAACCGGGTTGGAATGCCTGTCGGGTATTTCTCGGTTTAGTAGAAAGTCGACAGCGTTATTCGTAGCTTTGTTTGAAGTCAAATACGGCACAATCTGTACCAGGGAAAACCTGCTACACGGGAGCCAAGCTTCACGTGTTCGGCGGTACTGCAGAGACACGGGCCTACGGGCCAAGTGGCTATCAAGGCGTGGCGCATCTTGGGGCTTGGCGCTTGCGCTGAACACAAGCTCGTCGAGACGGTCAGCCACAGGGCAGAGCGGACGGGGTTGTAGCACTGTGCTGCCTCCGACTCAAGCCTTGCAAGCTGTGGTTGACCGTCACGTTCCTGTATTAGGAGCGGCCTTTTTCTTTCTTCTTACGGATGCTCCTCAGTTAAGCCCTACAACTCACGAGCTCCAGTCAAATATGCCGTGGTGTAGTCTTGCGTTATAGTTTCAAGAAAAGAAGTGGGTACCTCGTGGCTTCTGATGAGCTTCTTCAGGCCGTTTTTCTGGAGGAAGTCGCTGGTGAGAGAGCGGCCGAAGTGGATGCCGGCGCCGCGCTTGCTTTCTTCCCACTGCTCGATCTCGCGCGGGTCGGACCAGACGGCGCCTTCGAAGATGCGGAGGTGCCTGCCCTCGGGACCTTTTTTCCCTTCGTCCTTCCGCGGGATCTGGTGGAACCGCTCGATCATGTTGTAATCGTCGATGGTCACGTCCTCTTCGATACTGATCCCCCCGTGCACCACAAAAAAATGGTTCTCGACAATATGCGCCAGCGGCAGCATGCAGAAGGACATGGTGATGGTCTTAAACAACCCGATGTCGTACTTCCGCGACACCTCTTCGTCGAAGCCGTACTTCTCGTTAAGCCTCCTCGTCTCGTGGTTTCCCCGGTTCAAAAACACACGGTCCGGCCACTTCAGCTTGAGAGAGTAAAGCAGCAGCAACACCTCGACGCCACAAGGGCCCCTGTCGACGAAGTCGCCGTTGAATAGAAAGGTCGTGTGCGGCCCCGGGAGACCAGCCTCGTCGAGGATCAGCAGCACGTCGTCGAGCTGCCCGTGCAAGTCGCCGACGATTATCAGCTTCTCGCCCTCTCGTATGCTCACGTGTCCAACGTTCGGACACCGACGGTGGAACTTCGCGGCCTCAATAATTATCCGCGCCGCCACCTGACGTGGCGGGAGTTCGCGGCTTCGCAATGCTTGGATCTGTATTTTTAGAGTTATAGTTCGCTTGAGAATCCGGGATTTTAGCAGTCTCCGGGTGACCTTCGCCGAATGGGTTCTTTTAAAGCTAATACGTACTGGGTGGGTTTGGGGGGGGCATGCATGGCTTCTTTCGTGTACATTTTACTTGCTTGCTTTGGCAAGTCAGGTTCAGGAAACAACTTTAAAGTGCAAGTTCGTTTTCGTGTGCAAGACTGAACATGAAAAGCCCAAAGAGGAAGCCGACATATTAGGAGGAAACTTGACTCCAGTTCTCGACAGGTCTACGAACTCAGGAAATCTGAATGGATGAAACCAAACTACGGGCCGACTAACACGTCTTGCGGGTACTCAAACACGGCATCGATCGCGGGTGCAGTCGTTTCCAATTCTCCTATCCGTTGTGTCTTCCCACCAGCCGAACACAGAGATAAGCAGCAGAGCCACGGGCTGGCTCTGCGGAACCAAAGCTGTGACAATTTTGCTTGAGCGCGTGAGGCTGGCCGGAACGCAATTCTTAGAAAACCGCAACATTTGTGTGTTGTCTAAGCATACCACTTCGGCCAGGTCAAAGGGCACTATGTCGTCCACAGGTTCCTCTATGACCGCGGGTACTTCATCAGTATCGTCCCTGTCGGTGTCGATGGAGTCGGGTATCGAATCGGCATCGGCCTCGAGGTTGATATCCTTCTCGCCTTGCAGGTCCAACGCGTGCAACGTGACTTGCCACACCTTCTTTTGAAACAGGCGGCGAGCCCGCGCTCGCATGAAGAACCGTTGCAGCTTCGTAGCCGCCAAGTGAGAAATTGAGCTGCCACGAACCCGACTCTGCTCCTGCAAGCAAGAGGAGTTGCCCAGCGAGCTCTTGTGGATAGAGCGGCGAGACTTCCTGCGATAGATTGCGTTCGATGAAGGATGCAGGCCCCACGTGTCTTCCACGGAGAGGCCGCGCACGAATTCTCGGTACGAGATGTTGCCGTCTGTATCTGCGTCGAATACATCGCAAAGCATGCGGGCCTGCGTGACGTCAACGTACTCCTTTGTGCCTTGGAGAAGCGCGATGCCGTGGTAGAACTCCTGCCGGCTCAGTTGGCCCCTCTTCGCGACGTCGAGAGCAGCGAAAACGTGGCGCAACTGCAGGCGCGCCCGCGTCAGCGTCTCGATGATCTCTTCTAACGCTGACGACTGGTCCCAGTCAGTCGTTAGGTCCGCGAGCGTCTTCTCGATGTCTTCCCAAGTTACGATCCCGTATTTCGCGTGATCCAGCTGCTTTGCCGTGTACGCCCAGGCGTCACGCGGGTCCTCATGCTTCGTGTTCGGGGTTTGAACTTCGCCACTCGCATATTGCTGTATGTTTGCAGCCATCGAGAGAGAGCGCGAGAGACAGATAATGGTCAAAATATTCGTAAGAAAATATGAATAGCGATGGCCACGCTTCATCGAGACTCATGCCAACGACTTCGCGGCGTGGCCCACGTACTCCTGTGCCCGCATTCGGAAGTAACACAACACGCAACGACCACAGTAGCACCAAAGACACGGTCCGAGGCGGCCCCGAGGTGAGAAGTTGAGAGCGAGAGTGATCAAGGGCGGGTCCCTGGGAACAGGGACGGGGATAGTCGCGCCTCAGCAGTCAGCAGGGCCTCTCCCCACCCACCTGTATCTGCTCTCGTCGTCGTCGCCACGCGCGTGACATTCCCGAGAACAATTGAGTGTGGATACAAAACGCAGGCCTGCCTCTCCTGCGCCGTTGCGTCAAGCACAGCTGGTTTTGGTTGACCGTGTCAGTGTTCGACACTGGTAGAGCACTCGAAGGCTTTGGTACAAAGTTCCTGTCTGCCAGAGTTGTGCGGGGTCTGCATTCAGCACTGCAATGCCTGGTGGCAAGAATTGTTCCTGCAGTGGAACCGCGAAAGGGTGAAAAACGCAAGCAAGTCGGAGGAGGCGCATACCGCAAGGACGAGGTCCGCGAATTCTTCGTATTTGAGCCCCCTGAGGGTCGGCAGCTTTCGAGGAGACGAGGCGTGGTCCGGCGACTGCCTTATCGCGCGCGGCGAGTCGACGTCAATTTTTTTCACGTCCGCCGGCTCGTCCGCATCGTTGCCCGAACCTCCGTGGCAGCACTGTCCCATTTGGCAACTGCCGTCGCCGCCTGCACAAGCTAGGCTTGGCGTTGCCGGGAAGGCCTAGTCAGCCGTCGCCGCCCCCTGTCTTTAGCATTCCCTCTTTCTTTCGGTGCTCGGGGTAGGGGGCTTTGCCTCCTGCAGAAAGAAAAAGGTTTTCAATTGCGAACGTTGTTGTCGTCTCAAGGCTCATGTCGCAGCTGGCAGTGTATTCCAAAAAGATTCCCCACAGGGAAAGTGATTATTTTGAGCTCAAACCATCATCAACAAAGCGATGTTAGGCTCGTCTTTTACCCGCAAATAGCACCGCGAAACTCCACACTTGCCACAAGCTCTTTGGCTGGATCTCCCTCATCCCTCGGAGCTCCGACTTTTCTGGAGCAAGCTTCAGTTTTGGCGTTCCTGCAATCCACACTAAGAAGCTGGGCGAAACACTTCATATGCTGTTGCTCCCTTTAGTGCATGGCAACTAGCAAAAGGTAAAGGGAGGTCTCCCTCCCCTTTACCTTTTGCTAATTTTGCATCCCTTTTCTAGACAACATCTTTATCAAAGAAGACTTGATAGCTAGCATCAACCATGCATGAGGCAGCGCCCTGCCTACACACTAACTAAGATTTTCCCCCGGCTCTTTCCAAGTGCTAAAACTGAACATTTTTTGTTCACCAGCAGGCGCTACAGTTTCACCCTTTCTGGACTTTTTCATAGTTGGTGTCGATCCCTCTCATCAGCGTGCAACTGCGGTGCTTATTTCACGTAGGCTAAAGGGGGAGAAGCAGTACGACTACGAGGTTGTTTTTGTGTCTCGTGTGGGCACACATTCCTTGAGATTTGGACTCTTGTTGCAAAAGCAACAAGAGTCTCAGCTAGTAGGTTACTTTTTTGGCCCGGAATCCAAAAGACTTGCCACGCACACACACGCTGACAAGTTTTTCCGCAGGTGTCAAACCTATTTCTTCTGGACAGTTTCGCCGTTCCGCGTTTCCATACGTGTCGAAACATGACGGTAACTACGATGAAATGTACTTACTGCTTAGACGTGCAGGTTAAAACCCTGTGTGGCCGTTACGCCTCTCCCAGCCAAAGCTCATGGCCGCAGTCAGTTGGTTTGGCAAACTGAGAGAAACCGAGCTGAGTGGAGCCTCGGTGACACCAACTGTTTTGACCAACAAGTCGCGCAGAAGAAAGCAAGCGCCACGTGGAACAAGGGCCTGAGACAGAACTGAGGCGCCCTCGGCTTCATCGCCCGCAGAGTTCGAAGGCATAGTGCTTGTTTCCGGCAGAAAAGTGCACGCGATCGACCGCAAACGGCACCGGAGCCAGCAGGACGCCAGCAGCCGGCTGCGCCATGCCGGCCGCCGGTTTCGTCGCCACCGTCGCATGCAGGACCGGGTTTTCGAAGTACGCAGGCAGCCCCAGGGCCGTCAGCGCGGCGTCCACGACACGCAGCAAAGCAAGGAGATCTTTTGACTCAGACTCCGCAGCGAGGAAGGCGGTGGTCGCTTGTTCGTTGATTAGCGTCGTGTACCTCGTGAAGGAAGCGGCGAAAGGCCTGTGCTTCTGCAAGGCATCGCTCAGCTCGGTAGCGACCGCCTCTATTTCGTGCTCTTGAAGGTACAGCTGCTGGCTGAGCGACACGTGAACAGAAGCAACTGCTGCCCAGTCATCGTCCTTCCCGGCGAGCGCGTTAAGAGATGACTTGATGGACTCCCTGACGCTCTCGTCGAGTTCAACTGAAACAGACCCACTCCACACCCCGCTTTGGTGCCCGACGTGCCTCACCCTGCCGCCGGTCTCGATCGTATCGTTCAGGAACACGTCTGGCAGCGGGGGAGCGCCCGCTTGCTCGGGTACGCGCTTCTTCTTCTTGGCGGGACGGGATGCGGCGCCCGCCTTGTCGGTTCGCTTCCGCTTCGGCTTCTTTTTGGCCGCGGTTTGGCCGGCTGCTTTTACGTCGTCCTCGGACGAGTAACCCGCCAACAAACCATCCATGCCCCGCCCACGCCTTTTCCCTTCCCCAACGGCGCGTTGGCAGGGCTAGCAGCTCCTCCTAAATTCGGTGTTTGAATGACATTCTACACGTGATGTCCAGCAACATTTGCCGGAGTGAGATCGTGACTCTCGAAAGGCGGGTGTGCCGCACCCGAATCAGGTGGCCCACACTCGGAATTAGACCGCGGAACGCGAAGAGATCACGAATGAAGCAAGCTGTTGCACACAACAAGGAGGGAACTTGCTTGGGATGGATGTGTGCTTAACAGCGCACTGGAACCTGAGTGTCTGCAGACACGACAGCGGTGTGAGTCTGGTTTGTCAGGCGGCTGTTGGTAGCTCGTCACAACCAGGACACAGGCGAATCCCTTACGGGAGGAGGCCCCTACAACCGTGTCTGAGCAATCAGTGCTAGCTGTTGCACACAACAACAGGGGGGGTTTTGATAACGTGCACTTTAGGTCAAACAAACAGTACAGTCCGTTGCCTTCCTGAGACAGAGCAGAAGTCGGCGGTTTCTTCGGTCACCGTGGACAGCTCCGTTCTCTGCCTCTTCCGCTTCGTCTGAACATTGCAGCCGAGGATCATCCATTCATGCTGGAAAGTCCTTGGTGACCATACCGTTTTGGGCAAACCCCCGGAATTGTGTACCTTTCGTTCGGTTTTCCGCGGTCCTTCAGTTGCAAGCTGCAGAAATGAGTCAAAGTACGAACATCGAAACTCATTTTCGAGAACTCCTGTGGTGGGGTCCGCTCGCTCCTAACCACACAATTGCCATCGCATGCCACTTGTCATACGAGCACTTGCTCGCAAACAACCAGGAGTCGAGTTGCTCAGTCTCAGATAACCTAACCGCTATCTTCGGCAACAACAGCGGTTCGTGGAATCAAAAAGGGCAGCCGGGTTTCAGCCGCGTTTCTCGGCCCGCAGAGGCTCTATTTGCGGCTCGTGAAGGAAGGGGGGGTGCAATTGAAACAATGTTCGGCTTTCAGCGCCGGGCGATCTTCCCTCGTTCCCTTTCTTTCGTTCCCTGTGACTGGCAGGGCCGGGCGATCTTCCCTCGTGCTCTTTCTTTCGTTCCCTGTGACTCGCAGGGCACCGCGGAAGGGTTGCAGGCCCTTCCTACTCAACCTTTCGTGGCTTGTCCGAGCCCTGGCCACCCCTGGTAATCAGACAGTCGTTTTTTCTCTTTCTTGTTTCGTTGCCGTCAACAATCCGAGAAATACTTCGTGAGACATCGGCATGCCAAATGAGAGCGACATGAAGATCGCCTCTCCCGTAGTTCGCAAATGGTATCCGCATCAAAGCATTTCCCACGAAGCAGATTATTCAGAAAAGAAATGGCCCGGGGTCGGGTCAGGAATGGGCAGCCTTGGGTTGGCAGCACTTGCTGATGGGGGCCCACGGAGAGCCACGGGACAGAACGGTGACTGTAGCAAGGCTTTCAGGCGGCTAGACTCGGCTGGAAGGTACCCGAGATCGGGCCTACGAACAAGAAAGAAGGATTAGGATCGGAAGGGAACCCGCCCTGCAAACCAAGCAGCGCAGGCCACATTTGTCACAGCCGGTCCTTGGGACTTCCCATCATGTTTCTGGGTTACACTGGTGCAGCGCGTGGCTTATCCCGATTCGGCATACACGATCAACAAACCGCCGAGAAGCGCTGCAAGGCGCCAACACGCCCTAACCGGAGGTTTGGATGGAAACCGAAGTTTGGGCTGAGCAACCCAAACGTACACGAAACACAAAAACAATAGACACCAAGTTCGTCCAGTCGAAAAAATACGCCAAGCCGACTTGAGATGTTGCACTGTTATGGCCACGCTGCTCCGTGCCTCGCTTCGAGTGACGTTTTTGGGCAGTGTGCCATGGAACTGGTTGGGGTACTGGTGGGGGGGGGTGGTTGCAAGAACGTGCTTGGAATGAAGTGCTTAACACCGCACCGGTCTTGTGTGGACCGCGCTTCGGTCGTTCAAGCGAGGGACACATAAGGCGGACCATCATCAGACCTGTGTGTCTGCGTGGCCGGGACCCATGCTTTCGAAGCACAGGAAATCCGTCGGGGAGTACAAAGAAATGTCCCTGTTTTTTTGAGAAGAAGTCTTCAACTATATCATTTCGAAGAAAAACACTCGACGGGCTGCCTTGTGCTTACTTCGAAGGAGGTTCAATACAACTACGAAGTGGGTCTTTTTTTGTTGAACATTTACGCCCGCCACTGAACCCAGATTCACCTGTGTTTCGTGTGGGCTACAGCACATTTACCTCCTTTGATTTTGCAACTGGCAGTCTCCTCAAGCATTTCCTACAAAGCAGGTGCTTATACAACAAATATGCCTTCGCTCTTTCGCTATCCTTTCAAAAACTGTTGCGTTTTTGACCAGGCCGAGTTTGGGCCCTCTCTTCAGGTTGTTCTTCTTCTTTTCACGGGATCTCCATGTGAAGCACGGACATGTAAACTGTGACAGTGACATGATCTTCAGTCTGGTGTTGGTTCGCTCATTGCTCAGGCTTACATTTCTGGAACACATTGCAATGTTCTTGAACGCTTACGCCCGCCATTAAACCCAGATTTACCTGTGTTTCGTGTGGGCTACAGCACATTTACTTCCTTTGATCTTTTGCAGCTGGCAGTCTCCTCAAGCATTTCCTACAAAGCAGGTGCTTATACAAAAAAGAAACCGGGTAGCGCGATGACCACAGCGTGAAACCTGAGTGCCACCACACAGGGCAGCGCGATGTGAATCATCGAAGACAGGGCCACGGCGCCCTCCCGAACTCCTTTCGAATCTTCTCAGATCCAAAAAAGCGGGCGTTTTTTGTCTTCTTCGCGTTCCTCGACGGGCTTTCGACTCCCGCAATTTAACAAAGTGAGCACAACCCCGAGAGGGCTCGTCAAAAGCAATTTTCCATTATTTGAACACTTTCAAATAAAAGAGGGGGGGAAAACTCCGCGCGACAGTAGTACAGACAGCACAACCGGCGCAGGAAACGAAAGGTTAAGGCGAAACGGAGACGACATCCTCACCCGCGCAATAGGTGGGGGAATTGCTGGTGCGGGTTCAGGACCGGCTCCAGCACTATTATCCGGCGTGTTAGCGTCTGCACAGACATGACAACGCGACGATGTGAGTCTCTGGTCGTCCGCCCGTCGCTGTGTGTAGGTGGGTCACTCAATGCCAATGCCGCAGTGCAGAAACCCGTTTTCATTGTCGCATCTCGCGTCTCAGATCGAACCGCGGCGGGTGGAAAGTACTTTTCGGGGGGTGGAAAGTACTTTTCGGGGGGTGGAAAGTACTTTCGGGAGGTGGAAAGTACGTGTCGGGGGTGTTGAGTACATCACCCCCCCCCCCCCCCCCCCCTCCTGCAGGGCCTGTGTGCAGCGGTCGAGGGCTTCTTGAGCGTACCGATCGTGTGCGCTTCTTCTAGCTTTGACGACGTGATCATGTGTAGCCGAGAAATCACAAACGAGGTTCTCGTTTGTACGGATGATATGCGGCGGAGCGAGCCCGCGGTACGCCGCGGTGATGACGGCCTCGCGGCAGTCCCCGAGGTACATGTGCAACGACGCCGGAATTGACGACTCCTCGATGTTGAACGGCTCGAAAATGGCGGCGATCGACAGCGCCGACTCGCCGACGACCTGCAGCACCGACTGGATCACGACCCGGTTACATTGTCGCATCTCGGGTCTCAGATCGAACCGCGGCGGTCGAGGGCTTCTTGAGCGTACCGATCGTGTGCGCTTCTTCTAGCTTTGACGACGTGATCATGTGAAGCCGAGAAATCACCAACGAGGTTCTCGTTTGTACGGATGATATGCGGCGGAGCGAGCCCGCGGTACGCCGCGGTGATGACGGCCTCAAGGCAGTCCCCGAGGTACATGTGCAACGACGCCGGAATTGACGACTCCTCGATGCCGAGCGGCCCGAAGATGGCGGCGATCGACAGCGTCGACTCGCCGACGACCTGCAGCACCGGCTGGAACACGAACCCGTTTTCGGTGGCGACGAACCGCCTCTTCTCCGCCGGCGGGGCCGGCCGCTGGGTGACGATGGTCGGGTTGGGCGGCACGTTGCCGTTCTGCGGCAGCGGCTGCGCTTCCTTCAGGAACCCTTCGATCCACTCGCGGAGCTGGATGAATTCCTGCGTCTTCCCTACGGTGACCGCCTGCTGGAAGCTGGACCAGAAGCTGTACTCGACAACCGGCGATCCGAGGAACTGATTCGTTTGCATGCTGAAGCTCGAGTCCTTATCACCTTTCAGCATCGGGGTGCGAGAATCGCCATTCGTGAGCGACACCTTCCAAGACGTGATGACGAGGTCCTTGATGATTCGATCCACGCGACCGACTGTCGTGCCGAGGGTGAGCAGCTCGTAGTCGAGCGCTTGTCGATAGCCGCTGGGGCACTTGACGATCTTGTCTTTCGCCGGTTGAGCCTCCTTCGAGCTAGCTGCGGCTGCGGCTTCGGCGCACGCGCACGTGTCGAGGAGGTCGTACAGGAGCTGTTGGTCGACTCTTTGCAGGGTCTGCGCCATCTCGAGCCGGCCCTGCTTCGCTTTGAACTGGATCGTCCCCGGCTGCGAC
Source organism: Diplonema papillatum (assembly GCA_030068145.1). Classification (NCBI taxonomy): domain Eukaryota; phylum Euglenozoa; class Diplonemea; order Diplonemida; family Diplonemidae; genus Diplonema; species Diplonema papillatum. The sequence continues at coordinate 202,715 of JAPJBO010000166.1, forward strand.
CCGTGGCCCAGGCTGACGATGATCTCCCCGACCTTCAGGGAGAGCATCCCGCGGGGGGTGACCTCCCGGGCTTCGTCGGCGCTCTCTTCGGCGTGCTGCTCGCCGACCGCTTTCTGCTGCGGCGAGTGCGGGTGAGCCGACACCCGCAGGTGCCGCTGCTGCTGCTGCTGCTGCTGCTGGACGCGCTTGGCCTTGTCGCCCTTCAGGCTCCGGTCGGCTTCCGCCTCCTGCAGCACGCGGGTCCGCCGCAGCTCCTGGGTGATCTGCTCTATCTTGGGGAAGATGAGCGGGCGCAGGTCGAAGTCGACGCTCTCCAGCACGACGCCGACGTCGACTTGATACCCGAACAGCGGAGAGTTGCCCGAAGCCTGCGCCAGCGGCTGTGTGGTGGTGTGGGGCAGGGGTATGTCACTCTCAAAAACATGCCTTCTTTTCTTTCGCCCTGTAGCTATCCTTTGCTCAGAAAATCTGCTTTTGTCGCATCCACACGTTGAGTGCTAGTTCGCACATTGCCCAAACCTACGACATTTTGGACACGCCAACGTCAATATGAAAATACTCAGAGGGGCCGGGCCACTCAGTGACAGAGCGAGGGGGAGGAACAGTACAACTGCAAATGGTTCTCTTTGGGATCTAGGGCATACTCTGTAGATGTCTTTGACAACGATAGCGCCAGCCGCCTTCTGTCTGTCCTTCGCGTTGAAAAGCCTGCGCGGTTTCGTCAAAATGAAGAAAGTGCAACAAGCGCAAGCCACTGTGTCGGTGCGCGTACAACCGAAAGTGAACGGTCGGACAAAGGGAGAGCGGACGTCTAAACCTTTCAGTTCTTGGGTGCACAGAGTAAAAACATCTCTTGGATTCCTCGTTCTTCTACTTGGCATTTGTGCGTGACAGTTCGCTTGGCCTTTTCGCCGGCTTCGTTTAACTAACGAAGCATACTTGCTTCAGATGCAACTAAGGGTATTGGTGGTGTCCTGTCTGCTGTTTTTTTTTGACGACAGTGCCGTGGACCACCGTGGCCGTAGTCTGAGGGAGCGCGAAAAACGGCTACCGCATCTAAGGACGGCCGCAGATGCGAGTTGCACAATAGCAACGCTGCTGCGCAGCAAAGCGAAGAGACATAGCAAGCATGGAACTGCTTATGCTCCTGTGAACAGGAAGCCCACCCAACAACGGCCATCTCTGCGCGACAGCAGGGGGGGTTGTTCTTGCCCTTAGGAAACGCGTCAGTTTCTGATTGAAGACGATAAAGAAGGTTGAAGTATGGCTAAAGAAAGAGACCTGAGCCTGCACAACGGCTTGTACATCTCCCGCAGCTCCACTTCGAGCGGAGGGATGACGAGGGTGACCACGTGCATGGGCGTCGAGGCTGCTTCGTCTTCGAAGCCGGGCAGCTTGTGTACGTTGACGAGCTTCTTCGCCTTGCCGATGATGTAGTCGCTCGTTTTGTTCGTCGCCGCCGGTGCCGAGACGCGTCCGTGGCTCTCGAACGAGAGCAACCGGACCCCCACCTCCACCGACCGGATGTCCATCAGCGACTTCGCAGAGCGCGCGACCCTCCCGAAACGGCCCCGCGCCGGTTTGAACCCGGTCGAGCCCGCAGCCCTCGAGCTCACCTCGCTTGACGGCGGAGTCATAGCCGATAATGCCGGCGAACGCCTCGGACTGGCTGCCAGGGTCGGACCTGCGTCTTTAGTGCAAAAGCAGTAGCGAGTTAGAATAGAGCATCCACTTGGTATACGGAAAGTGTGCGAGGTAGGGCAAACCTCGTGCGCTAGCTTCGTCTAACTATGAAGCTGATGATCAGGGCCTTCAATTTTGTCGATTCCTCGTGGGAATGCTAAGCGCACTAACCAGGGAGGTGTTGGGCACCGGATTCCAAAGATCAACAGAAAACGAAAGATTAAGTTCAAAGCATTCCTCGCTTCGCCGAAAACGCTCAAAAATTTGAGCTGGGCGAAAAGAACCGATGACGGTAGCATTTCGCGTTCATGTTTCCAGCCAGGTAGGTCTGTGATTGAAGCCCATGCACCAAAGTGTGACGGTGTGAGGTGGCAATTGATCATGATCAAAGGGTCCTACTCGGCGTCGATTTCCTCACATTGCATGTGGCTAAAAAAGAAGGTAAAGCCATACTCACAAACGTTGAAACGCGGTCCGCCAAAATGAAATACGCATCTTCAGCGACGATTTGGAACTTGTCGTTGCTACTATCGGTGTGCGATAGGCGGAAGTTGTCAACGTCGAAATGCACCTGAGTGTGTGCGCCCTTTCAAGACCGTACAAGTACACAGAGAAGTCGCGTGCCGTGGCGATTCACCCCCCGGGCGTCCCGTGGCAGCCGTGGTTCGAGTGAAAGCCGCTTGGCGGTTTCGATCGCGAGCTCATACGGGAGGGAAGGGAGAACCTGTGCACTCTCCCAACACGATTAGACACGGAACGGAACATTGCAACCGTCAGAGCAAGGAGCACCAGCCGGAGTTTCGATAGGGAAATCAGCGCTGCCTTGACTTGCTGCAGCTTAACAGAACCTTCCCTCACCTCAAATCCAAGGAATCGGAACAAGGAGTTCCGTATGACGATGCGCAATGCAGAAAGAATAGAAACGCGTACCGAGTCTATTCTGCAGATGAAAACAGAGGACACTTCGTGCTTCGTAGGCGACGGAACAGCTGTGTGAGCGGGTGTGTGTGTGTCTCAGTTTGTGGCTTAAATGAGAAGGGACTGAACTTTTACATGTTCGGCAATGCGCCTGTAAGAGGTCAACACTCGCACAACTGCGGCTGACAGCTGGATTCACGACGCAAGTGAAAACGCCACGTTTTGCGGTGCAGAGCTTCTCATTTCCTCCAACATTTTATGTCTTAGGTAAACATTAAAATGCACAGAATTGGAAAACACATACAGGAGGCGATACCGTTGCCCTCTACGTCTTGAGGGACGGCGGCCAGGTCGACCGGGCCACCACCTGTCGAATTGCCGCCATCTGCTATTTTCATCAGCTCCGCCATTGCCTCATCAGACCTTCGCTTCCAGAACTTGTACACGACGAAGAACGACCGCAGGTGTCCGATGCGCGCCGTGAATCGCAGGGCCTGGTGGTATTCGGCCCCGCCTCCGCCGGCCACGTGCAAGTACATCCTCTTCGTCAAGCTGGGGATGTACGCAATCGTGAAGGACATCACGTTCACGCTGAGGCATTCGTGCAGCCTGTCTTTGATGCAGGCCCGGAACGAGCAGCCGCTGGCAAGCAGGGGCTGGGTCGAGATCAAGAAGGTGCAGCTCTCCCCTCGGCCTCTTGGGTTCCGAACGACCGAGAAGTCAACCGTTCCCACCTCAACTACGGCTTGGCAGTCGCTGATGGGGCTCGTAGTGGCGGCCACGACGAACGGACGGATCCGCACGGATATGAATACCTGCCCGCCCGTCAGCTCGACGATATACAACTCGCCGTCCACCACCTCGTCGTGCACCAGGTGCACGGGCCTTTTTTCGGCGTCCCTGACCACGGTCGACCAGCAAGGTGCGATCTGCAGCGCCGCCTTCCCCTGCCGGATGGCCTCGCACGCGGTTATACCGCGCGGGATCTTCAGCGACGTCGTGCGGTACGGCTCGAAGGCCGTGCGCAGGTGGATCGACTTCGGGTACGCGGAATGCCACGAGTGGGGCTCTGCTTCGTCGAGGGCCGTCGACGACAGCGGGCGGACCCCTTTCGTGGAAGGAGTCGGGGGCTCGATCTTAGGGCTGGTTTGCGGCCAGAGGCCGCAGGTACCCCCCCATGGGCACGCGTGGTCTTTGTGGGACGCGAAGTCCTCTCCGCAGCGCAGGCAAGGCGTTGCGTGATGGACCTTGCAGTTCGGCGGGCAAGCAAAGGAACTAACGAGGCTGCGCGGCACAGGAACCACCAGGTCCAGCAATGGGATCTGGTTGAAGTGCACAATGGGGGGGTAGTCTGCATGCATCGGATCTGGCTTCGCATGGGCGACCATGCCGATGCTTGGGATCCTGCACCGAGGGGTCTGGCAGGCCAGCAACCCATCTCGGAGGCCATGGTGGAGGCCGTCGATGTGTGCATCTATATCGTTTTTCCATCTTCCTTTTCTCTGCATCCACGACCGCTGCCACAAAGCGAGTTCGTTCGCGAAGTACACTGCCGTCGGGTGAATCTCGATCTTGTCAGGGGGCGGCGGCAGGTTGAGAGTGCAGCACGCAACGACGTTCTGCGTTATACTCGACGGGTCATCTCCTTCGCAGGCGGATCGCTTCAACGTGCCCCGCACGTCGACGGAAGGAGTAGGCAGCCGGAAGACGACAGTAGTCAGGACCTCCTCCTTTCCACTATGCCGTCTGGCAGAAGGAGGAAGGGACGAGTGGGCCTGGAAGTTGGCCGGCACCGCTTCGTCGGAGTGCACCGCGATAGCGCCGGCTTCGATGTTGATGGTCAGCTGCGCGTCGAGGAGCAACTTCGCCGGGGATTCCGCGCACTCTTCGGGTTGCGGGCGCGGGCGCTGGTCCTCTTGCTTCGTGCGGAACGACAGCTGCGGCGGTTGCTCGAAGTCAGCGAGGAGGTCTGACACGCAGGCCGAAACGTTGGGTGCAATCCGCACGTCCGGCCCGGACACGTGTCCCGTGATGACCAACGAAGACAGGCTCCCCGAGGTAACGCGCGCTCTGCCCCGTATCGTGATCTCCCGCACGAAAAATTTCGTCCTGGGTGGGGCGTGGACAGCTAGCTCCCTCCCCGCTGGCACCAAGAACCCGCGACCGCCTAGGATATAGCTGAACTGCGCTCCGAACTCGCGGACCCACCTCCCCCGTGGGTCGACGCGACTCCCTCGTTCCCTGAGCCACAGGCCGGGCAGCGGGATCCCGTCGGAGAAGTAAACCGACGCCTCCTTCGCACGGCAAGTGAAAGCCGCCTTCTTCGGCGCGTCGCGCCTGCCGCCGACCGCGTCGGACAGGTCGGTTTTGGCCTCGTCGTCCTCGACGAGAGCCGCGATCAGCGCCTCGCCCAGGTGGACCTGCAGGGCCTGCGACGGTATGAACCGCCCGGAAGGGTGCCTCCACAACTCGTTGAGGCAGTAGGCCTCCGGCTGGCTGGTGTTCGACCGGTGTCCAGTGTGCACATCCTCGCCCGCAAAGTCCTGCAGGGCGTCCAAGCCGTGGGCTGCGACGAGCCGCGCTGTCCAATACGCCTTCCCGCCGAACGGGATCATGAGGCTCGTGTTCCGCACTTTGAAAGAGCCGATGGTCGCCGTCAGGAAGGCGGCGGGGTCCCGCAGCTTTTCGGCCGCGGCGACGCGCTTACGGAGGAAAAGGCGGCCCTCCTGCTTCATCCGGCGCACGACGTCCCCTTGGGCCAGCCGCCGCCGGTCACGCTCGATGTGCTCTTGGAACTCGGAGATTGCGGCGAAGAACGATTCCAACAGGTCGCCCGCCTGCTCGACGCACCCAGCGCGGAGGAACGCCGTCGCGTTGGAGAGGATGACGTCGATTTTGTCGGTCCGCCGGTCCTTCTCGTTCGGCGGGTCGATCGTGAGCAGCGGGACGTTGTTCGCGGAGTGCGATAGGACGGCTGACTGGGCGTCTACCTGCCGCTCGCCGCTGGTAGACTTCTTGTGGCCCGGGTGGGGCCGTACGACCGCGCGCCGGTCGTCGTGGCGGGCGAGCTTCTCGATGTCGCAGTTGCCCGCGTACACCGAAAACGTGACGGCGCCCCACTTGTACCCGGCGGTCGCCCGCTCGCCGCCTGCCGGCAGCGGGCCTTCGCCGTCTTCGGCCTCCGAGTGCGCCAGGTGCTCGCGCTTCTTCGAAATCGTCGCCCGCCGCGTCTCCGGATGGTGGCACCCGTCCTCCCCGGCCCGCAGCCGCTCGCTTAGCTCCCATGCATCGTGCAGCGCAAGGCCTGTTTGTCGTGCGGAGGGCGATACGCACACATAAGAACAATTTGCGTCCGCAGCTCTTGACAAAGCAGAAGAGGCGCGTTATTTCTCACGGGTGGGGGGGGGGCAGTGCTGATACTAAGCCTGAGACCCAAAACGAAGTTGCTAACCCTGGGTGGGGGTGGGTACCCCCCCCCCCCCTCCTGGTGCAACCCACTGTGGACCTACTGTGGGACCCACCTTAGCTAAATTCTCTAAGGTGAAATGGTGGAAAAAGTGGGTCAAAACCCTTTTTTTTCGAGTGCTTTTTTGGGAGGATTTGGGCCAAAAAAAAAGTTTTTTTTTCTTGGTCGCTGCTGAGGAAACCACCTTAGAGCGGTCACCACCCTGCTGCACACAGGCCCTGCAGGAGGGGGGAAAATGTTTCTTGGGTTTGAAGAGCGCGTGGTGCTTGCACCACTGAGGCCAGGTTATTTAACCGCGGATTTAGTGATGGATTGTTCAGGAAACGGTCGCGAGCGAAACCCGACCAGGTAACGACCATTTCACTGTCTTCTTTGTGTTGTGATGCGAACATCACGAGGTGCTGTCCGAAGACACCGCCCACGTGAGCACTGTTAAGCAGCGGTTGCCAGATACTCCCGTAGCACCTATTCACGGGTTTGCAGGGGTAAAAAGGAAGCCCGGGTTGGGGAGGGTGGTGGGTTTGGTGCGTAGTATTCTTCTTTTTTTGTTCTTTCTCGGTTCTGGTGGTGCTGCTCCTTCCTTCTCGTCCTGTGTTGGGTTACGACTTTTTTTGTTCTTTATCGGTTCTGAGCGTTTCCATATGCCTTTTCCTGCTTTGACATGCAGTCCCTTCCAAACTGTACCTCTCTTGGTGTTCGGGGGTTGGGCCGTATGGTAACGTCTCGGGAAACGAAGTTTGTGGCGTCACAAAAGTGACAGGTTGCCAAAGCAACCGGGTGCCGAGCTTAAGCAAGGCGTTTGTCAATGGAGAACCAGTCCTGTGCCGTTTTAGGGCCGGCAGGTCTCAACGGGGGGAAAATGTTTCTTGGGTTTGAAGAGCGCGTGGTGCTTGCACCACTGAGGCCAGGTTATTTAACCGCGGATTTAGTGAAGGATTGTTCAGGAAACGGTCGCGAGCGAAACCCGACCAGGTAACGACCATTTCACTGTCTTCTTTGTTTTGTGATGCGAACATCACGAGGTGCTGTCCGAAGACACCGCCCACGTGAGCACTGTTAAGCAGCGGTTGCCAGATACTCCCGTAGCACCTATTCACGGGTTTGCAGGGGTAAAAAGGAAGCCCGGGTTGGGGAGGGTGGTGGGTTTGGTGCGTAGTATTCTTCTTTTTTTGTTCTTTCTCGGTTCTGGTGGTGCTGCTCCTTCCTTCTCGTCCTGTGTTGGGTTACGACTTTTTTTGTTCTTTATCGGTTCTGAGCGTTTCCATATGCCTTTTCCTGCTTTGACATGCAGTCCCTTCCAAACTGTACCTCTCTTGGTGTTCGGGGGTTGGGCCGTATGGTAACGTGGGGCAGGGGGGGGGGGGGGGGGGGGGGGGGGGGGGGTGATGTACTCAACACCCCCGACACGTACTTTCCACCCCCCGAAAGTACTTTCCACCCCCCGAAAAGTACTTTCCACCCCCCGAAAAGTACTTTCCACCCCCGAAAGTACTTTCCACCCCCCGAAAAGTACTTTCCACCCCCCGACAAATTTCCACCCCCCGAAAAGTACTTTCCACCCCCCGAAAAATACTTTCCACCCCCCCGAAAAGTACTTTCCACCCCCCCGAAAAACACTTTCCCCCCCCCGAAAAGTACTTTCCACCCGGACAAAAAAATTTCCACCCCCCCGAAAAGTACTTTCCACCCCCCGAAAGTACTTTCCACCCCCCGAAAAGTACTTTCCACCCCCCGAAAAGTACTTTCCACCCCCCGAAAGTACTTTCCACCCCCCGAAAAGTACTTTCCACCCCCCGACAAAATTTCCACCCCCCGAAAAGTACTTTCCACCCCCCGAAAAGTACTTTCCACCCCCCGAAAAACACTCCACCCCCCGAAAAGTACTTTCCACCCCCGGACAAAAAAATTTCCACCCCCCGAAAAGTACTTTCCACCCCCCGAAAACTACTTTCCACCCCCCGACCAGATACGCAAACTCTTTCGAACGCTGCACACGGTATCCTTCAAGTGACCTCTAACTATCATGTTGCATAAGGCGTATCCGGATCTGAAAGCCGAAGACTTTGTAACACTTTACCGCAACCGAAGTCGCGAACCGGGTTCGGCTTGCACTGCAAAAGCAGCATAATTGTGTCTTGCGCACGAGCGCGGAAATCCGCCACCCGCCATTCGGCTAGATATTGCAAGAACACAATTGCGAAGCGTACTACAAACGGATAGTGTTACAAAGGCGAACGAATCATGCGAGAACCTATGGAGGGGCCCCTCGACAGCTTTCAGAACACGGCATAGTAAGTCAAGAGTCGGATAAGCGTGTACACGTTTTACTCCCGTTTGATCTGCATTTTCCACCTTTCCCCCCTTTCTTTGATTTGCTGTGTGTATTTCCAAAAACAGTTCAGCAGCAGGTCTGCGGGTTTGCGGGTTGCGGGTATGCGGGGTTTGCGGGTTTGCGATTCCGGGTTTGCGGGTTTGCGGGTATGCGGGTTCGGGTATGCGGGTTGCGGGTTTGGGTACGCGGGTATGCGGGTTTGGGTATGCGGGTTTGGGTTTGCGGGTTTGCAGGTTCGGGTATGCGGGAACGGGTATGCGGGTTTGCGGGAACGGGTATGCGGGTTCGGGTATGCGGGTTTGCGGGTTTGGGTACGCGGGTTTGGTTTGCGGGTTTGCAGGTTCGGGTATGCGGGTTTGCGGGAACGGGTATGCGGGTTTGCGAGAACGGGTATGCGGGTTCGGGTATGCGGGTTTGCGGGTTTGGGTACGCGGGTTTGCGGGTTTGGGTATGCGGGTTTGGGTTTGCGGGTTTGCGGGAACGGGTATGCGGGTTTGCGAGAACGGGTATGCGGGTTCGGGTTTGCGGGTTTGGGTACGCGGGTATGCGGGTTTGGGTATGCGGGTTTGGGGTTGCGGGTTTGCAGGTTCGGGTATGCGGGTTTGCGGGAACGGATATGCGGGTTCGCGGGTTTGCGGGTCGATTCTCGTGTGTGCAAGTACAGTGTCCCGCCGCGCTCCAGAAAACAATCCACCCCCCGGAAAGTACTTTCCACCCCGAAAATCCCGAAAGTACTTTCCACCCCCCGAAAGTACTTTCCACCCCCCGAAAGTACTTTCCACCCCCCGAAAAGTACTTTTTCACCGGCTGGATTTTTTTTGTCCCTGCCGCTGAACAGCTACAACGAGGTCCAGTCCAGGGACAATAAGGGAGCTTTTTGTCCCTCCAGGGACAAAAAGTTTTTTTTTGTCCCTGGAGACATTTTCATAGCAACACCTACAGGATTAAAGGAAACAAGACCACAAAATGCCGAAGGTGAAGAAAGAAGGAGTCAGCGACTCCAGTCCCGAAAGCTCTGAAGGCGAAAGCAGCGACAGCGCTCTGCCGGAGAAGTCCAGGCAACGTTACACGTTGGTGTGGAGGGACTTCATAGACTACATTCAAGTTCACTGCAAGTACCCAAAGCCCCTCTCGGGAAAGCCATCCAAGAAGCAGCCGACGGAGGCACAGTACGCAACCTTCTCAGAGTGAGACTGAGAAGCGAGGTGTTCATGAACACCGCCCTTTCTTAGCACAACCCTTTTAGCATGTTGTCTTGTGGTGAGGAATGCTCATTCCGTTTCCTTTTGCTCCTGGGCCTCATTGCAGCTGTTCAGCGGCAGGCAAAAAAAATCCAGCCGGTAAAAAAATTACGTTGTACCGGTCAAGGGGCCTTTTTGTCCCTCGGGCAAGTTTTTTTCACTCGACTCGCCCTCGGGCTTCGCCCTCGGGCTCGTCTCGTGAAAAAAACTTGCCCTCGGGACAAAAAGGCCCCTTATTTACCGGTAAAAAATAGCTATTCCACCCCCCGACCAAAAATTTCCGGCCCCCGAAAAGTACTTTCCACCCCCCGACGAAACGTTTCCACCCCCCGATAAGTACTTTCCACCCCCCGATAAATACTTTCCGCCCCCCGACAAAAGATTTCCACCCCCCGACAAGTACTTTCCACCCCCCGACAAAAATTTCCACCCCCCGAAAAGTACTTTCCACCCCCCGAAAAGTACTTTCCACCCCCACGAAAAGTACTTTCCACCCCCCGACAACAATTTCCACCCCCCGACATCGATTTATACCCCCCGATTTATACTCTATACCCCCGGATTTATACTCTTTACCCCCCGTTTTTCGGGGGGTGGAAAGTACGTGTCGGGGGTAAAAAGTAATTCACGGGGGGGAGGGGGTGTCAGGGTGTTTATTAAGATTTGGCCTAACCCGTAACATGTAACAAGTGCGGGTGGTGGTGGGGGGGGGGGGCCCCCCCCCCCCCCCCCCCCCCTCCTGCATGGCTGGCAGGTCACCCGGTGTCAAGCGACCGACTCCGCAACTGCCGCTGGCCAGGTCAGGCTGGCACGAAGGAGTTACGGAGGGCGGCAGCTTGGGCAATGCCGACTTTGCGGAGGCATTCAACGGACGACGATCTGTCGCAGTGGACACAAGGAGCTGAGCCCTGCGCTCTTTCCCAAAAACGCCAAGCAGCTCCTTTCGCTTCGCTGCGAGGTTATCCTTACCCTAATCTTGGCATCCGCGGAGTGCCCGTCCCGCGAGCGCTGTTCCAGAAACGGGCTAAAAAAACAAGAGTCGAGGGCCGAGGAAACCTTTCGGTATTTAGTATGTACACTAAAACAAGGATTAATCATCTCTGCTCTCGGTAGCTATTTATTCCCGCAGGGAGCCTGAGATACAGTAAATACACAACAACAAACATGACGGATGCCGCCTTCTTCATTGAAGCTGTTGCAGACGGCACGTTTGGAGAGTGCGTTGAATGGAGTGAGGAAAGGGTGCTTGCTCGTATCCGCGACTTGCGTGGTTCGCAAACACAGGACGCGCAAGCCTTTCAGGCTGAGCTTGCTGCCGCAAGCAACCCAAACTTGGGAATTAGCTCCAACAATGAAGGAGTGAAATTCTGTGTGTGGCACGACAAAGGAGTTACGGAGGACGGCAGCTTGGGCAATGCCGACGTTGCGGAGGCATTCAACGGACGACGATCTGCCGCAGTGGACACAAGGAAGGATGGGATAAGCACTCGCGTGGTGTACCAGCAAGCTGCCACAGCACGTGCAGTGGACCGGAGAGGTCTTCACGGAACAGGAGGGGGATTTCCACTTTGGCATACCAAATCATCAAAAGGCCGGTTGTTCCTTCATGCGAAGCCTTCGTGAGTGCCTACTTCCGTGCGCGTTTTGGTGCCGGTTCGTGCATGCTGTCAAGCAGGCGGGCAGAAACCTTTGCTGCTGGCTTCAAGCGCACGGGTAACGGCAGTTTAGCCCCCGGCTCCGATGGTCGAGATGGGACCTGGCGCTCTACACTTGCCTCCGTGGATGTTGAACTGGAAGCTGAAGATGTCGTCGAGCCAGAAGAGGAGGACCGTGAAGAGGAGGACGACTGCGACGACACCGAAGATGAAGGCAGTGATGCATTCGGTGAATCCGAAGACTCGGATGCATTCGCGAAGGACATCGCCGACCACGTTTCGTTCCCTGACCACGGCGCGAAAGACGGTACAACGCTACACCCCGAGTACTCAGTGCGCATATCCCCGTTAACCTGCTCGAATGCGTCGGCTCTATCCGTCTTCTTCTTTCCACCAGTCTTCCCCCCATGACGACGATTCTTCCGAGAGTGCCATATCTTGGCGCCGAGAGTGCAGGTTTCGCTTACTTCTTCATCGGTCATTCCTTTACCCTGTTCAGCGAGAATGAGTTCGTTGCTCAGAGTCTCCACCACCAAATGGGGCCGATTGCAACCCACGCGTTGTTTGGCCTTGCTGAAAAACGACTCAGCTACGTTGCTGTTGTAGCGACTATGTGTGTGGACCAGCGCCAACACGTCAATGGCTCTCTGGTTGCCTTGTTCTTTTAGGGTTGCGAATACTCCGGTCCAGGCGTTCCACCCCAAGTCCTTGAACTGAACGGCAAGAATTTTTATGTCTTGCCAGTCCTTCTGTACGGAGCTCGCTTCAAACCTCCCGACGAAAGCAGCCAAATAGGCGTACTCTTCGTTACCGTACGCCTTCAAGTCGGCTCCGGAGAGCACCTGCATTTTTTGTACGTCAAGAATGAGAGAGAGAGCTACGGCGTGGTCATCCTTCTTTATCTTTTCCTCGACGGCTTCGAGCGCCTTCGCGACCTTCGCCAAGCGACGTTTGTTTTCGTTGCCATCGGTCATCCCTTCGATGGCCATACGAGCTCGGCTCAACCGAAACTGCAAATGCAGAACGGTGGGCTCTTGATGCTGCGAGGCCAGCGAGATATTGCGCAACATCCTTAGTACAGGGTACCACTGCTGGAACTGCTGAGCCCTGCGCTCCTTCCCAAAAACGCCAAGCAGCTCCTTTCGCTTCGCTGCGAGGTTATCCTTACCCTTCTTGGCATCCGCGGAGTGCCAGTCCCGCGAGCGCTGTTCCAGAAACATCTTCCAGAGTGGCCACAATGCAGCGGCCTTCTCCCACAGACGAAAGGTTTTTGGCAACCACCGAATAGAGCAATGGAGGGATGGTTTGGGACCCGCAGCAAAGCCTTGCAGCTTAGCGAAACGCCTGAGTCGGCGATAAAGCTTTCCGGACGTTCGCAAGTTCGCCTCCATCGTAAGAATTGCTTCCGTGATTTCTTCAACAACGGATGAATCGAAGGCTCGCTCAAGTTCGGTCTCCAGTCGGTGCGAAAAGTCCGGAACACGGGCACACTGAGGGTTGAAATCTTTCTTCAACAAACCGTATACCCCTGTGATGTGCCCCGCTAGATTCGATCCCGAATCACTGCAGGTTGCCGTTATCTGCTGTGCCGCAACGCCGAAATCTGCAAGCATCGCACGAGGTGTTGCCATCTGTATCGTCGGAAGCCTCGAACCCCACGAGTCCCAAGGCAGTTTCTTTAACTGCGCACAACGATGAGACGAAGTAGCGTAGGATAACTACATACACCTCCATCTGCATTGCGTGCTTCAGTGTCGTTCCGTCCAAGATCAGCACAAAGGAGCTCGATACACTTAGTTCCTTGGCGATGCGCACTTGTGCGATGGAAGCCCAGATGCCCACCATTTCCGAGACGTGTGAAGTGGTGTTGTACTTCTTGGGTATATCAATACCCCGCAATCGGTCGGCTCTTATCTGCCGCACGGAACTTCTGTGAGACACTCCTTCGCACATCCTGATGAACATGGGAACATGCAAGTTGAAGAAGCGCTGCAGCCTCTCTTCCGAAAGGTAAGGGGTCTCGGCAAGCTCAGCCTTGAGACTGACCTCAAACGTGTTGCCTGCTTGCGGGTGCGCGTCTGACCGGAAGTTGGCAGGGACAACGCGGAACGCGATCGCAGCTTCACGTCTTTGAAAAGGCAATAGAAAGCCTTTCGTTTCTGTCCCTTTTCTGCATGCTCTGATACGTTCCTCGTATCGGCTTCAGCAGCCTGCGTCCAACTTCTTCCCACGTTGCCACCTGGACACCGGGAAAAACGACACAGAATTTCAATCCTTCGTTGTTGGAGCTAATTCCCAAGTTTGGGTTGCTTGCGGCAGCAAGCTCAGCCTGAAAGGCTTGCGCGTCCTGTGTTTGCGAACCACGCAAGTCGCGGATACGAGCAAGCACCCTTTCCTCACTCCATTCAACGCACTCTCCAAACGTGCCGTCTGCAACAGCTTCAATGAAGAAGGCGGCATCCGTCATGTTTGTTGTTGTGTATTTACTGTATCTCAGGCTCCCTGCGGGAATAAATAGCTACCGAGAGCAGAGATGATTAATCCTTGTTTTAGTGTACATACTAAATACCGAAAGGTTTCCTCGGCCCTCGACTCTTGTTTTTTTAGCCCGTTTCTGGAACAGCGCTCGCGGGACGGGCACTCCGCGGATGCCAAGATTAGGGTAAGGATAACCTCGCAGCGAAGCGAAAGGAGCTGCTTGGCGTTTTTGGGAAGGAGCGCAGGGCTCAGCTCCTTGTGTCCACTGCGGCAGATCGTCGTCCGTTGAATGCCTCCGCAAAGTCGGCATTGCCCAAGCTGCCGCCCTCCGTAACTCCTTTGTCGTGCCAGCCTGACCTGGCCAGCGGCAGTTGGGGAGTCGGTCGCTTGACACCGGGTGACCTGCCAGCCATGCAGGAGGGGGGGGGGGGTCCCCCCCCCCCCCCCCCTAGGGCTATGTAGGATGGAAACGTTGGAAACGTTTCCGTTTCCGTTTCCGTTTCCGTTTCCTTCTTTTTGGCGGTGGATGGAAACGCCGTTTCTTTTCAAAAAAAACGGCTGGTATGCCACCAGTATACTGGCTGAAGGTCCGACCGGAAATGTGTTCCGAACGGCGGACCCCCAATCCAGTGGGAAACCATGGACAAGGAGGCTCCGAAAAAGAGGGAGGAATGAAGCATAAGAGCGGGAGCACCGCCGCGCCACAGGCTACAAGACCGGGGTTTTTCGGCGGCGAAAGACAAAGAGGGAGTGCAATCAGCATCAGGAGGTGAGAAGGGCACACGTATGCCGGGGCAATGTTAAACCCACCAGAAAAGCGATGGCCTCGCAGTAACGTGTGCGTCATCGCTCGCCACAGTGCACCTTGCATACGACGACGGGTGGCAACCGTCACCGGAAGGGGCACCATCGGGCGGTGGTGTCGGAGCATAGACAGCGACGGCAGGAAGAACCCCACCGACAATGCAGAAGAGGACGGCAGATTCAAAAACCCCCACTCGGCACGGCCGCCGATACAAGTAAACATGAGAACGCGGGTTGGAAGCAGCAGAGGACGAAGTGGTAGGCACAGAAGAGTGGAATCTGGTGTCAGAAAACCTCAGCATCCGCATGTGATTACATTCTGCATCATTAGCTTGTGGTTACCTATTTGCTCGTGTCAGATCGCCGACGAAAGAAAGCGGTGAGCATCAGCGACTGCTCTGCACAAACGAAACCGCGACGACACACAAGAAGGGGCCGAGACGGAGGAAGAGAAGTGCCTGCTGGTAGATCAAAAGAAGAAGGTGATACCGCCCTCTGAAAGGAAAGCCAAAATTTGGCTGGAAACGGACACCCGACGGACACACAGAAGGACCCGCGAAGTGGTTATCCTATAGGACCCCTCAGCATGAGGAGCCTTCCGGCGTTTCTTTTAAAAGAAACGGAAACGTTTCCGTTTCCGTTTCCGTTTCCGTTTCCATATTTCGAAAAAACTAAAAGAAACGGCGTTTCCATCCAACTTAGCCCTAGGGGGGGTCAAAAGGTCTTTTTTTGCGTCAAAATGGTGACATTTTCAGCCTGTAGACTTAACGGCAGTTTAAGGCTAAAAAAACATGCAACCCGCCTCAGAAATGCCCGGAAACGTGTTTTTGGGGGAAGTTTCATGGAAAATGGCCCAGGGGGGGGTGTATTAGTTGATGGTTTTAGGGTGGACACCGTTTGGTACCGGCTAGCAGCCTGTGTGTGTGCTTCACTGTTCATACCATGCAAAGATGAGGCTACAATCACGTGCAGGCAGCCACAAATGGAAGCAACAAAAGGGCAAACGACACCCAGGAGGAAGGCAGCTATGAACGTTGCTCGTCTGGATGGTTAACAACGTCCCAAAAGGCTCTCTGAGTCTTGCGCAAGCTGAGGTGTTGTTGACACCGCAGGCAGCAGCTCTTCCCCGAACTGCTGCTGGAGCGATATTCACAAAGTTCGATGTCTTTCCGAGAAAAACAATGAGCTCATCCGTAGTGGGATTTTCCAGATCCCAACGTTTTTGTTGAAGGGATGCACGCGACAGTGTCTTTTATTCAAGTTCGCCTTTCGTACACCACCCCGAAAGGGTCGCGTTGCACACGCACGGAAGACAATACTGGTCACCGGGGTGTATCTCTGGTACCTAACCCCAACGCACGTTGAGCTTGAACAAAAATAGAAAACTGGACTTGAACGAAAGGGTCGGCGGTGGATTTATAGGACTGCCACGACATAGCAGCTCAGGGCAGGGTATCTGCAGCTTGCGGTAGCACGCTACACGACACAGGCCACTACGAAAGCTGGCGCTGACGTCAAGGACTCGGAGGGGGCGGCACGTTACGAAGCCGTACCTCATTGAGTCGCTTGTCAATGCCTCCTACGAAGCCCACCATCCCCAACTCTCAGGAAAGTCGTTTGAGTAAAAATACATAGGTTTGGGCAGTGTTGTTTTCCTTCTTCGGTTCATGCTGTCACTATTTTTGGGGTTGTCACCTAAAACCCCGGTATTACAAGCGAACTTTAACTCTAAAAAGAAGAACACCGGTACCAAACGGTGTCCACCCTGAGTCCAAAAATTGGGCACTCGTAAAAAGGCCTTTTCGGGGCACTTCAGCAGCCAAAAAGCATGTTTTAGGCATTTCTATACGGTTCTGGGGCGGTTTACCAAATTTTATTGCCTTCTAGGAGCCCCTATGTGGTTCCCAAAAAAATGACCTATTTTGACAGCTTTTGACCCCCCCTACCCCCCCCCCCCCCCCCACCACCACCCGCACCCCCTGACCGCGATCCGAAACATGTAACAGCCCTTAATAAGCACCCTGGGGGGTGTTTAGGGGGGGGGGGGTACCCACCCACCCCTCGTTGCCGTCCGGCTGACAACGATGCCGAGTTTAGGGGCCTTAGCATCAGCACTGGGGGGGGGAAGTCAAAAAGAAATTTAACGTGCCTCTCGTTCAGGTTATGTTCGGGCTTCCGACTCCAGCAATGGGTGAGCAGCACTAACTAACGAACGAGGTTTACGAGGTTTACTGGGGGAGGAGAAGAAATGCGTAGCTTGGTTTTGTTCATTTACTGTTGTTGGTTGTCGACACCTTGCTTGTGTTGAGGTGCTATTCGGATGTAAAATCTAGAGCCGCCCACATCAAATTTTAAGCAGCGCTGTCGACTTCTTGTGGCCCGCGTGCGGCCGCACGACCGCGCGCCGGTCGTCGTGGCGGGCGAGCTTCTCGATGTCGCAGTTGCCCGCGCTTACCGAAAAAGTGACGGCACCCCCACTGTTTGTCGTGCGGAGGGGGTTCGGCTTCGATCGATCCCTCTCGTGCATGGTTGATGCTAGCATCAAACCTTCTTCTAAGATGTCGTACAGAGAAGGGATGCAAAAATGGGAAAAAGGGGAGTGTACGGCTCCCAAAGTGGGGTACGAAACATTGAGGGACTAACCCCGGTGTTGTGTGCACCTCGTTCTTCGTCTCACACACGCAATAACCGGGTCGCAGCTCTTGACAAAGCAGAGGAGGTTCTTCATTCGCGCTTTGCTTGTTTCTCACGGGTAGATCGGTCCTGCTTCGGGTTCTGTGAGGGCTTCCGACTCCGGCAAAGGTGAGCAGCACGAAATCACGAGGTCTATGAGGTCACTGGGGGAGGCGCTGAGAGTGTCTGCAGACACGACAGCGAAAGGGGGAGAAATGGAAAGCACACCCATGCGTGGGATACGGGCGTACCACCGAGTCTGGCCGGACGGCACCTGCGGGGACGAGGGATCCGGGCACGAGGCGAAGGAAGGCATCGTGTCTTCATCGGGGGACAGGGGGTCGGTGATCGACCGCTTCTTCGGCGGCCCGACCGGCGTTGCGCAGAAGGAGAACTGCGTCAAGGGATCGTCTGCTGAGAACTTGACGGCGCCCATCGCGCTGCTGAAGCAGAGCTCGGACGTGTCGCCGATGAGGCTGATCTTCAACCCGGCCCACGTGACGAGCCCGCGGCTGATGGACGTCTCGGAAGGCGGATTCGGGTCGATCCCGACGTAAGAGAAGGTCGAGGCTTCCTCCCGCGCCTTCGTCTCCGCCCATTTCATCATTTCAGGCGCGACAACCGAGTACACCTGGATCCAGATTTTGACGATGTCCCGGCGGAGCACAGCTTCAAACCGGTCGATCTGCATGTCGATGGTCTGCTTCTGCCCCTTCACGTACGTGACCCGGACGGCGGGGAGCATCGTCTCCTTCTTGTCGTCGGTCAGCATGAGCGACGTGTGCAGCTGCGCGCGGGTGACGGTGTCGATACCGGTGTCGATGTGCGACGCAACGAACCGCTTCGCGACGTACTTGAACCGCGCCGCGGCGGTCAACGGGAAGTGGATTTCGGTCCGCGCGAGATCGACGGTCAGCGAGACGTTGTAGCCACGCAGCTTTGGCGATGCGGCGACGCCCTGCGGAAGGCTAGCTCCGCTGGCCCTGAACTCGGCGCGGCCGGGCGCGGCGCGGGGCGACCCCATGGACGGGCTCGCGACGTCGGCCGCATCGGCGGGCAGCGGCTGCCACTGCAGCACGAGCTTCTGCCACTCGCGGAGGCAGTGCGGCGTGTGGACCCACTCGTGGGACGTCACCTTCACCGACGTGCCGTCCACCCCCAGGTGGGCGACCGTCGCCTGCCGCAGGTCCGTCGCCCTCGGCAGGATCACCGACAGCTGCACAGACCGCACCCCCACCACGAACACCTCAGCCGCAACCGAAGGGTCCCGTTTCGACCCAACGGGCGGCTTGCAATGGTACGCCATCGTAGCGGATGCGCGGCTGTACGTCGATCCGGCCCTCCCGCCCCCCACCTGCCCGGCGGCCTTGGGGCAGATGGCGAAGTGGGCGACCCACCGCGGGGAGAACACGCCGTTGTCGCCAAAGAGCGTGCTCCGCTTCCTCGGGCCGGCCGCCGCCGTCGCGTGCGACCCGCGCGGCGTCGGCGAGAAGTCCGGCGTGCCTACGCCGGCGGGGGCGCCCCACCGGTCCTCGTCGCTTGGACGGCTGCGGTGTCCTGGGGGCGGGCCGCGGTTGGCGCTGCCCGAATACGCGGCGGGGTCCCCGCCGATGGCGGTCGACTCGGACAGCGACGGCCTCCGCGGGACTTCGATGGACACGGACCCCCCCCCGCCGCCGCCGGGGTTCGTCGGGAAGCTCGAATTCTGCAGCACGACGGGCAGCGCGAGCGGGTTGTTCTGCCGCGGAACGCTCGCGCCCGGGCTCCCGCCGGCGTCGGGTGACGCGCCGAAGCTGGGGCGCACCGGCGCGGCGCTGCCAGACGGCGGGTGCTGCATGCTCCCAGCCTGCACCTGCCCGGGGGTCCCGCGGGCCCTGTTCGTGAACGTAGCCATCGTGTTGCTGACGGAGACCGACGCGTAGTTGTGAAGGTCGTGCACGACGGACAACGCCGCGTGCCGGGCCAGCACCGACGCGAACACCCACGGGACGTACTGCGACGGCGGCGCCTCGTCGGCATCCTTGCGGGGCGTCAAATCAGCGAGGGGGCTCGAGAGCCGGTCGGTTTTCGCGAAGGCTCGCTGCAGCGCGGTGACCGCGGAGTTGACCTCCGCCGAGACCGAGGAGACCTGGATCATGAGGGTGATGGGGACCAGCACCGTGTTTTTGGGCGGGGCCTCCGTGTTGGCGACGCGCGTGCTCCGCTCGTTGCCGAGGAGCCGCAGGTCGACCTCTTTGACGACGAGAACTAGCGGCGGGACGTTTTCGCCGGCGTCGGCGGCGCCGTGCCGCCGTTGGTGCGCCGGCTTCGACATCGAGAAGGACACCCGATGCACTTCCAGCGTCACGTGTGCGGCGACGCAGCTGGACAGCCACGCGAGCGTCGACGGCGCCTTGCCGCCGGATTCATGCTTCGGCCCCTTCGCGCACCCCATCCCCCCGTCGTTGCCTTCCCACTTGTCGCCGGGTCTCGGTGTGTGGGGGGCGGTTTCGACGTCGCCGCTGTCGTTGCCCTTCCGCGCGTGCCAGCCGCTTATATTGGACTCCGTATCGTCCAACCGACACACCTCCATGTCCGGCGCGGTCGGGTTGGGCTGCCCTGTGTGCCTCGGGGTGACGGTGTGCATTGTGGCGGGGGTGTTTGGCATGTCGGGAGCGAGGTCCCCCGGCGGCAAGTCGACGAACACGGCTGATTCAGGCGCGCTGAAGCCAGACGGCGTGTCCGATTCGTCGGAGTCTTCAGGCCTCGACCTCGGAACCGACTCAAGGGCGAGGCTGGGCGGTTCTGGCCGCAGAGCACTCGCCAACGACTGCGTCGCGCCGAACAGCATCCGCCGAACGCTGTATCGCATGCGGTCGATCCTCGACAGCGGTGTGTTGGCCTGCAGGGGCAGGCCCAGCGAGTTCTGATCGACGATCACGAAGCTGAACTGGTCGGTTTCCGCGAGCGGGGAGTCTTCGGGCAAAAACGTCGGCGACTTGATGCAGTCGAGGGTTTCCTCCCGTTTCGACTCCCTCCAGAGGAACGTGAGCCATTGGGTTTGACCGATTGCGTCGCGGAGGGCGAGGGCTTCGACTGTCATGTCGACGGCCACATTGCTCACTTGAATGGTCGCTTTATGGGTCGACTGCGGACTCGCCGGCGACGTTTCGGACTTGCTGCGCACGAGGATGCAGTGCTGGTGGTACGACGGGAGGATGTACGCCAGCGCGTGGATCGTCATGTCGTTTTGAACCAGCGCCTCGCGCAACGGCGCGGGAAGCTCGTCCGGAACCTGCATACCCCGCTGCGACGCGCCAGGCAGAGAACTCCTCTTCCCTTGCAGCGCAAGAGCGACTGCGCCGATGGTTAAACACCTGGTTGTCGACGGTTGCCTGCCAGTCGTCAGCGTGTACATCCCTGCGGACCGGACGGACTGGCACACCTGCACACCCTGCACGACACATCGCAACGTGTGCGCACTCCCCCTGTCGCCGCCTTCCTCTTTCGGCAGGCCCAGGACCACGGCGATCGATATCTCGCTGAGCTGCATCGAGAAGATGTTCTCTGTGCGGAAAACGGCTTCCTTCGCCGCCTTTTTGAAGGCGAAGCGCCCGCCTTGCTTCTTCTTGTGCTTCTTCGGCGGCGTGGCGTACGCGTTGTCGTCGGGCTTCTCGGCGGAGCGGCCGGCTTTGATGCCGTGCCGCGTCATGATGTCCTTCTTCCAGACACTGTGCAGGGCTGTCCCGTGGATCACGAGGCACGCCGCCCGCTGCGTGATCAAGCTTTGGAGGGGTTGCAGGAGCGTGAGGTGGGTGTGGTACGTCGCGGTGCTCTCGCGCTTGTTCTCGTTGGTGTCGAACGGCTGGGACGACGACATGAGCAGCTTCGCGGACTCGGGGTCGGAGCCGGCGGGCGGGTGGGGCTTGAAGTGCGTGTTTTCGCTCGTCTGCCGGCCGCGGTCCTCGAAGTAGACCTTCGGGTGAGGCGCGTGCGAGAACACCGACGAACCGTACAAGTGCCCTCTACCGTACAGCAGCGCCGAGTTCTTCGGCGCGCCCCTGAACACATGCAGCTTCGCGCTACGGAGGCACTGCGCATACTCGCTGAGGGGTCGCCCCCCGTCCTCTTCCTCCTCCACCGGCGCGTCTCGAACGGTGAAAGTGAAGTCGTTGGTGCGGCCGTTGAACGACAGTCCGATGTCTTCCTCGGGAGAGTCGCTGTCGGTCTCGTCGGCGTTCCAGACGCGGCCCCGGAGACCGTTGCCGGGGGGGCCGAGGGGGAGGCCGTGCCCGGACGCTTTCGGGGTGCTCTGCCACTTCGGGACGTTGAACGCGCTGCCCGCGGTGTCGCACCGGCGCAGGCTCTCGACCGACTGCCACTTCTTCGGCCGGCCGCGCCGCGCGAGGTTGCCGTCGCTGCTGACCCGGCTGACCGAAAACGTGTCCGAGTCGGCGGACAGCAGCCGGCCGACGCCGCTCCGCCCGAGGCTGCTGCTCTGTGAAGCCCGCCGCGGCTTCGGCCGCGTGAGGCCAGTCGTGGAATCGTCGTCGTCCGCGTCGTTGTCTTCGAGCGACATCTCCCCGTCGTCGATGCTCAGCTCCGACAGGCACGTGTGCAGGTTCGTGAAGGACGCACCAATGACCGGCGAGAACGACCTGAACCCCCCCGACCTTCCCAGCGGGTTGACCGGCGGCGACTCTCCCCCAGCTGACTGCGGACTGAACGCAGAGTGCACGGAAGACTCGCGCAGCACTGCCGGTCTCTGGATGGGCGACACGCCCATGGTCAGCAAGTCGGCCGTTCCGCCTTCTGTGTGATGTGTTTGTGGACCTGTTTTTTCACGCACGCCCCGCGCTTCTTTGGTCGGTCTCAACAACAGCTACTGCAGATTTTCTGGAGTTAAAGAATTGTCTGCTCGGGATCCTCGAGACTAGACGCTGCCAATCTCATTTCAACTGATCGTGCCCAAATGTTCTTGTGCTTGTTTTCGACGGAGGCTGATACCGCTACAGTGTGGGTCTTTTTGTGTTGAACTCATACGCCCGCCACTAAACCCAGATTCGCCTGTGTTTCGTGTGGGCGACAGCAAGTTTACCCCCTTACCGGCTGGCTCCGTCTGCTGCTTCGTCTCACCGTCGCGTGATGCAAAAAAATCGAAAGTATAACGGTCAGGCAGTGATTCCGGTGGTGGTTTGTCACAATCGTCAAGAAGAAATGACTCCACACCTTCCGAGTCGTTGCCGGGGAGATTGAGCGGGGGTATCGACGTGCCCTCGCCGGAGCCCTCGGTGCAGAGGTTCGCGACCTCTTCGTCGGGTTGCATCATTTCGGTCGTGGGGGAGATGTTGAAGGACGGGGTAGGGTCGGGTTCTTCGTCCGGCGGCGCCTTCAGCGGCTCCCGCGGCCCCGCGCCGAGGGATGCGGAGACCGGCGTCGTCGGCTTGCGCAGGATGCCGAAGGTGGTCGCCCGCTGCTTCGGCGTCGAGATGCTCGGCAGCTTGCCGCCGTTGGCGGCGGGGCCCCCGTTCCGCGCCCGCCGCCCGCCGCTGCCCTGGCGCCGGTAGCTGCCGCGGCCCGCGTCGCCGGGCGCCGCGACGTGCGAGTCCATTTCGAGCACGCCGCGCAGCCCGAACCGCGAGATGTCGAACTTCTGCAGGAACGCCCGCTGCATGCTGCCCTCGGCCTCCGTCGCCGACCGACCGGCCGCAGTGTACCGCACGCAGAACGCGCCCCTCACGTACCCCACTTCAATGTGGTCACCCTCCATCTCCCGCAGCAAGTTCCCCGCCTTCGCGTTCAGCAGCCGGACGGAAAATTCAGGAACGACGATGAACCGCCGCAGGCTGGTATTCCCATCCCGCAGCGTCGTGTCGGCAAGCGTCAGCCCCTTGTGGAGGGTCGCGGTGATGTAGCCCAGGTCGAGTTTGAGGTTGACGTCGACGCGGTTCAGCCGCACATTTCGGGAGACGTACGCCTTCTCGGCGGCCTCCGCCTGCTTCGCTTCGTTCGCCTCGAGCCAGCTCTTGAACGCGGCGGCCTGCTGCTCGTTGCACCACTGCTCCGCCTGCCCCAGGACCGAGTCGAGGGTCGGAGCCCCGCGGATTTCCTTCGAAAACCGCCTGTCGCCGAAGCCGCCAATGACCGCGTTGGCGCCGCCGATGGGCTGGTCGTAGCCGTTGGACAGCGGCACGTCGGTCTGCCGGCGCGCCTCGGTGATGAGCCCCCAGAGCCACGCGTCTTTGAAGGCGAGGTGCTTTTGGAGCTCCTGAGCGATCTCCTGCAGCAGGACCACCTGGCTGATGAGCAGATGCCCTGTCACCGCGCCGACGTCGACTCGCAGCTTCTGGGAGTAGCATTGCCGGTCGGGGGCGGGGCCGATGAGGGACGACGTGTTGAGTGTGAAGCCGTCGAGCCCCGCGTAGTACTCGGCGTTGTGGCTGCGCTTGTCGGCGGTCACCGCGACCGGGGCGCGCAGCGTGACCGGCGAGAGCGTGACGCCGACGTCACTCAGGTTCCGGCACGCGAACGTTTCGACGTTCAGCTCGTGGAAGGACAGCTCCGCGAAGTCGCCGATGCCTTCGGCGCTACCAAAATCCGGCTTCTTCGGCCTGTGTCGGATGTGATGGAAGTTACGCCGGGCAATCGCACGCCACACACATAAACTTGCCCATAACTTGGCATTGGATTAATTAGAGTGTAACTTCACGTCGAGATCCAGGGTTTTAAAGTCTCCGGGTGACCATTGTCGTAAAGGTATCGCAAATTAGTGTGCGTATCGTATCTGCGGTAGTGGCAGTACGTGTGCCTTGGTTGCCTATAGTATTCGACATACTTCAGAACGCGCTCTCATTTCCTATGTCTCGTAGTTCCTGGTACTTTTATTTTCACTCCCGGAAACTCCAGTGGGTCGCCGGGTGGCTTTCGGAAGATTCAATTTCTTCGTATGCGCAACGAGTTTTAGTGTTACTTTTCTTCAACGTGTGTGCTCTGTTCTGCGCTTGCAAATTTGCTGAAAGATTCGTAATCACTGATAATGATAATCCCATTGCGTTTGTCACCGCGCCGACGTCGACCTGCAGCTTCTGGGAGTAGCATTGCCGGTCGGGGGCAGGACCGATGAGGGACGAAGTGTTGAGTGTGGAACCGTCGAGCCCCGCGTAGTACTAGGCATTGTGGCTGCGCTGGTCGGCGGACACCGTGACAGGCGAGAGCGGTGACGCCGATGTCGCTCAGGTTCCGGCACGCGAACGTTTCGACGGTAGCCGTGGAAGGACAGCTCCGCGAAGTCGCCGATGCATAGAGATCCGGCGTTTTAAAGTCTCCGGGTGACCGGGTTGTAGTACGGTTCCTCTAAGCTGTGTCCTGTGTCTCGTACTTCCTGGTACTATATCCCCCGCGGTAATACCAGGGTCTCCGGGTGGCTTTCGGCAAATTGAATTTCTTCACGTATGTGCAACGCGTTTTAGAGTGAAAGTTGGCTTGAAACTCCGGGGTTTCAGATGGTTATAGTTCGCTTGAGAATCCGGGAATTTTGTGTCACTTGTGCTCAGTTTTTCTTTTCAAGACTTTGCAGCCGTCAAGGTCGCCGAAAGCGGTACACGTGTTCGTGTTTAACAGGCTCCGCTGCAAGATCGTAATAAGTGATACGTGTTGCGACGTGATACGTGTCAGATGCGCACCACCCACTGCTTGACAGTACGGCAGATCCCCCGCACAAAACGTGTGGTACGACCGGTTCCGCTGATAATCGTGATACCTGGCAGGAATCGGTAACAAGTTTCGTGTCATGCACGCCATGAAAACAGCGGCGAGGAGCCGCTCGTGAAAAAGACAATCAATTACCTGTACGCCAACCCGCCGCCGCAGCGCACACCGGCCGGCGTGAGCCACCTCCTGTTGACCCAGCCGACCGCTTTGCCCCACTTGCAGTACGCCCACTGGTCGGCGACGCCGCATACGAGGACGACGTCGCCCTGCGGGATCGTCGCGACCGGCGGCGCGGCGCGCTGCAAGTGGAAGGGGACGGGCGCCTCGTTCCGCTGCATGGCCTCAGCTTCGAACACATGCAGGCTGTGCGGGGACAGCGGGAAGTACAGCTGGCACGCGGTAACCCCAACACTGCAGCTCACTTCTGCGTGTTTCCAAGCTGGGACCTTGGACGTGAGGTACGCGTAGAACTCAGACCGAACGTTGCGCCCTTCGGGCGCGCCTTGGCAGGCGAAACGGACGAAGTCAGCGGGTTCGATGAAGGAGCAGGTCGACCCTCCGTAGTTGCCGGCGATGTTGGCCAGGTGCCGGAGATGCCAGCCCTGCAGGGAGGCGGTCACCTTGTCGGCGGAGACGGCGATGTCGATCAAATCGACGACGTCTAGGACCGGGTCCACCTTCGGCTTCCGCGGCAGGCTATTCGACCACCCACTCGGCGCGTCCCTCTTCGGAACCCAGCCCTCGCGGCCCTGCGCCTCGTTCGTGTCCGGCCACATCTGGCGCGCGGTGCCGTGCACCCGCAGCGAGTCTACCGTCGCGAAGCACTCGCACACGCACTTTTCCCCGGCGTCCGCCTGCACGGGCGCGCACTTCGCCGCGGCTTCGTGCGACGGCGGCAGTGAGAGGAGGAGCTCTGCCTGCGAGACCCGCACGTCAAACGTGTTGTTGAACGTGTTTTCCTGCGCGACCGTGAACACGTCGAACGGAGAAACGTACTCGACGAAGGCCTCCGACACCCGCACCGTAACGATCGTGTTCTCGCGCGTGTTCGAGTGCGAGAAGATGACGTTGCTGTGGTTGGCGTTCAGGTTGACGTCCACCGCTTCCAGAAGGACCTCGACGCGGTTTATGTACGGCGCGTACTCCTTCGTGAGGAACTCCAAGCTCCCGCTCCAACCGTCTCGGAACGGCTCACCCAGGTACGTGGTCCACGGGTACGACCAGTCAACCGCGAAGTCGGAGAAATACGTGGCATGGTCCGAAAGGTACCAAGCCGTCGCGTCGCGGATTTTGACGATGAAGTCGCATTTGTGCGTGCTGTTGAACACGAAGCGGGGCGGGTACCAGTAGTCCATGTGCACCTCGACGGTCTCTGCGGCGAGGATGACGGCGTTGTTCATGCTCGTCTCGACGCGGCACTTGCGGAGGTCGAAGAACGTCTCCGTCAGCGTCCCGCCCTGCGGGTTGAACTGCGGGTAGGGGTACTTGTACACGTATCGGCTGCCCTTCGCGACGTGGATCTTGATCTCGTGCGTCCGCCCCGAGAATTCGACGCCGCGCGGCGGGTTCAGCTCCTCGGTCTTCTGCCGCCACGGGACGCGCACGGTGCAGTCGCACGAGAACGTGACGATCTGCTCGTACCCGCCGAACGTCCGCCAATCCCCGTTGCGAGGGCGGTACACTCCCCACGTGCGGAAGTCCCACGGCAGGAAGGCCTTCTGGATCCGTTGCCGCATCAGGTCGACGAAAGGCCCGTAGCACAGCTCCCCGGAGAGGATGTCGACGAGGAGCCCCAGCTTCGGCAGGTCGTCGACCGTCTTTTTTTCGTGCGCCTTCAGCTCGACCCCGGGCATGTCCTGGTAGAACAGCACGCGGACGGCGGCCGACTGCGCGGGGCTGATGATCACGCCGAACACCTGGGTAAGCTGCTCCGGCTCCGACTGCTGCAAATACCTCCGCAGTACCGCGGCTTCCGTCGCCATGCCCTGCGTCGGGTCAGCGTCGCCGTAGAAGGCGAACTTCATGCCGGCCGCGAAGTCCTTCCCGGCTTGGGCGATCTTCTTCAGCCCCCGGACCCCTTGCTCGGTGTAACCGCGCCGCCGCGGGTCGGTCCGCGTGTCGGTAGACACGGAGGCCTCGCCTTCTTCGTACTCGGGCTGCGTGCTCAGTTCCTCCGGCACCTCGCTCTTCCGGCGCGTCCCGGAGGCAACCGTGCGTCTGCGCAGTTCAGAAGCGCCTTGCGCTTTGTACTTCACCAGCCGGGCCGTCACACCTATTAGTTTAGATTCGCTTGAGAAATTTTTAGAGTAAAATTATTGTATCCTCGACGTTCAGGTTGCAGAATCTTGGCTCTCATGTACATCAAGTCTTCTTCGCTGGAGTGCAGAGTTTGGGTTTCAATTCTTTTTTTCCACTTTTCTTTCGTCTGGCTGTTCGGGGGGAATACGGGGGACGACGGAGCCGTAAGAAAATCGAAAATCACATTTTCTTTCCCTTCTCTGGGCCTGTTGGCCCTTGCTTCGGTGGTGTATTACGAGGGAAGAACATGATGCTTTGAGTTCCAGTAGCGCGCAAAGTAGTAGTAGTTTGAACTTGCTATGCAGCAACAATCTGTGTCGATAGACTGCACAAGTAGTAGTATGTGTCGTCTGCCGAAGCAGCCGGAGACAGCAGGCGCAAGAAGCAGGTCTTGCTTTACTTTTCTCTTCTTCATGGAGACCCGCCCCCGGCAATCCCGACTGTCCAATCACTGTCGAGAATGTTTGCGCCTATTGTGATGAGGTGGTTGACCAGGCCCCCACGAAGCCTCATACACAACACGGCTCTAACACGAGGATGCAGCCCTGCTTAGGTGTGCACTCAGCCGTCAGGCCATTGGCTGCTAAACACCCCCCGACCGGTCGACTTGCCACTTTTGTAGCCCTCTATTCGCCGAGCGGTGCTGTCAGCTTGTTCCGCGTCGCATCAAGCACATAATGTTAGCGGTTGGGGGATCGGCGACCGCGACTCAATTAAGGTGCGGTCAACAGTGTCGCCGCGTGAAGGCCCCCCTCCATGACACCTAGTAGTGCGCACAAACAAAAAAGAAGAAACGCAAAAAACGAGACGACCTTGGTGGGTGAGGGCATTTTGGTCCGGGAAGGCACCTTGGTGACTTGGCCCAGGTGGAACAAAGCTGAGCTGCGCACACCTGTGAACGCCATGTCGACGGCGATCCGGTACTGATCCGCTGGGAGGCAGAAGGCCTGGTCGAGGACGTGGCAGCCCGACATGCGCTTGAACGTGATGTTGAAAAAGAAGGGCACGCGCGCGTCCGGCGTGCCGAGCGCCATGGTGCCCTCCCGGATGTCGAAGACGACGGCGCCGAGGAACTCCATGAAGTTCTTGTACAGCTTTCCCTTCCAGCTCAGCTTGATCTTGCCTTCCTCGTCGATGGCATCGGGCGGCTCCCCGCTTGATGGGTGGGTGCGGGTGGTCGACGGGTCTTCCCAGAGGCCTTGGAAGCGGACTTGGCCGTCTGCGTCCAAGCCGCGCTTATCGAAGCAAGATGCGATGTCTTCGTACTTCGCGACGTTGTTGTACAGGGTCCACTCGACGCCGTTGAGGTGGACCTTCACTTTGGTGCCCTGCTTCGACGTGCTGCAGTGCCGGCCCCACCAGTGGAAAGCGACGAACCCGTCGGTTACCACGAGCGAGCTGTTCCGCGAGAAGTACCGAAGGTCTTTGAACATGAGCCGTCCCGACAAAGGTGAGAACGCGAGCGCGCGGACGGAGATGAACACAGTGTCGGACAAGAAGAACCGGGAGAGGCACTTCGTCAGTATCCAGCCGAGGGCCTGGTTCGAGTACACGAGGTAGAACACGACAGTCACCGCCAGCAGCACCACCGCCAGGACGAACCCTATGTCGCCGGTCGTCGGCGTTATCTCGTCCATTGCTCCGGACGAGGAACGTCACCACGGTTCCCAAACAGACCCTCTTTCGTGTCCGCACGCTGCACTACAACCGGGCAACTCGACCTGCCGTGGGGTCCCCCCACGTCGACAGCCGGGAGCTGCCAAAGGAAGGGAGGAAGGACCCTTTTTTTGGCTCTCACCCAACGACAACGACAACGCGCACACCGTTCTTTCGATGGAACCGGAAACAGAAGGGCAGCCGATAAGAGATCGCCTGGTTGGGGGGAGGAGAGGGGAAAGAAGAGGGCGCACTACTTGACGCCCTAGCTTGCCTGATCAGCAAGAGGTGGCTAGGTAGGGCGCGGCAAGGGCGAGGCGAGACGCGGCAGGACGGTCGATGCAGAGGAGGTTGGTGAAAAGAGCGTTGCCGAAACAAGTGCAAGTTCTCACCGAACCCAGTCCGCCGGGGGGCAAACTGCCGAGAAAGGGGTGAGGGGGGAATCTTAGTTTAGTGTTTGGGCAGATTCTTGCCTCTCATGTATAGGGGGAAAATCTTAGTTTCGTGTTCAGGGGGAGGGGGTGAGCCCCCTTGCCGCCGCCGACGCTGGGCTCGACACGTCTCCTGGCATGCAGAACGGAATCTTTACACGCGGAACTTCAAGAAATGCACTATTCTATTTTTCAAACGTTCGTTCTATGTTCGACTGTTTCTTGCTTGCAGCGAAGCCAGCTTTTTTTCCCCCCCTCCTTCTATGTCGTTGCGTTTCTATCTTTTGGCGAACAAAACGAAGAGGATACTCTTCTATTTCTTCGCTTTTCCCTTTCTTCTCTACCGAAAGGGGAGAAGACAATCCCGCTTGTCCGACTCCCGAGAGCTTGCTACCGATCCCAGAAGGGAGAGTACAATCTACGAGAGAGGAGAGGGTGTGCCGCTCTTCTTCTCTTTCCTTTGTATTGGATCGGGAGGTCTCCTATCTTTGTGTTTAGTCTTTCCCCGCCGTCCTTTGAGACTGGTGGGTGTTTTCTCTTCTGGCAGGAAACGGGGGATAACGTTTTCCTTTTTCCCCCTCCCCCCTGTGTTGCGGTGTTTCGAGTGGGGTGTGTGCTGTGGACTTTTGCTCCAGATCCTGAGGCGGAACATTCGAAGCTACTATGCTGGGCTGAATCTTGTATCAGGAGCAAGCCGGTTGCCTTGAAGGCGTGCCCTGCTGAACGGTATCATCTTCTGCAATGCAGAAGATGATACCGTAGGGCGAAGATTCGAATGAAGCTGCGGTCACGGGTCGCCTAACGCGCGGCGTACCTCCGGTTTGACGGAAAATGCCTACAGTGGCAAGCCACAGTGTTTCCCGTATGCTCTTGTTGGGTGCCACGCGCGTTGCTTTTTCCCTCTTCGAGTCAGACCGAGATACGTGGACCATCACCTCCAGAACAACCACTCCTATTTTCAAAAGAAAAGAGACGCCTGGGTGGCACCGTCAAGGGTGTTTGGGTGGGGCATTCGTGCACCGGCCGCGGCACTACACGAGTCGCACCAAGCGATTGAGCCCCTGCCTGCCGGTGGAAAGGAGCAAAGCCCGGTGGAAAAGAGCAGAGCCCCTTCGTTGACACTTCCATACCTGCCCTTGTCGGCACTACACGAGCCGCGGCACTACACGAGCCGCACCAAGCGATTGAGACCCTGCCTGCCGGTGGAAAGGAGCAGAGCCCCTTCGTTGACACTTCCCATACTGCCCTTGTCGGCACTACACGAGCCGCGGCACTACACGAGCCGCGGCACTACACGAGCCGCACCAAGCGATTGAGCCCCTGCCTGCCGGTGGAAAGGAGCAAAGCCCGGTGGAAAGGAGCAGAGCCCCTTCGTTGACACTTCCCATACCTGCCCTTGTCGGCACTACACGAGCCGCGGCACTACACGAGCCGCACCAAGCGATTGAGACCCTGCCTGCCGGTGGAAAGGAGCAGAGCCCCTTCGTTGACACTTCCCATACCTGCCCTTGTCGGCACTACACGAGCCGCGGCACTGCACGAGCCGCGGCACTACACGAGCCGCACCAAGCGATTGAGCCCCTGCCTGCCGGTGGAAAGGAGCAAAGCCCGGTGGAAAGGAGCAGAGCCCCTTCGTTGACACTTCCCATACCTGCCCTTGTGGCAGTGCTTGAACAACACGGAGAGACGGAGAGTCGCATCATGAGCGTGTTTTCCCTTGCACGCGGTCGCCTTTTTGCAGAGGTGTACACCACCATCACCTCAGGACCCTGGTCGATGGTTGCTCGCACGCAGTGGACCCATCGGTAAGTCCCTACCAGCTGTGCCTGACAAGTGCTCACTACGCGTAGCTCCCTCTCTACCGGGAAAGAAAAAGCGGGAGAGCAAAAGAAAGAAACGGCGCGATGACAAACGAGAAAACAAAAGCGAAAAAAAGAAAAAAAATGTTTCCGAAACAGAGGGGGTACGGCCATGGATAGGGGGGGGGGGGGGGGGGGGGGGAGATGGGGGGAGAAGGGGAAAGTCACTCCTCGCTCCAAAAAGGGGAGCGGCGACGATTGAAAGAAGACGGGATCCGAGGTCTAAAATTGGAACTGACTGGGAGAGCGTGAAAGGAGAAAAATCGAGTACAGAATATATTGTGTGCCCCCTCACCCCCAACCCCCCCCAATAAACGACGGGATCCGAGGTCTAAAATTGGAACTGACTGGGAGAGCGTGAAAGGAGAAAAATCGAGTACAGAATATATTGTGTGCCCCCTCACCCCCAACCCCCCCCAATAAACGACGGGGTCCGAGCCCCCTGCTTGTAGGCAGTGAGCGAATTTCCACATCACGGGCAAACCTTCCACGTCCAGAGAAAATGGGCCCGCTTTCAGAGTTCGGGGTTCCTTGATTCTCTGGAATCGATTCCTGCTTGGTCGCGAATGGGAAGTGGCGGCGGGATTGCATCCGGAGAAGAAGGTAGACATCACATCCACTGTGGCGGGCATAGACCCATCGACGGTTAGTCCCCTGCCCGAGCCGAGAGAGTATCAATGAGTACTTGGTAGCCGTTCGCTTGTGGTTTCGACCACTACCGATGGACTCCGCGTACTGTTGGCCTTGTGCCGCAGCAGTGACGACTCTTCGTTTGGTAGCACGTACGATGCGCTCTTTGTGCTTACGTCGGTAGACATTGATAATTTGCCACAAAAGCAAGAGGGAGAGCGAAAGACAGAGCAAAAAATAGAATTTAGAAGGGGAGAGAGAAAGAAAAAGAAAGAGACGAGTCAGAGTGCAGGGACCATCTCTCTGGGGAGTATCCGGTCGCCTCACTACTGCCCCGTACTACTACTCGTACGTACGTCGCTACGTCGAGCGGCGCGAACTGCGGCCCTGTCACAGAGGATGACCGCGTCGATGGTGCCAGCCGGGGGCGTTCTGGCTGGAGGGCGAGACCGCCCGCCGGGGGAAAATGTTTCTTGGGTTTGAGGGAGGGGGGGGAAAACCTTAGTTTAATGTTTGGACAGAACTCGGCCTGCACGATTGATGCTAGCACCAAGTCTTCTTCCAAAAAGATGACCCCCCCCCCGGTAGGAAAGAAACTTGAAAACGGGGCTTTGCCGGGAGGCTTTTCATGTTATTCTGCGGAAAGTAGGAAGTAGAAAAAGATGAACCGAGCGCGAAGATAAGCCGCCAAGAATTACGAAAGAAAAACGAGCGTGGGAGGGGTTGCAAGAAACGTGCTTGGATTGGTGCGTGTTCGACGCGCGTGTGTGCCGCCATCGTTGTGTCAGCCCTTCAGGCAGACCAACTCTCATTCTGCAAACTGTTTCTTCCTAGAACATTTTGCATTTTTTTCTTCCGTGTGAAAATGCACACGTGCAAAAGGAAAAAGGAACAGGAACAGGACCTTTAAAACAAAAAATAAAGGGGAGGGCCCTCTCAGGGGGAGAAAAGAAAAAGAAAAGCTGAATCGAGCAACTTCTGTCGGTAGAGGAAACCCTGCCTGAAGGAACCAACCACCTGGGCTAGTCTGATGCTGTCGTCGGGGGACGGGGGAGGAAACTGGACGAGAAAGACGCTTCTTTTTTTGTTCTTCTTTCTTTTTTGTATTTTCGAGCAGGTTCTTTTTTCTGTCTTTTGGAGGTCGAATGGACGACTGATGGAAGGAAGATTGGACGCCTTGTGTGGTAGGGCTCTCGAGGTGGGCACGGTGAGGTCCAGCCTCAGAAGCTGCAGTTAAAGAGGTGTGTCCGCGTCACACCCGAAAAGCGGGTATGCTACGGTCAAAACCCACACCCGAAAAGCGGGTGTGCTACAGTCAAACGCGTGTAGATCCACACCCGAAAAGCGGGTGTGCTACAGTCAAACGCGTGTAGATCCACACCCGAAAAGCGGGTGTGACACCCGCTTTTTTGACTCCACCTTCAACTCCAGCTTCTGAGGCTGGGCCCCACCGTGTGGCATGCGGCGACGCCAAAGAAACACCACCCCCCCGGGGCTTCTGCGTCCGTCTCGACCCTGAACTCAGCATCGAGGGAGGAAGAAGCGCAGACGGGTTCATGCTGGTGACAGCATTCTTCTTTACCTAGCCCTCTCCCCAAGGTTTCACCACCCGCGAGTCAAATCGGCCGTCGGTCTCAGAGTGAAAGTTCGCTTGAGACATCGTGAAAAGGACTAGTAAAATCACGTGAAATGACTAGCGAAAGCACGTGAAAGGACTAGAACGCAATATATGATCTGCGCGACGGCAGGAACTAAATGCAAAAGGAATGCGTAGTTTTGTTTTATTCTTTTACTTGTTAGTTGTCGACAACTTCTTTGTATTGAGATGTCATTCAGATGTAAATCCAAAGCCGCCCACGTCAAATTTTGTTAAGCATTGAGTTCTTTTAAGTACATGAACCACATGGATTAGCATGCACTGTTAAGCAGCGGCTTGCCGTGACACTTATGATCAAAGTAAGTAGGAAAGGAGAAAATGTTTCTAAAAAATACTCGAGGGGCTGCCTTGTGCTTACTTCGAAGGAGGCTAGAGGGGGAGAAACAATACAACTACAAAATGGGTCTTTTTTGTTGAACGCTTACGCCCGCCACTGAACCCAGATTCACCTGTGTTTCGTGTGGGCTACAGCACATTTACTCCTTTGATGTTTTGCAGCTGGCAGCCTCCTCAAGTATTTCCTACAAAGCAGGTGCTTATACGAAAAGAAAAGGGGCAGGGAAACAAAAGCTCGCCACTCGCACAACCACGCCTCATACAAAACTAATGATGATGATATATGATAGGTAAACTTCCCTTATATCCCACCCTAAACAAATTTTGTGCCCTTATACCCCAGATGATGAGAGAGCTTTTTACCGCATTCAGGCGTACGTTAAACCATAGCCATAGTTTGCGGCGACGAGCTTCTCGTGTCCTGCGACATTTCATCTTGGAAAGAGAAAAAAAGACGAGAAGGGAGAAGAATCGAAAGCGAAGACGTACGTGACAGAACGAATTGTCGGTGCCGGTGGCACATGGCAGAAAGCAGAAGAAGAGAGAAAGAGAGGGAGATAGCTGCGCCTTAAGCAGTCCCGTGGTCTCTCCCCCGCTCACTGAAGGCCTAATGGCCGTTGCTATGCACTTTGAGCCGGTCCACCCCCGGCTGATAGACTGTGACTAACTATACTCGCCTATGATGGCCTACGAAGCCTATGATGGACTGGAGATGACTGTGAAGTGTGGTACTCGTTTGCATGCAAATGACTCCCCACTAACGCAACAAGAAGACGATAGACTGTGATAAACTGTGATAGTTTGGGTTAGAATGCAAAGAACCTGTAGCGAGAATCTGCATCGCCGGCGGCGCGGTTATCTCTTTGTGTCGCGCTTTCGCCTCTATAGCTCGTCTTGATCGTGACAGCAGCAGTTGAGGTTGGATTGCATAATATCTGTAGCGACGGCCACTGGATGACTACCTCTTCGATCGAATCGTGTCGTGCACAGCAGCGGGCAGTTCGATGCACTTCCAGGGGATTGGGGTGGACTGGCTCAGCACTGCCCTTTCTCGAGAGACGGGGGAGCGGGCGCTTTGACCAGTTCGGAGCCCTCTCGTGTAAGCCACCCTGCATGCTTTTGCAAGTCTGGGTAAATGTCTTTCGGAAGGCACGCGGCGTGGGCCACCAGTCGTAATAGAGACTCTCTGGACCAGGGGCGCTGCCGCTAGGCGTTCGGAAGAACAACTGGGACCCTGGAGTACTACGCCCAAATTAACCTGTGTTTCGTGTGGGCTACGGCACAGCTTCTGAGACTGTTTCGAGGTTTTTAAGGATCCGCGTTTTGTGCCTGCGAAGGCTTCTTCTCTTTGAATATTTGCAACTGGTGGCTTTCGAGTACTTCCAACAAAGCAGGTGCTTATTCAAAAAGAAATATAAAGAAAAACGCGCGTGGCTGCGCTCTTTTTCACTTGGGGAGCGCAAGTGTGAACTGCTTTGAGGCGAGAGCAAGGTCCCTATTCTTGTTCTTTTGTTTTTGGTTGGCTCTCTCGCGAATGGGCTGGGCGAGGATTTCATGAGGAATGCGCTGCAGGTTCACAACCCAGTGAGCTGGTAAAGCTTGCAATTCGAGAGGTGACCCGAGAATCAACGAAACACTCGAGGAGCTGCCTTCTGCTTGTGTCGAAGGAGGCTAGCGGGGAAGAAATGCGTAGGTTTGTTGTGAAACAATACAGGGTCTAGCGCTTACGCACGCCACTAACCCAGATGCCTGTGTTTCGTGGGGTCCCGCACATTTACCTCCTTTGAGATTTCGCAACTGGCAGCCTCCTCAAGTGTTTCCTACAAAGCAGGTGCTTAATACAAAAGAAATCCGTACAGGTGGCAGAACACCGCAAGCCTTGCTTGCACCGTATCTCTCTTATTCCAGGAGCAATTCTTAGAGATGCAAAAATGACGGGTTATTGAAAGATAGTGATGTCGGCACGTACAAACAAGCATCGCGCCTAATATTTTGAGAGTTCGTTTGAGAGTCCGGGTTTTTAGAGTCTCCGGGTGACCGCGGTTGAATATCTTGAAGCAAGTAAGCTTGTCGGCATAACTACGGCATACACGTGCGCTTTCAATGTGTTCACGTACGCATGGCACTCATTCCACGAAAACGTGTCACAGATTTTGCTTCGTGCGATCCGCCATGTTTAGGCCAAATTTTGAGCAAAATTCGGAAAAAAAATTTGGGATGGAAAGAGCTATCCACGGCGTATGTGGGTGCGGGTTGTTTCTTCGGCGTATACTTTCATTACCTGGTATAATAATATTTCTTGTTGCCAGCGGTGAAACCGCACGCCTCGTAGGAGATGACTCTTGTTTCTTTGGAAGGTCGGTGCAGCCAGTCGTCGTTCGGATCAATATTCGTTTTCAAAGAAACCAGTTTCTTCTTCAACAAAAAATATGCCTTCGCTCTTTCGCTATCCTTTCAAAAACTGTTGCGTTGACGCATCCACTTTTTTGAGCAGGCCTAGTTTGGGCCCTCTCTTCAGGTTCTTCTTCTTCTTTTTCACCTGGTATGTCTTGAGTTAGGGATCTCCATGTGAAGCACGGACATGTAAACTGTGACAGTGACATGATCTTCAGTTTGGTGTTGGTTCACTCATTGCTCTAGCTTACATTTTTGGAACACATTGCAATGTCTCGAAAAAAAGAAGAAAAAAACGAAAATACAACTGAGAAACCCGTTCAACGTCAGTGCGTATGAAACACGCACCGCCTTCAGTTTATCGAATCGTCTATTGTCAATTTGCTGTGCTTTGCCGCACCTGTTCTCTAAGCACTTTCAGAAGCCTGTCTGTTTGACTCTCGGGGTGGGTGTCTTTAGTAGACTGTTTTTGTTGTCTTTGGAAGTCGGTATTTCTTATGTCTCCGATTGACGCGAGTGAGGCGGAGGATGGGTCCTTTGAAAAGCTGGGGGCTTGAGTGAAACTTGGCTTCAAACCCTGGGATTTTAAAGTCTCTGGGTGACCTTCGTTTTGTGGGGTGTTGTTGCCGGTGGATTAGCATGTGGATATCTGCTGGTAAGGTCCTGTGATCTTGTTCTTCACTGGTTCTGGCAGCATCCAACGGACTCTTCGTACGGTTACGCCTCGCCGGTGCCGCAGTCCTCCTCAGAGTGAAAATACGGGGGTGGGAAATCTCGCTGTTTCCGCCGAAATTATGCTTCTCGCGTGTGTTTGATGCTAGCATCAAGTCTTCTTCCCTTTCCATGGAATGTCCTTGTGCTCAACGCTGCACCTGTC
The DNA here is from genome assembly GCA_030068145.1 of Diplonema papillatum. Taxonomy (NCBI): domain Eukaryota; phylum Euglenozoa; class Diplonemea; order Diplonemida; family Diplonemidae; genus Diplonema; species Diplonema papillatum. The sequence goes on from JAPJBO010000166.1 coordinate 239,792, forward strand.
CTATCCGCAACCAATGCCTCGGACACATAAGGCGGGCCATCAGCGCGGTGCGTGAGTGAGAACAGTTTAGAGTGTCAGGCGGCTGACCGTAGCTTTCCAGAACCACCTGTGATACGGGAGCACTGTCAGAATTCTGGGAGGAAGCCCCTACAACTGTGTCATTGGGCAGTACTGTCCATCCACAACCTTCCCACAATGTGGTCGGAATAGCCACAACATGTACCTACTGTGGCCAGACTCTGTTTCCTTGAAAATGGGCAAAATGAATGCCCAGGGTTGAAAACAACTCCGTCGACACATTGTATTCATACGACACTGCCCCAATTTCCCTTGGTCGTGGGGAAAAGGATTCTACCCACAATAGCCACAATGTATTGCGGGTAAATGTTGTGGCTATTCTGACCACGATGTCAGAAAGTAGTAGGTACACGGCACTGTCGTGAGCTGCAGTTTTAAAGGGAAGGCAGGAACTTGTTCTAGCTCTCTGCACTGCGGCAGAGTACTTCGAGCTTGTGTTTATCGCTCGCGGATGGGGTTGCATCGAACAAAATCGGACTAGACGAGAGGGGTTGCTTGAAACTTCGGGATGTTCACGTCTTCGGGTGCCGTTGCGGGTAAAGAAAGGGAGCGGGAATAGTTGAGTTGCAGCTCTTGACAAAGACAGACGGAAAAAAGAAGGTGCTTTTATTCTTCGCTTTTTCTCACGAACGGAGGGGTCGGTCCTGCTTTTGGCTTTGTAAGTTCTCCCGACTCCCGAAATCGTGCTTAGCACAAACTCAAGAGGTCTAGTCAACTATTCTCCTGCAGTATTAGCATACCTTCACGAAAATAAGAAAGGGAAAGTCTTTTGTAGCTCATGTGAGGGGCATTTGTGCTGCCTGGTCATCGTCTTTTCACATCCCTTTAACAAGCCTTTGTACGTAACTGTCTTTTGATACTGCATCGAACACGACATTCTGTACTCGTAAGGCTCAAGCGGCAATCTGGAAAACCAGGTGCAAGAAGACAACGTCTCGAGGTAAAGAATGCTGTAGGGATTGCCGCATCTCCTGAATTGCATGCGTCCGAGTGGGCTACATAGACAAGGTTTAGTCAATCTTAGTTTATAGTGTTCGGGCGATGCTAAACCAAGATGCTTACTTGCCTCAGCAAGTTGAGGCAAACAGGAACATCCAATGTGCTTGTTGCGTTTATGCACTCGAAGTGATGCGCAAGAGGCAGCACCCGCCCTAAACGCGTGCATTACACACAAATCCACCTGCACACCAAAAATTCTTTGCGTGTAATAAAAGTAATGCGTGTCAGAAAAGCAGCTCTGGAGCATGCAGAAAAGTCAGGTGACGGGCAGGAAAATACTCGAGGCGCTGCCTTGTGGTTACTTCGAAGGAGGCTAGAGGGGGAAACAATACAACGACAAAGTGGGGTCTTTCGTTGTCGAGCGCTTACGCCCGGCACTGAACCCAGATTCACCGGTGTTTCGTGTGGGCTATGGCGATAGTGGGGGCGTTGATACTTCGCAACTGGCAGCCTCAAGTATTTCCTACGAAGCAGGTGCATATACGAAAACAAATGACATGAAATATTACAGACCGATACGAGCTGCATGGCAACCCCTGCTCAACATGCATGCGCGTGGGGGGCCCAAGACTAAATTCAAAGCGAATTTCTTCTTGGTGTCGGTCGCAACACTTACAAACATGGCTAGCCGTATTTAAGCATACCTACTACCCACATACCACCCGCCTCACAGCCTCAATGGTCAACCGGAGACCCTAAAACACCGAACCTCTAAACCACAATAAACGCTAGAAAGTACTCGGAAGCGCCGCCTGGTGCTTGATTCGACGGAGGCTAGAGGGGTAACAGTAGACAACTTCGAACAACTGGTACTTGTCGTACTATCAACATGAACCGTAAACTCGAGAGAACGCTGGCGGCGTGTTTGGGAGGAGATTAACCAGTGCCGGCACGTACAAAAAAATTTAGTATGCCGCTTCCGTTTGTTTGTGCGCACTAGCGGCTTTTCACCTGATTTGGTGAGTTGCTTTTAGTACGCTGCCAACTACTAATTTTAGTACCAACAATGCATTGTTAACACAAAAACACCGCACCTGTTGGTGTGTTGCCGACAATCAACCGAGGTTGACTGTGTGCGAGGGTGCAGTCTGTTAAGTTCTCTTTTTACTTCGTTGAACGCTTGCACCCGACACCGCACCCAGATTTACGTCGGTTTCGTGTGGGTTACAGCGCATTTCCTCCCTCGTAATTCGGGCTCCTTGTTGTTGCATGCCCCCGTTGTGATTCGCAGCGGGCGGCCTCCCCAAGGACTTCCGAAAAAGCATGTTCTCAGAGTGTACGCACGTAACGGAGACAAATAAAATAAAAAGAACCAAGCCTCGGAAGGGAAAACAGGGAGCCAGGGATTTAAAGTGGGGGCGTTTTTTTTTTTCCCCCCGTCTTTCTTTTTTCTTGTGCTATCTTTCTTCGAAGGAACAGCTGGCTAGAAACCTCGGAGCTTAACCCTTTACGGGCGGGGACATGTGCCACTTTGTCTAAAAAGCCGAAATCTGGAGTGTCCGAACATAGTCAGAGTGTAAAGACACGTCAAAAAGGATCAATTGTTTGCTGCTGGGAAGAGGTGTGTTAAGGGGCACCAGGGTATCCAAATTCTGGAGTCGTAGCACTCTCGAGTTCGACCCCAGAAGGCTTTCTGCGCGCTGGGACAACCTACTTTCCCTCCGTCTCGTAAGGGGCCAAAGTCTGGGGTTTGTGTTACCGTACCGTTTTCTTTTTTCTTATTTTTTGAAAAGTGAGGGGGTACAAGGTCAATGCTGACCCGCCGCCCTCTCGTAGATTATTAGCAGTGTAGCGTCCCTGGTCTGGCTAGGCGCGTGTACAACAGTGGACCGAGTATTCGCCTTACAGCACTCTGGGAAATTGCGCGAAGGAGTGGCAAACTCGTGAATCGTGTGAAAGATGATTGTTCTGTGCGCACGAGCGGTGTAGTATTGCCCGTCGTTTGACCGTGCGTAAACCTCGCACTGCCCGCTTCCACTGACTTCGTTGCAGCCAGAAGCTCTGAAATCGAAGCTTCTTGCTCACGAATCATCTTTTTTTCGTCCAGGCTTTCGAAGGCGCCTGAATGTTTTTGCCTCGTGCGGGTTTTATCTAGAGTAGAGAAGTTCGCTTGAGATTCTTATTCGCGTTTCCTGTTGTTGGGTTGCCTACCAGGCCAGCGACACTGCAGAGAGAAATGGGCGTAGTGTTTTCACCACTTTTTCTTTTGTGTTTCCGGCAATATATTTGTTTTCCCCCTCATTTTTTTGCTGCCCCCCAACGTAAAAAAAAAAAAAAAAAAAAAAAAAACGCTTACACAGCGAGTGTAGGAGAAAGAAGAAGGATTCTCGGTGACCGCACTGTCTTGAACCGAAACCCTGAACGTGGCTTCAGGTGACCAATTGGCAAATAGTCATGATCCACGACCTTGTGGAACTCGGAGAGAATGAGACTACGTTTCGGGGCTCAGGTGGGAGGGGGGGCAAATGCTGTCCACCAAATCCGGGGGGGGGTACCTTCGAACGGACTGCTGTTTAAGGGCTCACTCTGCGACTGTTTTCCGATCATCCTCCACAATATCGCGGGTTCAATACAAAACAGGGCCCCAGTGGTGCAAGCACCACGCATTACCGTGCACTCACTACTTTTCCCAGAATGTGGTCGGAATAGCCACAACGTTTATCCCACAATACATTGTGGCTAGAATCTGTTTCCCCCACGACTAAGGAAAATTGGGGTCCTTCGTCGCATGATACGTGGGAAAAAGTTCGTGTCGACGGAATTGATTTCAACCCTGGCGTTCATTGTAGCCCATTTTCAACGGGCCACAAAGGAGAAATATTCTGGCCACACAACAGAGTAACAGTGTATTACGGGTAAATGTTGTGGCTATTCTGACCACAATGTGGGAAGGTTGTGCACAGCTCTTCAAGAACTGTACTAAATTCTTCCCCTTCTTCTTTTTTTCTTTTTGGCGGTCCGCCCTTTTGCGTGTACTCAGATCACGCCCTGCGACTATTCAAGTGCTCCAAACCACCCGGCGCTACTGGTGTGCTGCCAAGTAGTAGAAGGCACCTGTTCTTTTAAAAAGGAGTGCACGTTTGATCAGCCAGAAGGGAGGGGGATGGGGACGGGGGGGTGTGGGTTGGAATGTAGGAAGAAATGCGTAGTTTTGTTTTAGTCTTGTATTCATCTACGCAAGGAATAGAGGACAATTCAAGCAGGATGCCGCAGAACCGGGATTGAAACGAAACGAACAGAGCGACAGAGAGGAGCGAGAGAGAGAGAATAATTTGTCAAGAGCTCGGGGGGTCAACCATCGATACGAGACGATGCCAAAGCCCTCCCCTTTGCAGTAATAAAATACGTTTCGACGTCACCCCTTACTGGCCCCATAACCCACTTGCGGGCCTTCTGAGGCCCCTTTAGCTCCCCTTAACCCGCCAAAAACCCGTTAAGGGGCCGGTTTGGCAGATACAGTTTCGGGGCCGGCATGCAGTATGGGGTGACGTCAAATATTTTAGGGTTAAAGTTCGCTTGAAATTCCGGGGTTGTAGGGTCTCCGTGTGACCGTTCATGAATGGGTTCTCCTAGAGCAAGAAAGGGCTGTATGGTAACGGGTTGTATATTTGGTGCACGCTTTCGTTAAGTCCGGGACTGTTTGTGACCGTGATTTTGTCAGTGCAAAGGGGAGGGGGAGGGGTTTTCGGCATTGTAGCATACCAATTGTTTACAGTGCAAGCAGTGGGAGCGTGCGCACGAACGATCCTCGCCTGTCTTTGTACAGTTGCGTGCAGGAACGTACGCAGTGTTATGCACAAAACTTACACCGACGTATCCACTTACTTTCAAAGGTTTTACCGGGTTCGGAGTGCCGACTGAGGGAACCCAGGTGCTCGCTGGCAATCAGGCGAGAATCCTAGGACGGCGACATTTTCCGTTAGCCTGAAGCGAACACCTCAGAGAATCATACGACGTGGAAAGAGAAAGGCAGGTTTGGTAAGGGAGATTCCTCTTGGAACGCGTCTTTCGATTTTGCCTGCAATACGATGATTCAACCATTCATTCCATTCCATTCAAACTGACCAACATCGAGAGACTCTGGGAGATTCATCGTTTTTCCCAAATCCACATCCGGGTTTCTCCTGAGCACCAGTGTACCGGGAAAGCTGCTAAACAGAAGCCAGGGGCTGTGCCACGGGTCAGGTGGCTCCTGATTTCCCCGCCTCCCCGCTTGTCGGTACCTGCATTGTACTATGTGCGGCGGGGTGCCCGCGATTTCACCAATAACCTTCATTATTTTTCGTTCCTTTGCAAAAGCAAGTAAAAATACTCGAGGGACTGCCTGGCAGTCTCCTCAAGCATTTCCTACAAAGCAGGTGCGTATACAAAAATACTCGAGGGACTGACTTGTGCTCATTTCGAAGGAGGCTAGAGGGGGAGAAAACAATACAACTACAAAGTGGGTCTTTTTTTGTTGAACGCTTACGCCCGTCACTAAACCCAGATTTACCTGTGTTTCGTGCGGGCTGCAGCACTTTTACCTCCTTTGATCTATCGCAACTGGCAGTCTCCTCAAGCATTTCCTACAACGCAGGTGCTTCTACAAAAAAAGAACTCGGAAGGGCCGCCCGATGCCTATTTCGACGGAGGCTGCAACGGCGAGAACCAGCGCCGGCACTGAACCCAGGCTTACCTGCGGGCTTCGTGCGTATAAGTCGATATTTGAGTGCGTGAGCCCCTCCGAAGAGAAAGGTCCATCACACTAGTTCCAAGCTACTTAGCCCGGGTCTCTGGGTCGCGTCCCCCTCCTTCTCTTGGTCGCCTGGTCTTGCGTCTTGTTGGTCCATCCGGGCTGATCGCTTCGCGCTTCCCCTTCGTCTTGCATCACCTCGTCTTCACTCCCTGCCTCACGGGCCTGCGGGCTTCGTGCAGGCGGCAGGACACTTTTCCTCCTTTGTGAAAATTTGCAACTGGCAACTGGCGGCCTCCTGCTTCCTACAAAGCAGGTGTTTTTATTCAAAAATGACGAAATCTTCACTGGTTGTCTGTTGTGGCCGTCGCCCTCGTCCACCGCTCATGTTTAGTTGCCGCGCGAGAAAAGGCGAAGCCAGGAAGCTGCTGTTCTTGCTGACCATATGGTACGATGCCAAAAGGGGGGGGGTTCGGGCGGAAGAATCCCGCATAGTTCACCAGGGTCTGACGGGTACTGAGACCCCATACTCTTCCTAAAACATGAGAGAGAGAGAGAGCCGAGTTAGAGTGCAGGGACCATCTCTCCGGGGAGTTTCCGGTCTCCTCACTTCTCTTCGCACTGCTACGGCGGGCGTAAGTCGCTCCGGAGGCGCGGTGCAGGTTGCGGCTCTGCTACAGTGAGTGGCGGCACCGGAGTTGGTGCTGCAGCGGGCGCTCTGGCCGGCGGGCGAGCTCGTCTCGCGGGGGATCGCCGCCTTGTAACGCTGCGGGCCTCACACATGATTCTGCGTTCGAGTTTTAGGAAGGGTATGGGGACTCAGTACCCGTCAGACCCTGGTGAACTATGCGGGGATCTTTCCGCCCAAACCCCCCCCTTTTGGCATCGACTCATATGAAGTGGCGCAAAGCAAGCTGCTTTCGTTTCTCTGGACGGTTGGTGCGGCAAACCTGTCATTCGGATTATTAGAGTACAAATTCACTAAGAGATCCGGAGTTGTATAGTCGCCGGGTGACCTTCGTCAAAAAGGTTCCTTTAAGATATCGTACATTTGCGTATCGTATCTGCGGTAGTGGCAGTACGTGGGCTTTTGCGTGTGTCTTTGTTGCCTATTGCCTTACTGCTGGTCTCAAAGAAACGAAATTCTTTTCCGACAGAAAAAAAAGTAGCTGGCTAGACCTCTTGATTTTGTGTTTCCCACAACCTGGGAAGTCGGGAAGCCAAACGTACTCAGAACGCAGGACCGACCCATTTTGTGAAAACAGGATAAAGTGTTTGCGATGAGCCATCAGGCAAAAGGAGAACGAGTCTCTTTGATTGAAAATTGATGTATCCATGTATGAGCCACACAAGCTCAAGAAGTCCAATCGTACCATCTCTTCCCCCCCTGCAGGAACCGCCTGTATCCGATACAGCGGGGAGTCTATAGCACAAGAACACCAATTTGATTCGTGTTCGGCCGAAGCTTTTTTTCTTCTTTTGTTTGTGCGCGCTGGCGGAACTCGCCTGTTTCGGTAGTACGCTGCCGACTAGGAATCCTGTAGTGCCGACAATGCATTGTTTACACAATTGGAACGCACCTCCACTCCGCTCCAATGGAAGGAACATCAAGCCGAGATGCCGCCGTGGTAGACCGAAATTAGGAAAAGATGAACTAGAACCTTGCCCGGGTATCAAGATAACAATACTCTGAGGAGCCGCCGGGTGCTTGTTTCGAGTTGTTTCGACGGAGGCTGGAAGGGCGGGAGGAACAATACAACTACGGGTCTTTGGTCCCTGTTTGAACGCATACGCCCCGGCACTAAAGCTCAGTTTCGACCTGTGTTCCGTGTGGACTACGAGTTCCTTCTTCCATTCTCGCCCCTCGGAACCTCGAGTATCTCCTTGCAGAGCATGTGCTTATTCAAAAAGAGTAGACACCGCTGGGCACTTTTCGCGGCGTGCAGAGCCGCGAAAGGTTCGCTGCCTTCTGGTAGAAGTCCAACAGAAGAATGCCGAACTTTCGCTGGTTCCTGCGCGACGGGCCGCTGCAGTAGAAGTGTACCCTATATGCTTTCATCTTGTTCTTCGTCTTATCTTTTCTTGTTCTTGTTCTTGTTTTCTTTTTTATCTTTTCGTTCTCTTGTGCTCTCTCCGCCGGCCGAGATTGCTTGTTTGTGATGTGTTTCCGCCCTGTTTCTGTCAGTGTTTCCCCCTTGCTTCCTCCACCGCGTTTCTCCCCAAGGCTACTTCGGCGGTTGTCGACCCGTCTCTGCAATTCTGGCACGGTGGGTGACGGTGCCACGTTGCACCGCTGCGGGCCTCTTCTTTCTGCTTCTGCGGCCTTCTTCTACGGTAGCGTTATGATGGGTAACTCCAGAAAGACAGGACAAACCAGGGGGGAGAAAGTGTGTGTGTGGGTGAGAGAGAGAGAGGTAAAAAAGAATACAGTCGAACTGTACTATGATCGGTCATAATCCGGCTCCGACGAAGGTGCTTGCTCTAGGCCCATAAGCATCCAGGAAGGGATGGAGGCAGAAGAGAGGGCGCCAACATAGGAGGGGAGAGGAAGGGGGAGAATGGTAAAAAAAGACGAAGTAGGCTTCACGCTTCCTTTCCCTACATTGTTCTGCTTTTAGCCTCGGAGACCGATTGCGGTCAACGGCCGGCCCGATGGAGAATGAGATTTGCCCTGTATATCCGCGAGAAAAAGACTCTTTTCGTGGTCAACGAGCCCGCCGTGTCCTAGGAACCCGCTGTGGCCGCACGACGGCGTGCGCCGCATGCGCTTTATTGGATTGTTCGGGCTTTTGCTTTTGTTGTACCGTCGATCCCTGGGGACGATCAGATTGTTCTTTTCTCTTCGTCGGTTCTGTTTACTCCTCCACACGGTGCTAAACGCCTGCAGCAAAAGCAGGTAGTCGTCGCCTTGTTCCGCGAAGTGACCGACAAGCGATGATTCAACTACTTAGTCGCAGATTCTGACAGATTCTGTCAACCCGATTTTCCTTCTTCGTTTTCCACACGGTTTCTTCGTCATCTTTTTTTGGTTGACCTTCACTTCCTTGCCGGGAGGCGGAGGAGTTGGTTGGACCTATTGTACCTATATTATTTCCTTCGTTTCTTCGCTACCAATTTCTCCCTCGAAGGATTCTCTCTCTCTTTCTTTTTTTAGGCTGAAAGTTCGCTTGAACTACCGAGGATTTGAGTCTCCGGGTGACTTTCGGCTATACCGGTGGGATCTACTTTAAACGCTGCATGTGTTTTTGAAGGCGGTGGTTACACGTGGGACGAGTATCGGTGGATACCTTTCGTTGCTGATCGTTGGCGGCTTCGACCATTATCCGTATACTTTACATACGGTAGGCCTCAGCAGGGTGCCGTAGTAGTAGGTGACCGTCTATCTTTTTGGAACCGAATCTTACCGTTTCTCCTCGTGTACCAGTTTGGGATTCTCCATTTGCCTTTTTTCAGAGTGAAAGAGCGCTAGAAACTCCGTGGGGTAGGCTTGAACCTCCGAGGGTTTAACTCTCCGGGGGACCTTTGGCAATAAAGGAAGATATCCTTTTTTCTGACTAAACTACACACCGACGTTTACGAGGTAAGAGTCGGTGTGTAGTTTTGTTGTAGATCGTTGATGGCTTCGGCAACTGTCCACACACCTTGCATACGGTGGGCCCTCCAGTGTGGTACCCCAATAGGTGGCTGTCTGTCTTCTTTGTAACCGTCTCATCTCGTGTTTTTGGTGCTGCTTCTAGTTTGCGCAAGTAGCACCTTTTATTTGCTGCAAGATCAATCAGCATCAAGTGAACAATGATGGACGTGATCAATGACAACATGCGAAACACTCTTCCTTCTTCGCAAGTGCAGGGTATACGTCTCTATGGGGCGGACTCCTGTATTAACACTTTATCGCTGGCTTCACTAAACCTGCGTGTGCAACCGAGGTTCCGGATGTGTTCCCCTTCAGTACAGCTGCACTATTATAAAAGAAAGAAACACAGAGGCATAAAAAGGAGAGCAACACACAGTAAGTAGGGACGTAGTGAAAAACAAGAAAAAAATTAGAAAGACTCGCTCTTTCTCACGGAAGGGAGCGGTGGGTGAGGCGTGGGGGTTGAGGGCTGTTTTTGAGACTTTGAGCTACGATCAGTTCTCCCGACTCTGGCTTTGCGATGCAGCAAGATATTTTGTCGAGGCGTCTACCTCCCTTGCAGTACTGGCGTGTCGTGCTTTCTTCAAGGAGAAAGCACGACGCAGCCTGCGGGAGAAGTTATGCTCCCTGGACCTGTTGCTGAGACTTGGGGGTGTGGTCGCCACAGAGCAAAATCCAAGGTGACCCGTGCTGCCCCATTTTCCTGATCGTTTTGTGCGGCGGAGAAGCGTATTCGAAGGCGGGCATCTCCGCACGGGCGTCAGGGACAAAATACCAGCATCAGATGAGGAGAAACTCGCGTGCTGCTCGGGCTCAAGGCCAATGTACGTGGTTCGCACGTTCCGCGACTTGCGCAGCTCATAGGAGCTTCAAAGGAGAAAGCACGCGTGACACAGCCTGCGGGGTAAGCTATGCTTCCTGGACCTGTTGCTGAGACGTGGGGTTGTAGTCGCCGCAGAGCACATCCTTGCACTGCTCGTAGGAGCCGAGGAAGAGGAGCCCTCCTAGACCCATCCACATCGACCGGGAGAGGCAGCCTCTGTAGAGGCCGGAAACGCCTTCCTCTCTGTGGATTCTGGTCAGGTGCGCGAATATGGAGGAGTTGTCGTTTTGGTTGCCCAGCATGATCCGCGTTTTACACACGTCAAGCGGCGTGGTCAGAAACGCGGAGATGGACCCTGTACACGCCCCGACGAGAGCGCTGTTCCAGGCCGGCAGAGGCTCGCCGCCGGATATCCAGTGCTTCGCAGTTTCGTACATGGGGTACTGCAACACGGAGAAGGGGATATCTCGGGCGATGGTGGCTTTGTAGCCGACCAGGCCTTTGAATCCACCCTTTCGGATGGCCGTAGCGGCGTCCTGTAAGCTCTTCACCCGGCCGACCTGCATCCGTTGCTTGACGAGTTCAGCAGGTACCCGGATGCTACACGCGACGAGCTCTCCTGCGGCTGCTGCGCTGGCGCAGACCGACCAGTTTGGGAGGAGGTTGGAGGTGTCGTTGAGCTTTATCTTGTCCTTCGCCCACTCGTACGTCACGAAGAACAGCGCGGAGCAGGGAATGCTGCCCAGAGCTGCAGCCCGGAGCCCGCTGTACAGGTTTCGGTAGCCACCGGACTTCGCCAGGCCGCCCGCCGCCTGGCGACGGGTCTTGATGCAGTCGAGCGGGTAGAGGATCTGTGGATTGTAAGTGATACCGGTATGAGAACTCTCGTATTACTTTTTTTTTCGACAATTGGACCTTGGAATTTGTTATGGTTCTTCTGAAACTATTGGTACGGTGTCCGCTGAAAAGGAAGTTGAAGTATGGCTATAATAAAATCATCACTCCTATGCTTGTGTCTGCCACTCTCGTCCACCGCTCCTGCTCTGCTTGCCGCGCGCCGTATGGTTGGAGTAAAAAGGCGAAGCCAGAAAGCTGCTAATCTTGCTGCTGACCACATGAAGTGGTGCCACGGGAACTCCGAAGAAAAATGAAGCAAGTGGGAAGGGAGAAAGGGGAAGCAAGCTACTTTGTTTCTCTGGACGGATTGGAGCGGCAAACCTGTCGTTCGGATTATTATTAGTCTGGAAAGAAATGCGTAGTTTTGTTTTATTCTTAAACAGAAAAAAGAAACAAGTTTCTTTTCCTACCCCCCCTCTCAGGCCTTGGGGGGTGACATACTCAAGGGGTTTTAGGGGGGTGACATGTTCACGGGGGGAAAATCTTAGTTTCGTGTTCAGGCGCTACTTGCCTCTCATGTGTTTGATGCTAGCATCAAGTCTTCTTCGCGGAATGCAGAGTCTTATTTTCTGTTCTTTTCTTTCTTTCGTTGTCGACAACTTCTTTTTTCTCCTTCTACTTTCTTTACCATGGGTTTTTGGACTTTCTGGTGCCGTAGAGTAGTTCTTCTTTCTCTATGCCGCCGACGTCGATGTTCGTTTAGCACTGAGTTCTTTTAAGTACATGAACCACATGGATTAGCATGCACTGCCTCGATAGCCAGGGTATCGGATGACGTCGTCACCTGCCAGTCACCGTGCCTGTTTTCCACTTTCAAGGGCATTGGTGTGCCCGTGGTTCCCGGTCGTTTCGGAGAGCTGCTTGCCCTCGGTACCTTCTTCTTCCTTCGATGCACCCCTGAGTCGGGTGTGGTCGCCTTCGTCTTCTTCCGCTTGCGGCCGGCGATCGGGCCTTCCTTCGGGGTGCCGAGGACCCTCTTCTTCAGCGCTGGTCGTTCGCTGGTTCCTGGCGTTGGTGGCGGCCTCTTGGTCGCCCGCCCGGTCGTCGCCGTCTCCTTTTTCGTTGCCGCGAGCGGCGCTCGCGCCGCTCGCTTTCCTACTGGCGTTTCCCGCTGTACACCCACCTGGGTGGGTGAGGAGGGCCCCTTCTTCTTGTTGCGTCCGGGGGTTGACTCGACGTTCGGCTTGTTGGACTGGTGGTGGCCGCGGCTGCAACATGCCGCCGGTCGCCTCTGCGTCAGCGTAGGGAGCCTTTTGCACTCTTGGCAGGTCCCTCTGCCATGCGTGCGGCAGGCATGATGCCCGCTGCGGCAACACGCCGCCGCCGTCTTGCACTCGCCGCACTTCGTCGTGCTGTGCTCTGTGCACACCGCGATCGGCTGCCCATCGTTCGCGTGGTGATGGTGCCGGCAGCACATCTCTACCGTGGGAACGTCCCTTCGGACGAGTGCTCTGCACGCCTCACACTTCCCTTTGTGATGGGTCGCGCACGTGACGAGTGCCTTCTCTATACCGACACCCGGCATATGCACGGGGTCTGGGTGCAGTTGTGGTGGGGCAGGCAGGGCCCACCTCGCCGCTCTCCCGATCGTCCAGTCAGGGTACGTCGGGCACTGCGTCCCTACATCGCTTCCTTTCACTTGTTCCTCAAGTATCGTCCCCGTGTGTGCCTCGCGAAAGCGTGGCCTGGGCCGTATACCCGATATCCCCGTGATGCCCATGAACGACAGCGACGTCGTCGGGCACACCCTCTCTCCTCTCATGCAGCTTCCCAGCCCTTGCTGTGCCGCCAGCTTGTCCAACGCGCTCATCATGCAGCGCAGGACGTTTCCCCGTTCTCTCACCCCCTTCGGCGCATTCCCGTGCAGCGGCATGCTGAGGCCCGAGAAGAGTTCAAAGTCGATCGCAAGCTCCAGCATTGACGCCTGCCCGTTCTCGGTCCATTGCATGTCCGACAGCCACGCTACCAACGCATAAAACGTCGGTAGTCCCCAGGTCTTGTTCCGCTCCCACGTCCATGCCGGGGCAATCCGCGCGAAGGGGTGGTCAAATTTCTCGGCAGGCATCGCATTCGCTCTCGACCAGGGGGTCGTGGGGTTCCTGGCCACCCAGCCACGTGCTTCGAGCCCAGCCCGTTCCGCAAGGATTTCAGCCATCATCTCCTGGAGCCGCCTCGAGAATTGGGCATTCTCGGGTACTACCACACCGTGTTCCAGCGTGCATCTGGGCCAGTCGGCCCGGTTGGCTGCCATCAGCTCGGCATGTGCCTCTCGTCGCCGTACGTGCGAGTACGCTCCGCAGTCCCAGAATACGTGTTTCTCGTCCTCGGTGTCGCCGCTTCCACAGTGCTTGCAGCTGGGCGCCTGCGGCTCAGCTCCGGCCTGCCTCATCCGCGACGTGTACTCAGCCGTGTTCACCCCCCCCGCCAACGCTACACGTATAAGCCTCGCGGTGTGCGCGGGACATTCACGCATCCTCCAGAAGGAGTTCGTCCGCTCCAGGTCGGCTCTCTGTATGCCCTCAAATCCCGGCCGCCTCGCCACCAGTCGGGACCACGTCTTCGCCCTCAAGTCCGCCCTAACTTCATGTCCCCTCTTCGAAGGTGCCGAGGTTAACGGGTCATATGTTGCACCATTCCTCAGCGTGCGAGACAGGGGCCCGGGTCCCCATACGTGTCCACACTCCTCCATGCTCCTCATCGCCAGTCCAACTGGCCCCAGGGGTAGGTCCCCCTCGGCGTATCTTCCCCGGATGCTCTCCATCAGAGGCAGCAGTCGTGGCAACCTCTCGCACGCCGCGTAAAACGCTGTCGTCACCCTATATGCTAGGCATGTACCGGGATCCGTCAGGTGGCCCTTCTCCTGAAAGTTTAGGACCATCTCCCTCGCGCGCTTCGGGTTGGATCCACCCCAGATCAGTCCCATCACCGACGTCGTCAGCCGTTTCATCGCCACCTTCGATACCGGCGCGAAAGAGCAGCCTGACAGCGCCGCCGGTAGCACATTCGACTGCACAATCCGGACCCGCTTTTCGTACCGGAACGGCGCATGGCGGAGGCCTTCCGCCAGGGCAGCCGCCTTCTCCACCCTCTCCGAGTCGGACCTTTCCGTCCTATTCTTCGCCGTCGAGACTAGGACCCCGAGGCACTTGACGGATTTGCTAAACCGCAGCAGCGCATCCACGCTGCGGAGTTTGAGAGTCGACTGATGCCTACGTCTCGTCGAGAACGCGACCGTCTTCTGGAGGTTTAGCTCCATCCCGGTGAGTGTGCAGAACTCGTCTACTACGTCCACTCCCTTTTGCAGGGCGGCCTCCGACAGCCTGGACAGCAGTGTGGCGTCGTCCGCGTATGACTTTGGACTCACACCCTCCGCTTCTTTCTTGACCGCTTTCATCACTACCGACAGCAGGGCATTGATGAGTATGACGGATACAGGGCACCCTTGAAGGATACCGTTGGTCACACTGAACTCCCTGCCCACCCCTAATGGTAGCTTGAAGCGTCTCGCGAGCAGTCTGTAGATAGCCCTCAGCGGCTTGAGAACCCGATTGTGCAATCCTAAGTCCTCGGCTAAGCGCAGTACTATCTCTCGCGGGACCATGTCGAAGCATTTCCGGAAGTCCAGCGCCACACCGTAGAGCGGCTCCCCGTCTAACAAGGCGTCCTCCATCTCGAGCCCAATTTCCATCAAGACGTCCTCGATCCGGTGACCCGGTCGAAAGCCTTTCTGTCCTTCTTCGATCCATTCCTCTTGCCACAGAACTATGTCCGCCAGCCTGCGGCAGGCCCATAAGCGGTACACGGCGGATGTGACGGTTATCGGTCTTGTGTGCAGCGGGTCTTGACTCTCATCCTTCGGCACCATCGACACCAGCGCAGTTGTCATGCTTGCCGGCCAGTCTCCAGTTGCTTCGACCAGGTTCATGACGTCTGCAAGTGCATTCAGCAGGGGGAGCGGCAACTCCCGCAGTTCAGCCATACGCCAGCCATCCACCCCTGACGCGCTTTTCTTCGGCTTCTTCCTCAGCAGAATTCGCAGCTCCTCCCCCGTGATTGTTCCGGCTTCCATCATATGTGGGCCGATGTGATCCCGGAACCGATCCCGAAACGGCTCGTACTCCGGCTCTGGCCCGTCCTTGTACTTACGCAGGATAGGGTCCCACGCAGTGTTCAGCACCTCGTCCATCTCGTCAACATTTGCAGTCACTCCCGCCCCCTTTCGCAACACCCCCGACGGCTCAGCGCGTCCGGCGCAGATGGTTGTCAGACATCGTCTGCTCGCATCGGCCCTCTCGTTCAGCTTGTCTCGGTATTTCGTAAACCTGGCCGCCGATCCTTCCTTTCCGAGCCTGCTCGTCTCTTCCCGCAATGCCGTGAGAAGCTGCTTCGCCTCCTCATGATCCGGGAATCCTTCTGTCCCTTGGCCATCTTTCATGCACGCCTGTGCCAGCCGCCTGCTGTTCTGCCAGCAACGGGATACCTCATGCGGAACTGCCTCCGGCCCGCGCCGTTGCGCAAGGTAGCTGCAGATGCGTTCCATCCTGTGGATGGCCTTCCGGAGCCGTAGCTGTCTGCTGTTCGCCGCCCCCGACCCGTCGCTCGCAGTGCTTGCCGTGATACAGACTCTTTTAGGTGACGTCTTTATCCCCCGTCCCGTACTTCTTCCCCTTTCTTCCGCAGGGATTCCGAAGGCATCCTGCAAGTACTGCTCACTGACTCGTGACCACTCGAGCCAGGCCTCTTCCACTCGCTGTGCTGCCAGCCGTTCTGCGAAATCGGAGTTGGCCAGTCTCTGTACGGCTTCCCTGTAAGCTTCTGTGTCCGAGAGGCCCCACTTGGGTCCCCCCTCCGTAGAGATTTCCCGCGGTACTTTAAATCGCCACACGATTTGGCGCAGCGCCGCAATGTCCAGGGTCATTGTCACGAGCCGGTGTCCCGGCACGTTCACCGCGGTGGTGACGCATTGGCGGAAAGCTCCCGTCGTTATTCGGTTGAGGAGTATGCGGTCGATCCTCGTGCCCGATGTCCGGGCGTTGGTAAAGGTCGGTGGTGGTGGTGTGTCACCGGTACGCGCATGGTGCAGTTCCGCTGCGTCGGACCATCCATTCCTTAGTGCCTTCCGCAGTACAGGGGACCGGTCTTCTTCTGTGTTCAGGTCACCCATCACCATTATGGGGACGTCACCGAGGCTATCCGCCGCTGCGAAGAGGATCTTCTCCAGCATGTCCTCACGCTCCTCGCTCTCCGCCCTCCCGTTTCCGGAAGGGCAGTAGACATTGAACACGTGCACGAACGTGTTGCCGGCCCCTGTTGCTACTACCGTATGGCTCACTCGGTCCGGGGACCGTATTGCTGCGTGCGCGAGCGCCGTCATCGTATCGTACGCCGGTATCGGTCTCAGTACTAGAGTGGAGAGCCCTCCGTTCGCGGCGTTCATCGTCGAGCGACTACCGGAGTTCCTACAGAGTCTTCCGGGTGGTGGCAGACCCCAGTGGCAGCACCATTTCCGCAGGTATTCCTCCGCCTGCACCCGTTTGCACGGAAGGAGTGTCACCTCCTGGCAGCAGAGAAGATCCGCTTCCACCGCGTCGGCCGCTGGGAGATACTGTAGTAGGTTGGTTACGTTTAACGTCGCGAACCTCATCTCCGCGCGGCCGGGACCAGGGTTTTGTTCGACGTCCCCCGCGGTTATCAGCCGCTGTCTTGCTGATTCTTTGATTGATTGTAGAGTTCTTTGGTGATGAAGCAAAAGTGTCCGTGGCGCGGGGCTGGACTGATGTTGGGGGGGTGCAGTGGATGCCTGAGGGCTGGGCGGGGGGGGTATGGGAGCTTCTTGCGGGGTGTCCCGGCCTTGCAAACTTTGGGAGGCGGCCTCGCGCACGGCCCTGTAGGTCAGCGAGACCCGGTCGCGTGCGACATCATCGGGACGAATCCCGTGCGTCCACAGGTTCCTGGCCTCGCCTTCCATGTGGCACAGTGTGCCGACCGGCAGAGGGGTTCTCAGTCTCCGGCTCCCCCTCTCCCATTCCATGACCGTGTCGCTCAAGAGCGATATGGTCGCTACCCTCGGACCCAGTTCTCTCTGGTCTCTGTGGGGGTTGATCCCCACTCCCCTCCGGTACCAGTTGGCCAGCAACTGGTCCGGTTCCCACCCAAGGCGGTCACGTATGAGATCCGCCGCTTCTTTCAGGGGCCCCTCGGGGATACCCCGTTCCAGTCTGATCGGGGGTTCACCTAGTCGATAGGCGTGCCCCCACTGCTGGGTTTCCCTGCTGTGTCCACCCCCCAGCCTTCCCCATGGGGCTTCCGGGTTGAGCTCGGGTGCTCGGCTCAGTCTATCCAGAAGATCCCGAGGGATCGCCTGGAAACTAAGCCCCGGGATGGGTCCCTCCACCCTGGCGGGGGGGCCCTCGTTGCAAGTTGGCCGGGCACACTGGCTATTGTAGGGGGATTGTTTGTGCGCAAAACCGGGCCCTCGGGGTATCACTCCCGGGCGATTGAGGCCAGGCGCGCCGTGAGAGAGAGGGAGGGGAAAAGAGGAGGAGCAGGAATTCTCTTTTTCCGTCTCTGCGTGATCGAACTGCCTAGCAGGGGTGCTAGGACTCGGCAGCCCGAACGAGGGCCTCGCGCGCAGGGCAACCCGTAATGGGCTGGCGGGGCCACTGGCGCCGGGTGCGGGCTGTGGAGGTAGTCAGCTCGTGCAAGTCTTGCACGCGCTGACGTCGCAGCCCTCGCATTCCAAGCGAAGCTGACCCTTCGCCTTCTTCTTCCTACACACGCCGCAGGTGTAGCCAGCTGCGGCCTTCGTGGGGGTCCCGAAGGCGTGGACGTGCTCTGCACCGTCCATCCGGGCGTCGCTTCCCGCGGGAGCCGGCCCGTCCCCTGCCGGCTCCGGCGTCTTCCTCTTCTTCTGCGCTGCCGCGTCCGCTGGCGGGGCCGCTGGCGGGGCCGCTGGCGGGGCCGCTGGCGGGGCCGCTGGCGGGGCCGCTGGTGGGGCCGCTGGCGGGGCCGCTGGTGGGGCCGCTGGTGGGGCTGCTGGCGGGGCTGCTGGCGGGGCTGCTGGCGCTGCTGGCGGGGCCGCCGGCGGGGCTGCTGGCTGCGGCTCGTCTTCCTCCGGCGCCGGCAGCCGCATCCGCCGCTTCCCGCTGGGGCTGGCAGCGAGCCGCCTGCGCCGCTCCCTCGGCATCTCCCCTCCGTCGAAGGGATTCACCCGGAGGTCGGGTGCCTCATCCCGCTGCAGCACGCGGAACGGGGGGTCGGTGGCCGACGTCACGACGCAGACCCGCACCCCACCTCGCAGGAACGACGTGACGACGTCTGCCTGCCAGCCGGCCTGCCGCAGGACGTGCTCCACGTCCGCCTCGTGCTCGCGTGGCGCCGCGCCCATGAGCAGGAAACGCGGCTTCGATTCGAGGGGGGCAGCGGCGTGTTCGCCGGCCGCCGCACGCACCTCTTCCAGCGCGGCGTCGCTGCGTGCGCGTACGAGGAGGCGTTTGCCGGCGAGCACGAGACCGGCGGCCGCCCCGCCTGCCCGCTTCGCCACTTCCAGGGCGACCGCCCTCGTGGCCCCCTTCTGCAGGGCGACCACCGGCATGCTGTCCCGGCACGCCTTCTCCGTCGACCGCCAGAAGCAGCCATCCCGACCGGAGCTGGCCAGGATCTCGTCGGCATGGGCGCGGGGCACCCGCACGACCAGCTCGCGCCGCCCCTGCTGCGACGACACGCCCCACATGGTGTCGTCGCGGACACGTATGTCCATCTTTAGGGCCGCCCTGACGGCCCTTCGGCATAGGCGTGTCAGCGCCGTGCGGGGGTCCTTCTCCACGCAAGACCACGTCTCCTCCGACGCGTGTTTGCGGGCCACGACGAAGGCCAGCACCGTCGTGGCAGCGGTCGGCTTCACCGCGCCGACGGGCACTCTCTGCACTGTCACCTGCCCCCGCTGGCGCACCGGTTCTCCGCCCGTCCACAGGTACATCTCTTGTACCCTTCCGCCCACCATCAGCACGGGGCCCCGTCGCGCGTCGCTGAAGGTCTCACGGCACAGCACGCCAAGGCGCACCCGCTTCCCGTCGCGCTCCGCGACGTCCACCGCATCCGCAGCGGGTCCCTTCGCTTCCTCTGCTGCGGCGGCGCTGGGGGCGACCCAGAGCCCAGCCCCGACCGCCTCGAAGTTGGGTTCTGGGAGGACCGGCGCGTCCCAGTCGGCGGCGTCGATCTCGCAGGGCGGCGGGGGCCGCCTGGTCACGTCCGCCCAGGTGGGCGCGTTCCCTTGCCGGGGGCGTTGTGGTTGCTGCTGCTGCGGCTGCTGTTGGTGTTGCTGCTGTTGCTGTTGGTGTTGCTGTTGGTGTTGCTGTTGCTGTTGCGGTTGCCGTTGCTGCTGCTGCTGCTGCTGCTGCTGCTGCTGCTGCTG
Organism: Diplonema papillatum; assembly: GCA_030068145.1. Lineage (NCBI taxonomy): Eukaryota > Euglenozoa > Diplonemea > Diplonemida > Diplonemidae > Diplonema > Diplonema papillatum. The sequence goes on from JAPJBO010000166.1 coordinate 259,308, forward strand.
CGGTCGCTGCTGTTGCTGCTTCGGTTGCTGCTGCTGCTGTTGCTGTTTCGGCTGCTGCTGCTGCTGCTGCGGTCGCTGCTGTTGCTGCTTCGGCTGCTGCTGCTGCTGTTGCTGTCTCGGCTGCTGCTGCTGCTGCTGCTTCGGTTGCTGCTGCTGCTGTTGCTGTTGCTGCTGCCTTGGTGGTTGCTGCGCCGGCTTGCCGCTCCGCGCTTCGATCCTACGCCTGAGCAGCGTCGTTGCCACGTCGATGATGCCGTAAACGGCATCCAGCTCGTCGAGGGCGGCGAGCTCAGCCATCCCCCGCGCCTCCTGGATCAGGACGTTGATCCTGTCCATCGCTTCCGTTTGGGTGAGCAGCGGGCAGCTCGTGTTCTTTAAGCGGGTGGGTACCGCTGTTGTGTTAAGGGGGTGTTCGTCCTGGATGTTGTCCGGGCGCACTTTACCGGCCGCGTGAGCAGCCAATAAAGTACAGAAACTGTAGCTTTTAAATCGTTGGTTGTCGACAACTTCTTTTTTCTCCTTCTACTTTCTTTACCATGGGTTTTTTGGACTTTCTGGTGCCGTAGAGTAGTTCTTCTTTCTTTATGCCGCCCACGTCGATGTTCGTTTAGCATTGAGTTCTTTTAAGTACATGAACCACACGGATTAACATGCACTGCCTTGAAAGTCAGGTTATCGGATGACGTCGTCACCTGCCATCGCGTCGTCAAGGTCGAGCATTTGTGGAGCTAGCGGGGTTTGGCTTTCTTGCGATTCCAGAGACTGAGTCGGCGAGTACGAGGGCGGGCACGTGTGCCCGTTTTTGACTTTCGAGGGCATTGGCGTGCCCGTGGTCCCCGGTCGTTTCTGAGAGCTGCTTGCCCTCGGAACCTTCTTCTTCCTTCGATGCACCCCTGAGTCGGGGGTGGTCGCCTTCGTCTTCTTCCGCTTGCGGCCGGCGATCGGGCCTTCCTTCGGGGTGCCAAGCACCCTCTTCTTCAGCGCTGGTCGTTCGCTGGTTCCTGGCGTTGGTGGCGGCCTCTTGGTCGCCCGTCCGGTTGCCGCCGTCTCCTTTTTCGTTGCCGCGAGCGGCGCTCGCGCCGCTCGCGCCGCGAGCGCCACTCGCTTTCCTAATGGCGTCTCCCGCTGTACACCCACCTGGGTGGGTGAGGAGGGCCTCTTCTTCTTGTTGCGTCCGGGGGTTGACTGGACGTTCGGCTTGTTGGACTGGTGGTGGACGTCGATGTTCGTTTAGCATTGAGTTCTTTTAAGTACATGAACCACATGGATTAGCATGCACTGCCTCGTTTAGCATTGAGTTCTTTTGTACGTACATCGATGTTCGTTTAGCAGCGGCTGCCGAATCATGCCGTGGCACCGTCCCTTTGTGCGTCTGCTTCGCAGAAAAATGTGGGAAAGGAGTCCAGGACTCCGTGGTTTGAAACCATATGGTATGGTTCCACTTCCTCCTTCCTTCGTCCGTTCCTCTTTAAAAGAAAAGGGGGTTTTCAAAGTGTGTTGTGGCTCGTAACCAACCGCCACGGGGCACTACTTCCACCGGGGGGAAAATCTTAGTTTCGTGTTCAGGCGCTACTTGGGGCTACACCGGGGGGGGGAAATGTATCTTGGGTTTGAAGAGCGCGTGGTGCTTGCACCACTGAGGCCAGGTTATTTAACCGCGGATTTAATGAAGGATTGTTCAGGAAACGGTCGCGAGCGAAACCCGACCAGGTAACGACCATTTCACTGTCTTCTTTGTTTTGTGATGCGAACATCACGAGGTGCTGTCCGAAGATACCGCCCACGTGAGCACTGTTAAGCAGCGGTTGCCAGATACTCCCGTAGCACCTATTCACGGGTTTGCAGGGGTAAAAGGAGGCCCGGGGGGGGGGGTGGGGGGGGGGGGGCGGCTAAGTTGGATGGAAACGCCGTTTCTTTTAGTTTTTTCGAAATATGGAAACGGAAACGGAAACGGAAACGGAAACGTTTCCGTTTCTTTTAAAAGAAACGCCGGAAGGCTCCTCATGCTGAAGGGTCCTATAGGATACCACTTCGCGGGTCCTTCTGTGTGTCCGTCGGGTGTCCGTTTCCAGCCAAATTTTGGCTTTCCTTTCAGAGGGCGGGATCACCTTCTTCTTTTGATCTACGGGCACTTCTCTTCCTCCGTCTTCTGGCGGGCTCTCTGACTCTTCAGGGCCCTTCCTGGGCTGTTCTTCGACTTGGCTCGGCCCCTTCTTGCGTCGTCTCGTTTGTGCAGAGCAGTCGCTGATGCTCACCGCTTTCTTTCGTCGGCGATCTGAGACGAGCAAATAGGAAACCACAAGCTAATGATGCAGAATGCCGTCACATGCGGATGCTGAGGTTTTCTGACACCAGATTCCACTCTTCTGTGCCTACCACTTCGTCCTCTGCTGCTTCCAACCCACGTTCTCATGTTTACTTGTATCGGCGCCGTGCCGAGTGGGGCTTTTTGAATCTGCAGTCCTCTTCTGCATTGTCGGTGGGTTCTTCCTGCCGTCGCTGTCTATGCTCCGACAACACCGCCCGATGGTGCCCCTTCCGGTGACGGTTGCCACCCGTCGTCGTATGCAGGTGCACTGTGGCAATCGATGTTTAACACACACGTTACTGCGTGGCCATCGCTTTTCTGGCGGGTTCAACATTGCCCCGGCATACGTGTGCCCTTCTCATCTCCTGATGCTGCTTGCACTCCCTCTTTGTCTTACACCGCTGAAAACCCCCGGTCTTGTAGCCTGTGGTGCGGCGGTGCTCCCGCTGTCCTGAACGATCGTATCTGTATAGCCTATTATTGGAAGCGGATGTGCTTTCCCGATCGTCTTCAGCGCGTTGGCCAACGGCCTCGCATCAACAGAGCATCGTCGCCACAACAGCCATTTGTATAAAGAGCTGCAGACCTCAAAGTCATCACAACCGGATGCGTGTGGTTGCGCGGTCGCAACTCTTATGCTTCTTTCCTCCCTCTTTTTCGGAGCCTCCTTGTCCATGGTTTCCCACTGGATGGCGGGGTCCGCCGTTCGGAACACATTTCCGGTCGGACCTTCAGCCAGTATACTAGTGGCATACCAGCCGTTTCTTTTGAAAAGAAACGGCGTTTCCATCCACCGCCAAAAAGAAGGAAACGGAAACGGAAACGGAAACGGAAACGTTTCCAACGTTTCCATCCTACATAGCCCTGGGGGGGGGGGGGGGGGGGGGGGGTAGGTACAAGAAGAATGATGGATATAGTTGCCACGTTCCCTCACTGGTGGAGCGAGGGAAAGTGGTAAAAACGTAGGAAATACTTGCCAGTTGCGAAATATCAAAAGTCGAGGGGGAGAGGGCAGGAGAGGGCAGATATCAGCCAACAAGCACAGCCGACGGCGAGGCGAGCAGGCAATAAAGAAAGCGGACGCTCCTCGCTGCTCCGCGTGCAACAAAAGCAGGTGCTTATGTATTTGTTTGTGCGTGCCGGGTGATCGTTTTCCCACTTGTATTTACCCTGTGTATATTCAGGTAAGGAATTCTGGTCAACCACCGCGGGTGAGCTCGTCTCGCGGGGGGTCGCCGCCTTGTAACGCTGCGGGCCCTCTTCTTCCTCGCGACTGCGCGGCCTACGGCGGCGGCTAACACCTTGATGGGAAACTTCAAATACATACCACGTCAACCGTGAGACCAGCGCATCCGCCAGCTGTGAGCGAAGTCAGGTACGGAGCGTTGTGCCACCATTGGTTCCACGGTTCGAAGGGAACGGACTCGTTGCCCATGCGAGGGATTATGTGAGGAAAGCTGGTCCCGTTGAGGCGCCTGGGGTTCCGTCGCGGGGGGTAGCTGTATTTGCTGGCCGTCTTCGAACCTTTTCCGCTCCTGGGCTGGGGTGAGAGACGAGCTAGCAAAAAAGCGCGGACACTAACTGCAGCCGGCTTTGGTATCCAGCTTTCCTCCTTTCGCTTTTGCGGTGTCTTGTCTTGCGGTCTCTTCGAAACTTGTTGCTACGTGTGTGTGGGGCGTGTTTGTTTCTAAACTGTTTTCCTTTGTTCTGTTTTTTTGGTTTTCTGCATGTGGTGTGTTTGAGGGCAAGCTTTCGTGTGTGAGTAACGCGTGAAGCGAAGAAAGCGGATACCCCATTCCAGGAGACTTACCTCGACGCCAGTTGCGTCCCGAAGCAGCTTGCGCCACATTCCGGATACCCATAGAATACCGGTTCGGGTTTGGGCTCTGCCCTGTTCACTCCCCCGCTACCGGGAGCATCGTTGTTGCCTTCTTTTCCTGCGCTGAGCTATATGCTTGAGTTTAGCGAGTGGATCTTCAACAGCTGAGGTCGGTGAGAGTTTCATTCGAACGACCTGTTTTTCCTAAAATCAGTCCATGCCTTCGAAGCAATGTTGTCTTGCGACATGACGCTGGTGAAACCGCTGCCCGCCCGAATGATTTTTGCCTTGGAAGTTCAGGTGACGCAGGCTTCACCTGGCTGCTTCACCTGTGACTTTTCTTCCTGGATACCCATCGCGTCACTTGTGCTTCATCTAAATGCGCTCAGGCTCAGGGACAACATTGCTTTGAAGTGTGCACCACACACGCGGTTGTCTCCTTGGCCTTTTCGTATCGTTTTTGCCAGTTTTGATGCACTGCTCTGGCAACTGCGAGAGCCAAAGCCACCAAAAAAAAAAAACTCCATTTGGTGATAGCTTCTCTCGCGCCTTCGTGTGCTCGCTAAGCCACCCAGAAAAGGAAAGTGAGGTGATTGGTTTTGTGACGTCGGGCCTCTAAAGGCGCAGCGCCTGCGCCGTGACGCGTTGAGAGGGGGGAAAAAAGGGAAAACGAGGCCGCGGAGCGCCTCTTTGATGAGGGGGCCCACGGAGAACACGGAGCCCCGCCTCGCCAGCTGTTCACACCCCACGAAGCTGCGAGCCGGCGGCTGCACTCTTGCCCTTAATTCGGTTTGATCCGCCAGCCCCAGCGGTGCGACGATACATTCGCACCCACGTGCAATTCGAACAGCCTTCGGAGACGGGTGCGACCCGATTGCCGCGGCAAAGGCACGGCGCCTGCAAGAACGGCAGCAGCACTGCACTTGATGCAAGGGTGCTCGATTGCGACACCTTCGCAGCCTGCCATCGGGAAGGTAAGACACTAGTGCCGGAGGTAAGACCTGGGGTAAAGCCTAAGGGCCCTGCCCAGGCACGACAGCACTGAGCAGTCTAAGTCTCGATGATAGGATTGCTAGGAGCAAAGTAATCCTTTACGTTCTTGAAACTTGAGACTTCATCATCTTTTCTTTTTGGACACACATCCGCACTTTGCACCGCCGCTATGTGCATCACGGGTTCTCGCCCCGTCGCAGATCGAGCAAGCGGATGTTTGACCGTCCAGTCACACAGCGCTGACGCCGCGAACAAAGATAGCATTGCATTGCCATTTCGATACTGTGGCAGACCTCCTCGTCCGTTCACTTCGCGGCAGCCGGCAGGAGCAGCTCGAGGACGACGAGTCGCGTCTGGGGTTCGACGGACGGAATGCGCGTTTTGATCATCATTCCTTCGGCGTACTCACCGTCGTGGTACGCCCTGAAGAGCAGTCCGTAGTCGCTCAAGACTATGGTCGAGCACTGCGGGTGGCTTCCCCGGTTGCTGTTGTGTTCGATCGACGACGAAACGTCGTACGTCGCGCCGACGTACGCATCGAAGAGCCTCGCCGGGTCCTCGGCCAGCTTGCGCTGAATGTCGGTGACGAGCCACGACTCCTTTACGTTCTTCATCATCTTTTTGGACACACATACGCACTGTGCACAGCGGCTGTGTGCATCACGCAGATTGAGCAACCAGCGCGTCTGTTTGACCATCCAGTCACACAGCGCAGGCCCCGCAAACAACGGTAGCATTGTACTGCCATTTCGATACTACGCTCACTTCGCGGCGGCCGGCGGGAGCAGCTCGAGGACGACGAGTCGCGTCTGGGGTTAGACGGACGGAATGCGCGTTTTGATCATCATTCCTTCGGCGTACTCACCGTCGTGGTACGCCCTGAAGAGCAGTCCGTAGTCGCTCAAGACTATGGTCGAGCACTGCGGGTGGCTTCCCCGGTTGCTGTTGTGTTCGATCGACGACGAAACGTCGTACGTCGCGCCGACGTACGCATCGAAGAGCCTCGCCGGGTCCTCGGCCAGCTTGCGCTGAATGTCGGTCACGAGCCACGACTCCTTTACGTTCTTCATCATCTTTTTTGGACACACATACGCACTGTGCACAGCGGCTGTGTGCATCACGCAGATTGAGCAACCAGCGCGTATGTTTGACCATCCAGTCACACAGCGCAGGCCCCGCAAACAACGGTAGCATTGCACTGCCATTTCGATACTACGCTCACTTCGCGGCGGCCGGCGGGAGCAGCTCGAGGACGACGAGTCGCGTCTGGGGTTCGACGGACGGAATGCGCGTTTTGATCATCATTCCTTCGGCGTACTCACCGTCGTGGTACGCCCTGAAGAGCAGTCCGTAGTCGCTCAAGACTATGGTCGAGCACTGCGGGTGGCTTCCCCGGTTGCTGTTGTGTTCGATCGACGACGAAACGTCGTACGTCGCGCCGACGTACGCATCGAAGAGCCTCGCCGGGTCCTCGGCCAGCTTGCGCTGGATGTCGGTCACGAGCCACGACTCTTTCACGTTCTTCATCATCTTCTTTTTGGAGTTCGTGGTGTTGCTGACCCGCTGGCAGACGTTCGGCAGCGTTTTCCGCAGGATCTCGCTAACGACCTCCCGCTCCGCCTCGTCGACCTCAGTCGTATCGCCGGTAGCCTTCCGGTGACGGGAGAGGAGCCAGTCCTTCACGTGGTAGTGCACAAGCAGATCCGGGTACCGCCGGAGGGGTGACGTGAAGTGGGCGTACGACGTGCGGAGGGCGGCGTGCCCGATGCAGATCGAGGAGTAGAACGCGGATTTCTGGTCTTTGAGCTTGTTGGTGCCCTGCTCGTATTGCGCCACGGGCGGCACGTCGGCTTCCGGGTCGGGGCGGCGGAGACGCTTCGTTGAAGAGGGAAAGACGGGCAGGGACGCGTAGTCCGGGTTCAGCGACAGGTCCATCGGGGTGACCCTGAAGGCGCACGGGATCTGCTCGCGCAGGCAGACCTCCGCGACGGAGTGGCCGGCGAGCAGCATGAACTCCTCCACCAGCTTCCGCGAGTCGAACGCGACGTTCGCACGCAGCTGCACGTCGATGTCCCAGCCGTGGCGTTGCTGCGCCCCCTTCTCCTCGGGCTCCGCCTCTTCGTCACCCTGCTCCGGCTGCGTCGTTTTTAGAGTTTTCTTAAGAGTTAAAGTTCGCTTGAAATTCCGGGGGTTTATGGTCTTCGTGTGACCGTTGTTGAACGGGTTCTTTTAGGGCAAGAAAGCTGTTTAGTTACGGGTGTCTATTTGGTGTACAGTACACTTTCGAGATGGGGTATCTAGCCACGGGCGGCACGTCGGCTTCCGGGTCGGGGCGGCGGAGGCGCTTCGTTGAAGAGGGAAAGACGGGCAGGGACGCGTAGTCCGGGTTCAGCGACAGGTCCATCGGGGTGACCCTGAAGGCGCACGGGATCTGCTCGCGCAGGCAGACCTCCGCGGCGGAGTGGCCGGCAGCATGAACTCCTCCACCAGCTTCCGCGAGTCGAAAGCGACGTTCGCGAGCTGCTGCCCAGCCGGCGCTCCCTTCTCCTCGGGTTCCGCCTTAGTCCCCCTGCTCCGGCGGCGTCGTTTTTAGAATTTTCTAGAGCTGCAGTTCGCTTGAGAATCCGGGATTTCTTACCGGTTGTCCCGGGACCAATCGGGCGCAAGGTGCAAAGAAATACTTGAGGGACACATTTCGACGGAGGCTGGAGGGAGAGACAGCAATGCAACTACAAGCCTTTGTCAAAGTGGGTCTTTGTTGTTGAACGCTTACGCCCGCCACTAAACCCAGACTTACCTGCGTTTCGTGTGGGCTTCAGCACATTTACCTTCCTTTGAGATTGGAATATTCTTGCGATAGTAGGGAGTCATCGGCATGCCTCCTTTGAGATTACGCAACTGGCAGTCTCCTGTCAAGTATTTCCTACAAAGCAGGTGCTGACACAAGAATATATTCGTAGTTTCTTGCCTTGTTCTCTTACTTTTCGTTGTCGCCGCCAACATCTTTGACTCCCGTGGGGGTGCTGTCTTTCTTTACCAGTATTTTTTGCCACAGCGGCCCTTCTGGGATGCTAGTATCATGTGGGACAAGCGGGTGCAGGCTGTGCAGTCTACCAACGAAAAGCTTTCACGGCCGCACTGCGCCCGCCGAATGAGAAAGCGAAAGGCGGGCAAACAAACGCGGGGCCACACCTTGCTCAGCTTGGGCCACCACTCCGGGCGGACGATCATCAGCGCGCCGCGCTCGGTCCGCTTCCGCCGGAGCATGCGCGCGGTGGTGAAGATCTTGGTCAAGGCGGCCGTGTCTTTGTCGGCGTCGAACCAGTCCGGCATTTCGACGTCTTTCCTGGGCCGGCCGAGGGCGCCTTCGGCGTCGTCTGCGTACTCGATTGGCAGGATCGAATTGAGCTGTTCGTACGTGATCCGAACGCAGTTCGTCGTGCGCGCCACGAAGACATCCTGGTCAGTGACCGTGCCGTCGTCATCGTTGATGCGGAATCGGACGGAAACCATGAGCGACTCCGCGGGGGCTGCTTTCAACGTCGCGACGTCGATGATCGCGCGAGGAAGCATCGTCAACACCGTTTCGGGGAAATACACCGTCGTAGACAGCAGCTGCGCGGTGTTCCGCACGTCGCTCTGGTACGGGAGGTACCGGCTCACATCCGCAACGTGAACCGAGTAATACCCCGTTGCTTCATCGTACGATATGGCATCGTCGACCTCGAACGTCGACGGGTCGTCAATGGCGAAGCACCTGCGGGGGTTCGGATGCTTTTCTAGCGTTTATCGTGGGTTAGAGGTTCGGTGTTTTAGGGTTTCCGGTTGACCATTGAGGCTGCGAGGCGGGTAGTTTCTTTCGCCCAAAAATACTCGACGTAGCCTTGACGCTTTGACTCCGAATGGAAGGTAGGAATATTGATGTAGAGGGGGAAATACAATACAAACACAATCTGCTTTGTTCTTCGCTTACAACGTTGGACACACGGTAAGTTACACCACCGTGTGTTGCTTCGGGGAGGATTAGCCTGGTAGTGGATGATAGTGGGTGAATTTGCTCGTTGAGGCTAATCTTCTCCCAAAGACGCTGCCAGCGTTCTCGTGTTTACAATGCATTGTTACGACGAAAAAGAAGGCGTTTTTATTCCTCGCTTTTCGCACGAACGGGGGTCGGTCCTGCAGTTGGCTTTGGGTTCTCCCGACTCCCCAAAGAGGTCTCCCCTGCAGTAGTAGCATACTTTCAATAAAAGAACAAGAGAGCGCGGTCCACAATAAACGAGTAGGCGGCAAACTGCTTTTTGATCCTTCGATGTCGGCTCTTCCTAACCTAGACAAGCAGAATTGTCTAAGGGTTGGATTGTTCACCCACTAACAGGGAACGTGAGCTGGGTTTAGACCGTCGTGAGACAGGTTGGTTTTACCCTACTGATGGAGAGAGAGCCCATCGGGCCAGCGCATTCCGACAGCAATACGGGGTAGTACGAGAGGAAATCCCGTTTCTAGTCCCTGGTATCTACGATTGTTCGATCGGACAGTGCCATGATGCTACCACTGGATGGATTATGGCTGAACGCCTCTAAGCCAGAACCCAGTCTAGAGGAATGCGTGAGTTACTCAGGGCACATCGGATTTATCGGGCCACGACCAGCTTCGGCGAACGGCAACTTCCAAATTCACATCCAGTTCCCGTGTCTCCAACCGGGTCTATACGAGTCCGAATGGACCGGCGGACTGAGGAGCCTTGTTGTTCCGAGGGTTTGAGCCTTATGGCCGGTTCCTACGGTTATCTCCTGGTTCGGCTCCACTCGAAAGCCTAGAGGAATGCGTGAGTTACCCAACAAACGACCGGGCACGAACGGGGCCCGCACCTGCAACGAACGTTGCATCGATGCGTCGGCCTATTCCCGCTGCCAAAAAGGCATGTGCAAGGATGGCAAACAAACTATCCAACTACCGCCCTTCATTGACGCTAACTACGGGCCAAATACAACACAAACACAATCTGACTTGTTCTCCGCTTACACCCCCGTGTAGTTTTCTCAGGACTTTGACCTGTTGTGTTTGTGTGTCTTGCCATGGGGCAAGACCCCGTCAACACGTGGGATCCCTTTGGTTCTTTGTCTGGCAGCTTCGTCGAGCATTTCCTTCCCTAAAAAGAATAAGCGCGATGTTTGTTTGCACGTGCCGGGGGAGGATTAGCCTATCAGTGAGTGATAGTGAGTGAAGACGATCGGTAGGCTAATCTTCTCCCAAACACGCTGCCAGCGTTCTCTTTTCGTGTTTCCAATTAATTGATACCACGGTATTACGAAAAAAGAAACTGCTGGCGCTCCTGTAAAACGACAAAGTGCGCGTACCGCAGGGGGAATTCTTCGCGAATCTCGGCGCAGTCGTCCGGGATCTGGTCGGAGTCGCACGTGGTCCTCGAGAGCCACTCGGGCGGGACGAGGGAGCGCTGGTTCGCGGTCAGGATCATGTTTTCTTCGGGGTCCATGAGCCCGCTGCGCTTGAGGAGCGTGACGATGACGGCCCCGTCTAACGCCCTGTTGCCGTAGACCTTGAGGAAGTCGGCGAGGAGCCAGTCGTACGTCATCTGCGTCAGCGACCCGAACCGGAGCCCGAACCTGAGGAGAACGTTCAGCGACGCTTTGTCAGCCTCCGCGTTCCTGTCGTCCGGCGTGTACCGGCTCTCGGGGAAATTCCACCGCTTGGCGCGTTGCTTGAGGTCCGCGATGACCTCCTTCAGCCGCGCCGCCTCTTCCTCGTCCGCAGTGCCCAGCAGCCTCGTGAAGAACCGGATCTTAAGCAGCACCTGGCTCATGCTCTCGGTCGTCGGCAGCTCCTTCGGCTCCTGGTGCAAAGTGCCCCATAACTGGTACTTCGAGTCCTGTATTTTTTTCGAGGCATTGCAATGTGTTCAGCCTGAGTAAGCGAACGAACGCCATGGCTGCAGTTTACATGTCCGTGCTTCACATGGAGATTGCTAACTCAAGACAGGTGAAACCCCCTGTCTCATTTCTGAAGTTGTTCAAACTTCAGAATAACTATTCGATTGCCTAGTGCTAGGGGGACCGCTGGTGACGCCGAAGCTATTTCGGAGGAGATGCTGTTGCGCGGGGTCGATGCCCCGTGCAAGAACGGGCTTGGAACGGGCTAACAACCCGTGTCCTGTACCTGCACCGTGTATCGGTTCTGTAAGCCTCGGACAATAGGCGAACCGTTTCTGGGATTGAAGTGAAGCAAGAAAATGAAGAGTGTCTGCACACAGAACAAGAATATGAGCCTGGTATAGGAGGCGGCTGTTTGCGGGGTCACCCGTGCTCCGAGCACCCTACACTGACAGAAGAACAAGTGCTGGCATACCACGTAGGGTCTCAACGGATGCGTCTCGGGATCGTCGGACTTGACATCAACTGCCGAAGCTTGGCTGCGGCGTTGCGCGTGCAAAAGACCGCGGCGGGTACAACGGCGGAGCATCCCGCCCGCGCCCCACCCCTTGTCCCCTAGCCCCCCGCGCGGTTTTCTGTGTGCCCCATTGTCGAGCTTTGTGTGTTACTCCATGCTGTACAAGCTTGGAATCTTGCCCGCAGTGTATGTTCGAGTATCGTAAGCTTGACACGTGACGCGAAAGTGGTATTGTCCTTCGATAGAGTGAGCCGAATGCTTCTCATTTCACCTTCAGACACGGCGTCTGTGACGTGCGATAAGCATGCATATCACAGTCATCGGGTGGTATCGCGATTTCATCGGACGAGGACCGTTACAGATAGTCCCGTCTAAACGGCTTACTCTATCGAAGGACTGTGTGCTATTGCCTATCCGCGATTCTGTGCACTATCTTGCTGGCCTTGTGTGTTGTGTAGCCGCAGCCACAAACTTAAAGTGCTGTTTGCGTCACTGTCGGTCCTATGCAGCAGCGAGGGAGAGAGTAAGTAACGAGAGAAGTAGTTCTCAGGAAACATCCGCCCAGTGACCAAGACGAAGCCTTCAAGACGCGCCTGGAGGAGTAGAACCCGTGACGGGAATCAAGCAAGAACGCGTGAAAAGAAAACGGGAGCAAATAAGAACCCGCAAGGGAAGAACACTCGGAGGCGCTGCCCGGCTTGTTTCGACGGAAGCTAGTTACGATTCCTTGTTTTTGATCATTTTCCCACTTGTATTTACCTATGTCACTTTCAGGGTAAGGAATTCAAGGACTACCACAAAAGGTGCAAAAGAAATTCGATATGGCAAACCTACAGCCTAAAGAATGGGTTGTGTTCGTAGATATATTCTTGTGCTTGTGGGTCCTTCTTTGGGATGTGGATTCTAGGTGCGGAGACACAGGCATGCTGATGAGTACCACACTCTGCCCGCCTCGTAGCAAGGTCGCAGTCTAGGTAACTCCGGAAGGAACACTTTTGTTGTCGTGTCGGTTGCAACCGTTATTGTGGGTTTGAAACGTTTTCGTAGTCAGAGCCGGAGTTGTGATTTTGCACCTGGCGGCCTCTTCGAGTATCTCCTACGAAGCAGGTGCTCATTCAGAAAAAGAAAAAAAAAGAACCAATCAGAGGAAGGTAGAAGTCAACGTTCGCTCTCTTGCAAGCACTTCGAAATCAACAACGTTGATCCGCGTTCTGCGCATAACGTTTTGCACACAGGCAAGGCTGTGGTGTGCAGTGGTGTAGCCTAATCGTCCAAACCTACTCGGGGGGGGAGGGGAAGGCAGTTTTCTCTTCCAACGGTATGTCGTGAGACACGCCCAGAACGTCTTCTGGAACAAAACCGATTTTATCGAGCTTCCGTGAAGCCGTCAGCAACATCTTGCATTCGCAACGTTTTGCTTTCGTTCGTTTGTGGTTTCCGCCGCTGTCCACATACCGTGAACACGACACTCAGCAAAGCGCCGTTGTAGGTAGAGGTCCGCCTTCTTGGCATATTGGCGTAGAACAAACACTCCTCTCGTGTTCTCGGGGTTCTTGGTAGGTTGCGCGTTTGGAACGGGAGCCGCGTCAGGAAAGCCACCTTGCAACTATCTCTCCCCAGGCACGAGACGGGACGTCTTGCGCACAGGTCTTAAGAGTAGAGACGGTTCGTCGCCTTTTGGAAAGGAAAAACGAAGTTTAGGCACACACGAGGGGGTTGTCGGTTACAGTTCTTTCTGTGGTATCGGCCATATCCACATGCTTGGGAGGGTCTTCAGCATGGTGCCAACAGTTGAAGACTTTCGTATGTTCGCCACGATACCAGGGAAGAAGCTGCAGTTATTAGGCAGAAGGCTATCAATCAAGTATCTTTTACGGCTGAAGATGAAGATTCAGACAGTTTCGGGGGTTTTCAAAAAAAAAAAAAGAAAAGGAACCGCGAAGAAGCTAGAGTGGCAGCACGTGGTGCGGGGTTGCGTTGTGTCGCGAACCACGACAACAAGACGGACGAGTTCAAAGCTTACCAGCTTCGGCGCGTTCATCTGAAGACAGACCACGAGCATTCGCGCCAAGGGGAGGGGGGCTCGGCATGGTGTGTGCGTTAGGCAGGACAGCGGTGTCCCAAAGGAAAGGAGGGGGGGATGGGGACGACCGGGGGGGGGAATGCAACGTTGTCAATCTTTATTTGACTTCTTTGTTGTTTTCGCCGCGCTGGCCCACTGGGCGGACGCGTGCTACTACTGTTGGTTAGGGCCACGTTTCCGTTTCCTTCTCATCTGAGGTTCGAGACCAACCATCACGCGTAGGAAATAGGCTCCAATCGCGTGGAGCGACGTGTTCAGCAGCGTGATTGCACCGAAACAAACAAAAGAAACACCCTCTCTCTTTCTCTCTCAAAAAAAAAAACGAAGAAAGCGAATAAACCCTCGTGGGGCTTGTTTTCGTGCTAGTGGAAACCCGCAGTATCAAAACGTCTGCCTGGGGTGTTCATGCTTAAGTAGCCGGCACGCTTCGGAGCTCATTCACTCACCGGCCTCCTTTGATCAGAAGTACGTCACCACCGCACGAAGGCAGTCGCCTCCGTGCAGGGCGTCAATTGCCTTCGAAACGTTCTCGACTCCTTTGAACCTGCGGTGTTGAATAGGGGCTTGTTGTTTCCTCGAATGAAATTTTTCCTCTCGCGGCGCAGTGCCAGAGGAAAAGGGTCACTTCACACGGGACTAGTTTACGCTCCAGATTTTTTTGACCGTCGGTCTACTTCTGCGAACCGGGCTGACAGAAGGCGAGTAGTGAGGAACTCCCCAGAGAGATGGTCCCTGCACTCTGACTAGTCTCATTCATTCTCTTTCTCTCCTTCTAAGTTCTATTTTTGCTCTGTCTTCCGCTCTCCCTCTTGCTTTTGTGGCAAATTATCAATGTCGACCGACGTAAGCACAAAGAGCGCATCGTATGTGCTGCCAAACGAAGAGTCGTCACTGCTGCGGCACTGCGCTGACAGAAGGCCAACAGTACGCGGAAGCCGTCGGTAGTGGTCGAAACCACAAGCGAACGGCTACCAAGTACTCATTGATACTCTCTCGGCTCGGGCAGGGGACTAACCGTCGATGGGTCTGTGTATCCTCTTCTCCGGATGCTATCCCACAGCCGCTGATGGTGGGGTACCCATCAGACCACGACGACGACTCCTCCAGGAACGCAACAGCCTCACCCAACACGTGGCGTGCCGGGCAAGAGCAAGTATGCCGCAACTGTCATCGGTTCACGATGTCGAAGGACATTTCCACAAGAGCCCTATGCCCTGGGGTTGGCCCCTGTACATCCCATAAAAGAAGTGCAAGAACGTGCTTGGAATGGATACGTGCTCAACACCGCACTGGTCCCGTCTGCGCCGTGTTTCGGTACGGACGCATGAGGCGGACCATCACGACAGGACAGCGGTGTAGTCTGGTTTGTCAGACGGCTGTTCGTAGCTCGTCACCGCCCCTGTACTAGATAAAAGAGGGGGGGTTCGGATAGTCACAGTTGTTTGACACGCGCTCTGGCTGTCAGGAAAACACTAAAACGCCCATTCCTTGACCCATGTCATGCCACTCCGGAATCTTTTTTTAAGTGTCATGATGAATCATTCATTATTGATTCATGATTCGACAAATCTAATAATAACTCAGGTGGTGTTGTTGTTTGACCCGGCCCTTCAGAACAAGCATACTGGTGGGTGATGTAGTGGTCCACGGGGAGCTCGCCGTTGAGGTTCTTCTCGACCAGCATCGGCACCTGCGACCTGCTCTTCCAGCCGCCGAAGGCGGTTCCGCACCACTTGCGGCCGGTGACGAGCTGGAACGGCCGCGTCGCAATTTCTTGCCCCGCGCCCGCCACCCCGATCACGCACGACACGCCCCAGCCTCTGTGCGCGGATTCGAGCGCCTGCCGCATCACCTTCACGCTGCCGGTGCAATCGAACGTGTAGTCCACCCCCCACTTGGTCATCCCGACCAAGACTTCGTTCACGGGCTTCTCGTGGTCGCTCGGGCACACGACGTCCGTGGCACCCAGGTCCTGCGCGATCTGGAACTTCCCCTTGTTCAAGTCGACGGCAATAATCCGGCTCGCCCCCGCGATCTTCGCGGCCTGGATCACGGCGAGGCCGACGGCGCCCAGACCGAACACGGCAACAGACGAGTTCGGCTCCACCTGAGTGAGTGGGAGAGAATGAGAGTTAGAGTAAAGAAAGAGAGAGAGAGAGAGAGAGAGAGAGACGAGTTAGAGTGCAGGGACCATCTCTCCGGGAAGTTTCCGGTCTCCTCACTTCTCTTCGCACTGCTACGGCGGGCGTAAGAAAGACAAAACACGTGGTGTCCCCTGAGGGGAGTAACCTCAGGGCCGCCCACGTGATAACGCCGTTGAGAGTGTGAGGAAGCTCTTGCCACAAAAAGCAGATTTTTCATCCCCCCCAATCCTTCCGGCATCTACTCCATTCACTGCGATCGCACCCGTTTTTGTGTCGGATCTAACGATGTAAGTGCCAGCAAGTTGTAGGGATCCTTTCCAACAAGAGGTCCAAAGAGCAAGGTACCCACGAGAGGAGCATCGCATTTCACAGAGTCGGCGCCCGTGGGCCACCGCACCTTCGTTGCTTGCGGACCGATACTCTGACAATAGATGACGTCATCAACGTTTCAGGGTTCTGTTTTCTGTTTGTGTTTCTGATCAGGGTAATAGCTTGACGGTACTCCTCGATTCCAAAACCTGCGGACATGGTGCGGATACTGGCTCTGGGTCGCGTGTGCCGGGTTGATCGTTTTCTGTTGTATTTACCCTGCGTCATTTTCAGGTAAGGAATTCTGCTCAACCACCAAGACACGGTGCCTACGTCTTCTTGGTCTTGCGCAGCACATTGAAGGGCAACCCGCAAATAGTTCTGCTTTAGTGCGTGCCGCTTGATCGACTCCCCCCGGGTTCTGCCCTGTCACTTGATCCGGTACTTCGGGTCGGGCGGGAGAACAAGGGGCGCACCTTGGTGGTGTTCCAGACGGCACCCAAGCCTGTCGCTACGCCGCAGCCGAAGAGCGCCGCTTTCTCGAAGGGCATGGCGGGGTTGATCTTCGCGCACGAAATCTCGGCGAGAACGGTGTACTCGGAGAAGGTGGAGCAGCCCATGAAGTGGTAGATGGTTTTGCCGTCCATGTCGGTGAACCGCGAGGTACCATCGGGCATGACACCCTTGCCCTGCGTGGATCTGATGCAAGGGCAAAGGTTCGTCTTCGGGCTCATACAGAAGATGCACGTCGGCTTGTTGCATTGCGGGGTGTAGCACGGAACGACGTGGTCGCCCGGCTTCACCGATTCAACACCTTCACCGACGGACTCGACGATGGCTCCGGCTTCGTGTCCGAGGATCGACGGGAAAAGGCCTTCGGGGTCCTGCCCGCTGAGGGTGTACACGTCTGTGTGGCAAAGCGCGTTGGCCATGACCTTGACGCGGACTTCGCCTTCCTTCGGCGGCGCGACTTTCACGTCGATGACCTTCACGGGTTCTTTCGCCGCGAATGCGACGGCCGCCTTGCACGTGATGACCTTGCCTTGCGTCTTCTCGAACTCGCCAGCTGACACGGCAGCTTGTTCCATCTTTCTGTAAGCCTCCCTCAACTGCAGCGCGTGGAATCGGATGTGGTCCTGGATGAACGTCGAGATGAAGTAGTACGAGTGGTCGTACCCCTTCTGCTTCCTCGACGTGAAGTCCTGGCCCTTCTCCTTCATCACCTTGTCCAGCACATCGGACTGCAACTGGTTCACGTCGCCTGCTTCACCGAAGGTGTCCGCGGTTCCAACATCGAGCAGGATCTTGAAGTCAAACGGCCCCTTGCTCTTCATGAGCTCCGTTGCATCGTACTCTTTTCCGGCCTCGACGGAGCCCAGGTAGCCCTTGAACGCCTTTTCGCCCCACGGGCACTTGGTGGGGTTGCAGATTGCGGAGAACGCGGAAACCGACTTGAACTCCATCGGGTTCTTGAACGCGCAGATCAGCGCGCCGTGGCCTCCCATCGAGTGCCCCACAACCGACTTCAGCCCGGGGATCACGGGAAAGTTTGCTTCGATCAGCTTCGGAAGCTCCTTCGTGACGTAGTCGTACATGTTGTAGTGCTCCTTCCACTTCGGCTCGGTCGCGTTGACGTAGAATCCGGCTCCGGTGCCGAAGTCCCAGCTCTCTTCTTCACCTTCAATCTTGGCTCCCCGTGGAGACGTGTCAGGCAACACGAGGACAACTCCTTCCTGAGCGGCGTACTTGAGCCCGCCAGACTTCACTGCGAAGTTGTCCTCAGTGCACGTGAGCCCGGACAGCCAGTAGACGCACGGCAGCTTCTGGAAGTCGGCGCCCTTCGGCACGAACACGTTGAAGGTCATCTCGGTCTTCGTGCTCGAGGACTGGTGGGTGTACTTCATCAGCTTACCCTCAGCATGGGACGCGCATGACTTCTGAGTGAGCGACATTCTGTCTTTTTTTTGTTGTCCTTTCTTGCCTTGTCCGAAAGTATCTGCAGGGAAGGAAAGGCGTAGTTATGTGTTGGGCAGAATCGTGCTGCTCATGTACGGCTACGAACGTGTATAACAACGGAGGGTTCGGCAAGCGTATGACCGGCTCTCATCACGGAGGATTTAATACAGGTGACACGGGAAGCTAGTCGTGACCCGAAGCCCGATGCGCCTCGAGTATTTCACGCGTTCCTACAGACTGGATTCAGATTGAGGCGTTCAGCCGGAATCCATCCGGTGATAACATCACGGCGCTGTCCGATCGAACACCGTAAGTACCAGGTCGCCGCGAACTTATTTCGCCTGCGAGAAGAAGGAAACACTGGAAGAGACACGAGTGAGAAATAGAAGAAAAACGCGACGCGCTGCATCTCTTTTTTGTTTTGAAAAGAGAACCTAAAAAGAGAAGCACACGGGGGGGAAAAAGAACCCAAGAAAATATGATTCGAATCGACTGAGACGCTGACGAAATCGGGTAGTCAGCAGCTTGCACGGAGCTAGTGTTTGGGCCATCGCATCGAGGGTAGCCCCGATGGGATCGCTTCTGGCGAGTGCCAGGGAGTTGCCGACTGTTTGCGGCCAGTAGCTGGCTGGCTCAGACAGAAGGTGCGACAGTAGTCTTTCCGAGTGAGGCCGCTGGGTGTGCCGTTCCTCTTCTGATGCCGGTTCCGCGGTCATCGCCTCCGAACAACACTTAAAGCAGAGCAGATGATCAACAGCACGCAAAAGCAAGTATCGGCGAGTGAACACAGGGCAGAGCCCAAGCCTAAACCGCACAGAATCTGGCGCCTGGGGACAACTGGCGCCGGGGTAGTCTCCTGGAATGGGGCTGTACCGCATGGTTACAGTTTCGCAGCCAAAGTCACTGAAGACGCCTACAGCAGGGTGCCACGACAGCGTTTCGGTCGCAACCCCCGAATCCAGCCTCCAGGAAGTGCCGGCGGACTTCGACACAGCCGTCGTGACCACAATGGCGTACACCGACATCATCTCGATGGAACAGATGGATGGCATCCTTTGCTGTCGAAGTTTGTGCCCGCAACATGCAGAGGGTGAGGGGCCCATCCTTTCCTACGAGGCGTGGTGATTAACTCCTTGCCAGCGCGAGCCGCGAACCAGCAAGAACCCCAGAAGAGGGCAAGAGGGCACGGAACAGGCAGCACGGAAGGCGGAAGTCATGCAGTACCCCACTGAGGGAATTTGTGTACAGAGCAGGTGCGGAAGTGCACGTACGAACAACATAGGTAGTGGGTTGTTTCTCCTAGCCAACCGTTGGAAAGCCGTGATGTCGCGTTACCATGAACGGAACCGACCGGAAGCTCCGCGCGCAGGACATGAGGACGACGGGGTAGAACGCGGCGATAGCGGCCTCGCGAAGAAGTGGCGCCGGTACTTTCGGCACTAGCTCGCGCCCCGCGTGGGGGAGCCCGACGGGATCGGGGTGAACAGGGCGCTGCGCTTCGTCTTCATTCTGGGGCGGAACGTGCCGTCAACCCCTTGGTGGTTCAGTGCTAATACAAATAGAACCTGCGCGCGACTCAAATGGGACGCCGCGCGGGCCACACACCCGGAACACGTGGTGGCCTCACTTGGTTTCCGCAGAGGCCTCGGCATCCTTTCCGCCCGACGAGTTGAGCCCATCCTCCGAGGCGGGGGTGGGGTCATCGTCCGGGTAAAGGGACACGGTCACGTTGTGCCGGTGCTCCTGGTGCTTCCACGAGTTGATGGCGGCCAGCAAGAGCTCGTGGGCCTCTCGGGAGGCGCACCGGAGGTCCACCTTGGTGCCGGTGCAGGCGAGCGCGAGAGCGAACGCTGCGAGTCTGCCCTCGTCGTTGGAGGGGTGGAAATACGGGGCCAGTTCGTCGGGTTCGCCGAGCATGCTGTACGCGCACACGCGCTGCTCTATCGCGCCGATGACCAGCATGCCGTGCCCAGCGTGCGGGTTCTCTCGCGGGGCGCTGGTCAGGTAGCTGCCGAGGATCCGGAGCGCGACGTCCGGCGGAGTCATCATCCCGCCCGACTCCTTGATCTGCTCGCGCATGGCGTCGCCGGCCACTTGCAGGGACGAGAGCTCCGAAAACGGCAGGAACACGCAGCTTCTCTCAGCGTTGCTGTTTTTAGAGTTGAAGTTCGCTTGAGATTCCGGGGGTTGTGTTACATTTATTGTTGTTGTTTTCTCGCAGCCAGTTGCCTGTGACGGCGTTCTTTTTGATTGTGGTTTCGAGTGTCAGGTTGTTTAGATTCGCTGGTGATATGCTGCTAGCTATGCATAGTGCAGCGGTGACGGTGCTGGCAGTTGATATAGCGATGAGAGAGAGAGAGACGAGTTAGAGTGCAGGGACCATCTCTTCGGGGAGTGACCGGTCGCCCCACTACGTGATGATGGTAGAATGATGCGGGGATTGGGAGGATTGGGGAGAATACTGCCCCTCTCGTGCCACGGGGGAGAAACAACACCACTACAAAATGGGCCGTTGCCATTGATTGCTTCGGCCCGGCAGCGAACCCGGATTGCCCTGCGGTTCGCGTGGGTGACACCCCCCTCCCTCCTAACATCGTCTCGGCCTCGGTTGAGACCCGGGATCCGGATGTGAATTTGGAAGCTGCCGTTAGCCGAAGCTGGTCGTGGCGACAAATTCGATGTGCCCTAAGGAACTCACGCATTGCTCTAGACTGGGCTTTGGCTTAGAAGCGTTCGGCCAAGACTCATCCAGTGGCTTCCTGGCCATTCCCGGCTAATTGTGAGACCAATACCCCCCGGCATACAGAGCGGACTCCTGAACCAGCTTCGACGCGCGCGTCATCAGGTAGCTGGCGTCTGGGACTACTATCGTGCTGTACGGCCGGGCGAGGGCCTGGAGGCCCGCGGCGCCGCCGACGGATTTCCGAGAGATGCGGAACGAGCGGAAGCCGGGGACGTAGTAGAGCAGCCGGTCCTCGAAGTTCGGGCAGTACCGCGCGATCTCGGCAGTGAGCTCTGCCGACCAGGTGCAGTCGAGGAGGGTCTGCAGGTGGAGCAGCGTGCTGAAGGAGGCGGGGAGGAAGTTCCGCGACATGTGCACAACGACGGCGGCGGCCCAGCGCTCGATGGACGCGCGACCGGCGGCGTCCGGAGGGGGGGCTGCGGGGGGGTCGAAGGCGGCGCAGGCGAGGGAGAGCATCGCATGGCAGGAGTCGATGTGATACACTGCCTTCGATGGATACGTGTCGACGATGGAAAACGCCTCCGCGGCTTCTTCGAACGCGCCGACTTCCGCCGCCTTGTAAGCGAAGGCGTCGTAGCAGGCGACGTACCGCGCGAAGGGCGAAACCGCGTCGGCCGCCGTGATCCGCGGAAAATACGCCCCGCTCTCCTCGGCCGCCCGGAGCATCTTCCCGAGGATACGCACCGCCTGCCGCGCTTGCACGCGTGTTTCGACCGCGAAGAACACCTTCCACGTGACCCGACGGTACGCCGGAGACCCGCGGTGGTCCGAGTGGTGCAGGGTGACGCCCCTGTCGACTGCCTGTTCGACGTACTGCAAGGCCCGATCCACGTCGAAATTGTCGAGAGCGGTCACCGCGGCCATGCCCAACGCATGCTCCGACAGCGACGCGTCAACGCCGCCCGGTTCGTCGGGGGTTTCCGTCGTGGTCTCCGAACTGCCGCTCCCGGCGAGTTTATCGAGCTGTCCGGAGCTCGCGTAGTAGTCGGCGAGGAAGGTGCGGAGGGCGGGGGACTCGGAAATGCCGTTTTTGGCCATGATTCGGCGTACTTCCTCGACTTTCCCGTCGTTGCGGGCGTGGCCGAAGCCGCGGATCATCGCACGGTAGGCGCCTTCGGTCAGCGGGCCGCCGTCGTGCTCGAGCACTGCGACCCGGGATTCGAGCTGCTGGATGTCGCCGAGCATTGCCCAGAGCGTCAGAGCGTTGTACGCGGCGGGGCCGCGGGTGCTTGCGACGGGCTGCCACCGCTCGACCTCCATCAGGACGTCGCGGCCGCGGCCCGCGAGGTACGGGTGGTTCACCTCCTCGCGCTTGGTCAGCGACCACTGGATGACGGCTTCGAGCAACTCGCCGACGTTCTCCGCGTCCCACAGGACCCCGAGCCTGTCCAGCTCCGCCAGCAGCTCCGACGGCTCCGGCGAGCCTTCCGCACGTGCGAACCTGCGGGTGGGTGTCGTGCGATGGCACCGGCCGGAAGAAATATGCGGAAGCAAGAAAAAGTGTCGTGGCTCTATTTGTGCGCGCAGCCTGTTTTGAGTGATTTTAGCACAGCACGCTGCCGTCCGACGACACTTTTTGATGATGAGGGGCAACTTCCTGGAATCCGAGAGGAACCGGCGTTAGTGGCAGTGTCCTGTGGCAAAGTGAGCCAATTCCTCGTATCTCACCTTGCTGACACGATGCTTTTGACAGACACTAGCGTCCGGCAGTTTGCATGTGTATCACCGTCGTTGGGTGATATTGACAAGGGTTTTCATCGGGCACTCGAGCTTTGTTACTTCGTACCGCTGTAGGTTTCCTCCTGCTTGGCTGCCCTCGGATTTGGGCTGCGTTAGTGGGGAGTCATTTGCACGCAAATGAGTACCACGCTAGATGAAACCCGAAAATGAGGGTCACACAACACAAACCCGACGAGCCCTACCCACAGAAAACACCCCAGAAATCCCAGAAAACTTGCTCAAGATCGGTGCAGGTGAAAAGACGGTCGGAAAAGGTCCCACCGAATCAACAAAACCACGACCAGCATCCCTCGCGCAATGAGGGAGTCCGACGGAAGTGTTTACGCTACCAGCGCTCTCTTTCGAGTTTACACTTAACTGGCACGGATGAAGAATCACAAGGCGGGCTATAGTTGGCAGTTACGTAAACCGCAGAACTGCTATGTGTTAGCAACAACTGAGAACAAAAAAAGGATCATCGGAATGAATATGCGCTTCCGCGTACGCCTGATGCGTGCGGGTCGTTCATTCGATGGTACGGCGTATAATACTGTGTGGCGCCAGCGTGCCCAAAACAGCAGCATACCGTTGCACACGGGGAAGATCCTCCCACTGCATCCGGACACCCCGCCAGGCCCTCCGTACCAGCGCGTGGTATTCTTTGCCGACAATGCCGACCTCCGATTTGAGCCCGGTGACCCTGCGACGCAGCTCGGGCGACAGCTTGTTGAGCGGATTCTCCGCGCCCGGTTTCTTCAAGGCGGCGCGGCCGGCCACATTGCTGAGCAGCCGCAGCGAGCTCCTCATGCTAGGCCTTGGCGCGTCGCCGCATGCAGCTTTCCCTCCCCGAGGCCTAGTGGAAAAAAACAGTTGGGCAGTCCGGTCCTTTTTCTGGACAGTTTCGTGTTCGAGTCTCCCGTTGGCCGTTCAGCCGAGCATTTTTTTCTCTTCTGACCCTGGACGGTACCGGCAGCTGACAAGCAACTGGTTTGGTGCTGTTTCCTGGAGGGGGCCAGCCGGGATCGAAACACGCACCAGCCGATTGGTGCTTCCCCCGATACTTTCATCCATACTGGATGAAGGTAAGACCTGGGGTAAAGCCTGTGGGCCCTGCCCAGTCACAACAGCACTGGCAGTCTAAGTCTCGATGCTAGGATTGCTAGGACCGGCACAGCGGGCTGTCTTCCCGGCACAGCGGGCTGTCTTCCCGGCCGTCTACCCGGCACAGCGGGCTGTCTTCCCGGCACAGCGGGCCGTCTACCCGGCACAGCGGGCGAGGATTTCGTTTGCCATTACCGGGCTGGTGCGCCCGTACGCTTCCTGTCTGACGCAGGAAGTTCTCGCAACGCGACCGGGGCAAGCGCAAGAATATAAGAGAGAGCAAAACCCTTTTTGTTTTGGAAAATGAAACCCACACACAAAAAGCTCGCTGGCTCGGTTTTTGCTTCTTCAGGAAAATTGCCTGATGGGACCTTACTGTTCGCGACACGACGCCCCGCAAGCACGGCGTTTTGCCAGCGAAATCTTTGTGGCAATGCGGGCTCGGCGTAGCGCACTTCTTTTGTATAAGCACCTCCTTTGAAGGAGATACTTGAAGAGGCTGCCAGTTGCGATATCTCAAAGGTGACCGATGACTCCCGATACCGCAGCAATATTCCAATTTCGAAGGAGCGAAATATATGCTGAAGCCCACACGAAACACAGGTAGACCAACATGTCGACACACGCGTCGCCTTGGTATCAGGGCATTAAATTGCCGACAAGCGCACCCCGTCTGCCCCCTATATTTAGTACTAACAATCTTGCGGGTTGCCCTTCAATGTATTGTGCAGGCTAAAAAGACGTAGGCAGCGCGGTTTTGGTGGTTGGGTAGACAACCGGTGCGCACGAACAAAACGAAGCGCATGTCTTTTTGCCGGATTTGGCAACAGTTCATGAGGAGGGGGAAAAGGACTCCCCTCCTGGTGTCGAAATTAGGCCGCTGCCGCCACACCTCGTGGCAAAGGTTACACGTTGGTCTCAACAGGCCGTGGAACCAGCGGTGGGAGCGTTGTTCTGCAACGGTGGCGAGAACCCGTAAATGCACTCGACCGCTGTGCAAAGTGCGTAAATAGACGATGATGATGAACGTAGGAGCACCTGGAGACAGCCCGCTGGGCTGAGAAGGCAGCCCGCAGTGTTGCAGCAGCCCGCAGTGCTGCAGAACGTACCCGCAGCCCGCAGTGCTGCAGACCGAGCCCGCAGCCCGCTGTGCTGCAAGACCGCAAAGGGAAGGGGGTGGCCCTGTGCACATCGCAGGACCGACCCAAGCGTGTCTCCCCAGCACCCTACTCGACAAAATCGTTAATCGTTACGTCTTCCTTCTTGGTTTAGCAATGCTTCTGGTGTCCCTTCTTTGACTGGATTACATGGTTTGGACATCTAGTGCCGAAACAGAACACCGAGTAGGAGAAAGTAGAAAGGGAACCTAGAGTTTTCGTTGACTGCACTACCCTGAGCCCAAATCCTGGACGTGGTTTCAGGTGGCAAATTTGGCAATGATCATGATCAGAAGGTCCTACTTGGGCGGTTCAGTTTCCTCACACATTGCATGTGGCTAAAAATAGAATGTGCTTGGAGATAGGTCCCGTCGTGTCGTTTTCTTCTTCCCCCTCCTCCTCCTCTTCCCCATCCTCATTCCCTCCGTGCTCTTGGTCATCTGAGTCTGCTGCAACCTCTTTTGCTACACCTGGCAGCTGTCGTCTTCTCCTCCAGCAGAAGCGCGGAAGTAAGAAAGGGGAAGCAACCTCGGTCTTTGCCACGAGCGGTCTCAGGGCAGACAGCGGGGCGACAGCCGGCAACAGCCAGGCGGCTGGAACCCTTTGGTTTACTGAGGGAGCGGTTAAAACTACTCGCCTCGCAACGAAGCTGAGGAATACTTTTCCGGTTTCTTTTTTGGAAGCGGCGGGAACGCGATTGGACCCGTGAATTGGAACCCAGAGAGTGCTACCACTTGGTCGGGAAACTGGCCGGTTCAACTCTTTTGTTGCGTGCGAACGGTTCTAAACGAGGCTGGACTGAAGAGGGCGAGGTCCCTGCTGGTCTCGTTCGGGCGGTCTGCAATTGGTATAGGTCGAGTCCGCAGCTGTGCTTCGCTTTTTGGTCACCTGAAAGGAACGACTTCTCTGATTCCCGCAATCGTGAGCACAAGGCTACGCCACATGCTACCTCCCAAGGTTTTTGCTACGTTTGCTTTTAGAATTGGAGGAGAGTGTAAACAACATCAAGAGGGTTCGTAGTTGATCACCCAGTCGGAACCTTGCGTCCGTCAACACGTGTTGGAGCGCTTCTGGGGTGAGCAAATGCGCTCGCCGGGTGTGAAAAGACACGTTCTGCAACATAGCAACATTCATGGAAGACGGGATCGAACGGTATCAAGCAACGGAAGCTTGGCATCGTTGAAGCTTGGCATCGTTCACCACGTGGTAGGTGTGCCGTCAGCCAAGGTCCACTCCCTGTCCCTCCAAGCCACCCAGCGGCCGGCGGCCTCCCGCACTGCGTCCTCATCGATCTCGACGCCGAGGCCCGGCTTTTGGAGGACGTTCATGCAGCCGTCGACTACCGCGAAATCGTCCTTGTTTTTCACGTAAAACATCGTGTCCCGCGG
Organism: Diplonema papillatum; assembly: GCA_030068145.1. Lineage (NCBI taxonomy): Eukaryota > Euglenozoa > Diplonemea > Diplonemida > Diplonemidae > Diplonema > Diplonema papillatum. The sequence goes on from JAPJBO010000166.1 coordinate 285,433, forward strand.
CTCGCCGCCCTCCGCGTTGTAGTGGATGCCGACACTGGATTCCTGAAAGGCGAAGTTGACGCAGCAGACGTCGACGGCAAGGCAGGCGGCCAGTGCTATGGGTCCCAGCGGGCAGTGCGGGGCGAGTGCGACTTCGTACGCCTCCGCCATTCTGGCGATTGTAAGTAAAGCGGTGATTCCCCCCACGTGGGAGCAGTCAGGCTGCACGATCGCTACGCTGCGGTATTCGAGTAAGTCGCGGAACTCCGCCACTGTGTACATGCGTTCGCCGGTGGCCAACGGCACCGACGTGCAGAGGGAAAGGTCATGCAACGACTTGTTCTGCGCCTTCGCAACGGGTTCTTCGAAGAAGAGGGGGTCGAAGGGCTCGAGTGCCTTCATCAACCGCTTCGCCATGGGTGCCTTCACCCTGCCGTGGAAGTCTAACCCGATTCCAACTGCGGGACCAACTGCATCTCGCACAGCCTTCATGCGCTGGACAACTGCCGACACTAATGGTTCTCCTTCCACGTAGCCCATCTTCGGCGTCGCGTTCATCTTCAACTGCCGGAAGCCTGTTGTTTGCACCACGTGCAAAGCTTCTTTAGCGGCGTCCTCCGGTGTATTGGAGTCGCCTCCACACCACCTATACATTGTGACCTTGTCCCTGACACGCCCTCCAAGCAGGACGTGGACAGGGACGTTGAGGGTCTTTCCTTTGATGTCCCACAGCGCTTGATCGATGCCGGCCAGGGCGCTCATGATCACCGGGCCCCCCGTGTAGAACTTCTGCAGGTGCAGCTTCTGCCAGATGTGCTGGATCCGGGAGGGGTCCTGGCCGACGACGCTCGCCATCATCTCTTCGACGCACGCGGCTACGGTGTCGACGAAGCCTTCCAAGGTCGGCTCTCCCCACCCGACCACACCATTCCGGGTCTCGAGCTTCAAAAACAGCCACCGCGGCGCCACCTTGAAGAGCTCGAAGCCCGCGACGGCATCCGCGGGGACGCTGCCCATTGGCTTCCCTCCCCCTGCCAAAAGAACCGTTTTGACCCCACCTTGTTCGAAACGGGCAGAGTTAACGACCCGGCATTTTCGGGGGGAAAGAGAGCCCCCAAGGCCGGCGGTGCGTCCGCGCAGGGTTTGCTAAAGAGCTCTGAAGCTGCCAAGTGGTGAACTTTCTGAGTGAGTCATCATGAAAGACACCCTGTTTCCAGCGATCTAGGGAGCTTGAGTCAAAAAGGCATCGGGCGGCTGCCAGCCAGTCCCTCCAGACCACTGATTGAGGGGGCGGCGAGGGTTTGTGGTCCTTCTTCGTCGAAGATGCACGGATCATCTCCCGACAAGTTGAACATTCAAGCTTCTCGAATGTTCAACTTCATTCGGGCTCTTGTTGCGTTCGTGGGAGTCATTTGCATGCGCATGAGTACCACACAATGCCCGTTCAACTTCATTCGCGGCGTGTCTTGTGCTGCGCCCAACGGGATACAAGTGCCGCGAAAAGCGCGGGAACGGGTTGGTACCAACACTCCGGACTGAATCCACCTGCGCGGCGCCGGATCTTTCACCCGCCGAACCTGATGACCAGGTCCGCTTTCCGCTGCTTCTTGGCCGGGGGGCCGGGTGTTTGCACGCTAACGGGAGGCGGGGACTCCGACGCGGGGGGCGGCGGGCCTTGCTCTGGGGCTCGAAGGGTCTCGGGGGTAGGGAGGAGCTTCCGAGCCCGGTCTAGGAACGATGCTGGGTCGTCATGAGCGGTGGCGAGGAGGTTGCGGAGGTCCGCCACTCGGTCCTGCTGCCGGCGCAGGTGTAGGCTTTCGAGTGTGTAATACGCGTCGGTGGGGTGCTCGTCGGAGAGGTGGTCTGCGGCACCGAGGCGGAGCTCGTCGTGGAAAGCGAGGAGGGCGGCCCTCTCCGCAGCCACGGCCGATTCGTCCCTCTTCGACGGCGCCTCCATTGCGCCCGAGATCAGCGGCAGGTAACAGTACGGGCGCAGCCTCCGCTCTGCGTCCGCCATGTCCGCAAACGGAGTCTCGTAATCCGGGAACAGCGCCGAGCGCACGCTTGGTATTACCTTCTTTCTTACCGACAACGGAAGAGCCGCCTGTTTTTTTGTGTTTCCGACTGTCTCGACTGAAGTTCTTCGTTTGCCCGTGATGCTAGCTAATTCCCCGATACCAGAGATTGTACCGTGGCATTGTTCTGAGTCGAGGTAAATTGAAATTCTCTCAAATTTAGCTCTCTAGCGGGTTATCCCGCTTTTCTGGGACAGGCCTTACGGTACCCCGATCCAGGACAGACTAGAGGCTATGGATATCTGACAGAGGACCAGGTTTCCTCTAGACGTCGCAACGGGTGATCCTAACGCCCATGTATTCTTTCCATTCATTCTTCAGTTTTCAGAGGTGCGGTCGTTGCCCGTTTCTCTACGCGCGGATAGCTTCCTTCGATTGCCTTCTTTGTGTTTCATCATCGCGTTTCCCCGATTACCTTGATGATTTGATCGAGTGCACGCTTGCGAGAAAAGCCTTAATCTTATGCATTATCCGAGTGGTCCACACTTAAAGACGCATCTGGCATCACGCCCCAGTTGCTTCTTTTCTCCCCTCCGCTCTGTGCATAGGTCCATTGGTGCCAAATGGGAAAATGAGTGGAAACCTCCTCCTTGCCACCGGTGGTGTGCATCTGTCAGCGTGATCAGCTGACCAACTCTCTCCGGAATTGTTCGATGGGAGAGCATACCCGTACAGGAGCTGCCGGAGGCTGAGGGCCCCTCCCAGGTTGCTCTACGAAGGCTTCCACTTCTTCCAGACTGCGTTTCACACGAGCCGCTTGCTCGGCTTCATTGACAGACTGATGCACGGCGCGGGCTTGTTCGTATATAGCCGTGAGATCGCACTCAGTAATGAAGTCGAACTTCCGGTGGATGTCGGCGGCTACCTTTGCAATCGCGGCCCGAACCCGCAGCCTACGCACGTTGCTGTCGTTCACATTTGAAAGGGAAGGCGCGTCCGACTCCTGGAACAGCCGTTTCATGTCATCGTACGCCGCCGATTCGTCGTCGCAGAGGGCTTTGTACGTCGCCAAGGCGTGGCCGAGTCCTTCCAGGGTTCCTTGGCACTGGCGGATGGTGATGACCCAGGCGGGGGGGACCTGTCCCGGGACCACAAGGCCCTCCACCTCCTTCCTTTTCATCTCCATCAGCCAGCTCCGCAGGGCCGCGACCCGCTTGCCGTCGCCGGTGGCTTGCTCCGCCCACGCTGAGATCGCGGCGCCGCGCCCGGTCACCTCTCGGCGCCACTCCCTTTCTATTTCCCGCGCCTCCGCCAGGTTGGACACTCGGTTGCCCTCTACAGCTGCTCGTTCCATCGCAACACCGCCCGCACGTTTCGTGGAGCTGGGTGCTCTGTTCCCCTATAACACTACGGGTAGTATCCTTTCATCTTCAGCCTTACGAGTGCATTCTTCGGACTTGTGCCGAGCTCAGCGATGAACCGACAGAAATTGAGAGAGGGAGAGAGAGCAAGAGACGAGTTAGAGTGCAAAGCCCATCTCTCCGGGAGTATCCGGTCCTTGAGGGCTTTGTACGTCGCCAAGGCGTCAGGGTTTCTTGGCACTGACGGATGGTGATGACCCACGCGGGGGGGAACCTGTCCCGCCGCTGCTCGTTCCATCGCAACGCCGCCCGCACGTTTCGTGGAGCTGGGGGCTCTGTTCCCCTATAACACTACGGGTAGTATCCTTTCATCTTCAGCCTTACGTTCCTACGAGTGCATTCTTCGGACTTGTGCCGAGCTCAGCGATGAACCGATAGAAATTGAGAGAGGGAGAGAGAGCAAGAGACGAGTTAGAGATAGAGTGCAAAGTCCATCTCTCCGGGAGTATCAGGTTCTTGAGGGCTTTGTATGTCGCCAAGGCGTCAGGGTTACTTGGCACTGACGGATGGTGATGACCCACGCGGGGGGGACCTGTCCCGCCGCTGCTCGTTCAATCGCAACGCCGCCCGCACGTTTCGTGGAGCTGGGGGCTCTGTTCCCCTATAACACTACGGGTAGTATCCTTTTATCTTCAGCCTTACGTTCCTACGAGTGCATTCTTCGGAGTTGTGCCGAGCTCAGCGATGAACCGATAGAAATTGAGAGAGGGAGAGAGAGCAAGAGACTAGTTAGAGATAGAGTGCAAAGTCCATCTCTCCGGGAGTATCAGGTTCTTGAGGGCTTTGTACGTCGCCAAGGCGTCAGGGTTACTTGGCACTGACGGATGGTGATGACCCACGCGGGGGGGACCTGTCCCGCCGCTGCTCGTTCAATCGCAACGCCGCCCGCACGTTTCGTGGAGCTGGGGGCTCTGTTCCCCTATAACACTACGGGTAGTATCCTTTTATCTTCAGCCTTACGTTCCTACGAGTGCATTCTTCGGAGTTGTGCCGAGCTCAGCGATGAACCGATAGAAATTGAGAGAGGGAGAGAGAGCAAGAGACTAGTTAGAGATAGAGTGCAAAGTCCATCTCTCCGGGAGTATCAGGTTCTTGAGGGCTTTGTACGTCGCCAAGGCGTCAGGGTTACTTGGCACTGACGGATGGTGATGACCCACGCGGGGGGGACCTGTCCCGCCGCTGCTCGTTCAATCGCAACGCCGCCCGCACGTTTCGTGGAGCTGGGTGCTCTGTTCCCCTATAACACTACGGGTAGTATCCTTTCATCTTCAGCCTTGTTCCCACGAGTCATGGAATTGGTCGCGGCGATGCTGCCGCAGCCGGGGGAGTTCCGGCAGATTGACAATTGCGCCACTGCCGCGACTACCGTGTCGGAGAGAACTCAGGACACGCGTGGTTGCTGGTGCACAGCTCACCGACGGTTCGAACATACCTCTTTCCAACTACTACTGGGGTGCTGTGGTATTCATCCGAAGTGGAGGATTCTGCACACACCGCCCTGGATGCCACCACGTGATAGAGTGCTCCACACAGATTTACATGCGCTACTGCGGACCTAACGCTGGGCCGTCTCCGCAAGCAGATTTAGCGAAGAGTGTCGCGTTCACCTTGACAGTCAAACTTTCGATCCCGTAAGCCAACATCTGGCGACAAGCGAGAGCAAGAAACATGTTGGAAATACGTAAGTAACACGCCAGCCGGTGCTCTCCGCAGCAGCGTGGAAACGCTGCTAAAGAAAGTCAGCAGAAGGGCGTGGTGTAGTAGAACGTGCATTAAGCAGAAGCTGCCTTCCTCGAAAAGGGCAAAATTAAAATGGATGTGCGTAGTTTGGTTTGTTCTCTTGCTTGTTCGTTGTTGACATGTTAAGGTGTCGTTCAGGTGCAAAAATGTAAACCCGCCAATGAAATGGAATGTATGCATCACCATTTCAGCGTTCATGACTGAAGGTCCAATACAGATCGATTTGGCCAGGTTTGGCTTCATCTTTTCCCAACGTGCATTTCTCCGAGTCTGGAGGTTTGATAAAATTGAGATTCTCAGAATTAGCTCCAGCGAGCCTGACATAGGGTACCCCTAATCATGTATTTTCTTTCGGTTCACACGTGATTTAGGCGTCTGAAATGCTCGTCTATCATCACCAAGCCATTCAGGTCGCCAGTACTACTTTCCAAGGATGCCCCGTGAACGAACCCAACTCATTTCAGTTACTCCTGGCCTTGTTCCGGTGCTAATTAGATTGCCCCCGGGATGGCCCAAAAGTCGCTTTCTCGCGAGAAAGAGCGAGAGAACACATCAAACCAAGTTAAAGGGCGTGGGCCTCCATCTTCAGGTGGGCCAGAGTCGGGACGGCTCCCGGAGGGACAGGGGGCCCTGAGGGGGGAGTCACGCCGTAACAGGAGAGTGCAGTCAACACCACTGGCAGGTGGTCCCCACCCGCCGTGCACCTCTTTCCCAAAATGTGGTCAGAATAACCACGTCATTTTATCCGCAATGTGGTGTGGCTATAATATTTTTCCTTTGTGGCCAAGCATAGGCCTTAGGTACCAGGGAAAGCCTGCTACACGGGAGCCAAGCTTCACGTGTCCGGCGGTACTGCAGAGCCACGGGCCTACGGGTCAAGTGGCTACCGATTTCCCAAACTAAAGCATCAAGGCTTGGCGCACCTTGGGGCTTGGCGCTCGCGCTGAAAACAAGCTCGTCGAGACGTCAGCCGCAGGGCAGAGCGGACGGGGTTGCGGCACTGTGCTGCCTCCGACTCAAGCTTTGCAAGCTGTGATTGACCGTCACGTTCCTGGACCAGGAGCGGCCTTTTTCTTTTTTTCTTTCTATTTTTCCTTTTTTGTGTCTAAATGCAATTTGTCAAGAACAAAAACAGATCGATGGCAGCGTACTATCCTCACTCCCGTTAGATGAACAAAACAGGTTTGAAGGAAGTGCGCACAAACAAAGGAAGCTCCAGATCCGTTTTTTCTTCTTCTTCTTCCTTTGTGGCCCGGGGATAATGGCAAAACGATGCCCACTAGGAATTGTTAGATGACATCAATTCCGTCGACAAGAAGCTTTTTCCCACATTCAAGTGACATTGGACCCGATTTCCCTGGGCCCTGACTGAAAGAAATTCTAGCCACAATAGCTACCGTGGGTGGATGTTGCGGCTATTCTGACCACATTGTGGGAAGGTTGGTGCGCAGTACTGCCGTCAGGTGGGCGAGGCGTAGATCAGGGCGGCTCCGAGGGAAGGACAAGTCACGCCTTAGCGTTCCCAAGGCGTCCCCCCACCCACCTGCGGTGTATGCTCAAGCCGTTGCCTTAGTCTTAGTTCTCAGGGGGCGCTGGAGAGAGAGAGAGAGAGAGAGGTGGAGAGAGAGGAGGGAGGGCGGGGACCCTTTCTTCGGGAGTTTCTGATCTCGCCACTATTACTGCGGGCGCAAGTCGTTTATCGGAGGCGCTGCTGGCCACAGCTCCAGCATACTATCATTGGGGATGATTGCGAACTCATGTTCTTTATACGGCACGGTATCGGGATTTGTATCTTTTCTTTCGTAGCGGCATAAGTAGTGCAGTCTATAGTGGTCCAGCGTGGTTTGCCGTGTTACCTTTCGTGTTAGCAAGCACACAAGTTCTAGGTTTGAGGGCAGCAAAACGCGGCCGGTCCAAATAAGCCGCTCCTAGAAACGGCGAGTGAACAGGGCAGAGCCCAAGCCTGAACCGGTGTTCTACGGATATCCGGAATGTGGCGCAAGCTGCTTGTAGACACAACTGGCGTCGAGGTAAGTCTCCTGGAATGGGGTATCCACAGAGGGTGAGAGTCCCGTATTTCCTCGACGAGCCATGTTGGTTAACTCCTTGCTAGCACGAGTCGCTCAGTTTGGGAATGCCGGGGTAAGAAGTTCAGAAATAGACAAAGAGAGAGAGAGAGAGAGACGAGTCGGAGTGCAGGGACCATCTCTCCGATGACTTTCCGGTCGCCCAACTGCCACAGTGTACACCAGCCTTAAGTCAGGTCCACCTCAGAAGCTGGCGATGATTGCAATTCTCCTTGAATGGGGAATGCCTAGTAGGCGCAAGTCATCAGCTTGCACTGATTCCGTCCCTGCCATCTGTACACACCACCCGTCGTTGCTACCGATTGGCTGTGGGGAGAGGGAAGCTCGTTGTTGGCAACAAGTTCAGCGCCCGAATCCAAGCAATGTTTCTCAGCTGGAGGAAGCAAAAGTCGTAACAAGGTTGCTGTAGGTGAATCTGCAGCAGGATCATTACCAAAGATTTCACTTCTGAATGGAACGAGGAAAACGACTTTCAAACAGATTGGAAACCGAGGACTCAAACATGGTCATGAAGGAAATCAAAAAGTCCCGAGCAACGGGACTTCGGAAAGACAAAACAAACAACTTTTCCCCTCGGCTCAACTGCGGTTGATCGAGGGTGACATCAATTGCACTTATCGGTGGATGTCTTGGTTCTGGGAACGATGAAGACCGCGGCCAGACGCGATAGTCAATGGGAACTGCAGAAGCAGAAGAGGGTGTGCCCAGTCCCACCCTCTTCACTTGCAAAGCGGGTGTGCTACAACCAACGCGTGTGAATCCACGCCCGAAAACGGGGTGACCGACCTGAAAAATATAGCATAATCCCTCATTTCTTGCCTTGTGGCCGAAAACGGGACTTCTATATTAGGTTCCTGACCGAATTATTGGTCCACATCACATTTCCCCACCACCACCTTTTCCGCGAAAACACCTGTGTGATGATGATATAGACGAGAGATTCTACTGGGCTTCTATGCCCGCTTCGCGGCGGACGAACAGGCTTGTTTTACCAGGGCGCACACGCCGTATAAAAAGCAGTCTTAACAAGAACGGATTTTTTGCTTCTTTCGAAAGGCACACACGCGTGTCAGACGTAGCCAAAATAGTCAGCGAGGAAGAGGGCCTGGAACTTTTCCGAAGCCTGGGCATTCTTCTTGACGTACGCCCGGAGGGAGGTGTCGCTGAACAGAGCCGCCGGGGGTGTGATGAGGTGGGTCGACATGAACCCCTTGCCCTTGACCTGGATTTTCAGGTGCTCGATCCCGTCGACGGTTTCGAGCGTTTTCGGCGACAGGAGGGCGTGTGTGGCGTCGGATACCTGGACCAAGCCGGTTCGAGACGTGCTCTCCATGCGGGCAGCGACGTTCACAGTGTCTCCCCACAGGTCGAAGCAGAATTGTCGAGTCCCGATGATGCCTCCGATGACGCTTCCGCTGTTGATGCCGATCCGCATGGCTATGTCGGTCGTCCTGTCCAAATTGTACGCGTGCACGACGCCGAGCATCCTCATCGCGAAGGACACGCAGACGTCGGCGTGGGCAGGGTTGCCCACCGGCACCCCCGTGGCCGCCATGTAGCAGTCGCCGATCGTCTTTATCTTCGTGATGCCGTCGGCTTCGCTCAGCGCGTCGAACGCGCCGAACAGCTCGACGAGCGTCTGCACCACGTGCCGCGCCGGCGTCGTGGTGGCGCGGTGCGTGAAGCCCACGATGTCCGCGAACAGCACAGACACCGAAGGGTACTCTTCGAGTGGGGGCATCCCGCCCAGCTGAAGCTGCTTGATTATCGGGGCCGGGAGGAGCGAGTTCAACAGCCGTTCATGCATGTTTGCCTGTTTCGTGTGAGTGTCAGCCTTCCGTGAAGATCGAGGTACGCACCACGGTATACAGTCTGATCGAGCAACCGTCAATAATTTCTCGGTTTGATGTTTGCAATTCAAGAGTCTTGTCTACTCGCGCGCACTAGCAGAACTCACCTGAGGTAAGTTACATGGGTAGTGCGCTGCCATCTACTAATTATTGGCACCCACAATGCATTGTTGACACAAGATTCACGAGGGGCTGGCTGGTGCTTTTTTGGACGAAGGCTAGAGGGGAGGAGAAACTACGAAGTGGGTGGTTTCTAGAGTTCAGGTTCGCTTCAGATTAGGGTCTCTGGGCGACCGTTGTTTTTGTTGGACGCTTACGCCCGCCACTAAGCCTCCCTGCATTACCTCTTTGGAGACTTCGCGACTGTCGCGACTGTCAGTCTCCTCAAGTATTTCCTACAAGCAGGTGTGTGCACAAAAAAGGGCGGACCTGGTCGCACAGGATCTCGTTGTCGCGCTTCAGGTTTGCGACGCCTTCGCTGATATCTTGGCACATGTCGCCCCGTTGGGACTCGGCTACAAGGTCGCCGCACGCGCCAGGGATCCAGAGAGGGCCAGATAGCGGCCTTGGCGGGGTGGTTGGATGCTCAATCAGGGCCACCTTTATCTTCTGCCGCAACTGCTGGCACAGCGGCTGGCTCAAGTCGGAGACTTCTTCGTTCAGCACGGAGACGGCTTCCGTGTACTCGCCGTCGAGGTATCGCAGCATAGCCACGTTGTATGCACACCTTTCCTTCTCTTCTTTGCTCTCGTTTGCGTACATCTGCGGGCATTGATTGAGGGTGCAGGTCATATCTTCAACAACCGTTTCAAGAGAACGCAGGCACCGTGTTTGGGAGAAGATTAGTCTACCGATCATATTCACTCACTATCATTCACTAGCAGGCTAATCCTCCCCTGGCACGTACAAACCAACACACGCCTATTCTTTTTTGGTTTAGCGCAATTTTTGTTGGACGCTGACATTGTGTTTCGTGTGGACTGCACAGCACCGTCCTGAGATATTGCAATTTCGTGGCCTCCTCGAGTATTTCCTACACACAGCAGCTGCTTCTTCAAAAAAGCCTTTCTTTCGTTGACCGCATTGCCCTGAACCCAAATCCTGGGCGTGGTGGTAACAAGGTCAGAGGGTCCTACTCGGCCGGATCAGCTTACCCAAAGACACCATGATATTCGTATCTATGTATATAGGAAGTGAGATCTCGTCTCGCACAACAGCGGTTGCTACGAAACTAATGATGATGGAAAGAGAGTTGTTTTCTTTAAACTCATTAAACCCCGCGCCTGGTTGTTTCTATAGAAAGCTGGATTCAGGACGCAAGTGAAAACGCCACGGCTTGCGGTGACGAGCTTAAGGAGGCTAGAAACAATACAACTATCAAAGTGGGCCTTTTTGTTGAACGCATACGCCCGCCTCTGTACCCAGATTCACCTGTGTTTCGTGTGGGCTACAGCACATTTACCTCCTTCTTTGATCTTTTGCAGCTGGCAGCCTCCTCAAGTATTTCCTACAAAGCAGGTGCTTTGTTTGTGCGCACTAGCGGCTTTTCACCTGATTTGGTGAGCTGCTTTTAGAACGCTGCCAACTACTTATTTTTAGTACCAACAATGCAGTGTTAACTCAAGAAAGAAGAGACGTACCCATTCCTCGGCCCCCACCTTCGTCGAATAGCTGAGCAGCTCCCAAACAGTAAAGGGAGATGTTGCGCCCTTCGGCACGATGTGGTCGAAGACCCTGGTGGCCAGGCTGCCCTGCATGTTGTCCAGCACCGCGGCGTGTGTGGCCGCCTTGAGGCTGAAGGCGTTGCTGACCCCCTCGAGGCTTTGGACGAGCCCGCAGATCTTGCCGATCATCGACAGCGACTTCAGGTCAGAGGTGCCCATGACCCCGTAGAGCGCCTGGCCCGATGCAATGCCCAGCGACAGCCGCAGGTCGCCACCCGACAGTTTCTGCATGGCGTCTACGATGTCCAGCGCGGCCTTGCACGCGCTGAAGTTGTGCTCCGGCACCGGGGTGAGGGTGTTGAACGACGCGAGCACGCGATCCCCCCAGAAATACTCGCAGGACCCCGAGCAAGCGCGGACGATCGACGAGATGAACTCGATGTACTTCGAATGGAACGCCGTCGCCGACTGGTGCGAGCACCTCGACACGTACTTCAGGAACCCCGAGCAGTTGACCAGCACCAGCGTCGCGTTCACGTTGCGGACCGGGACCTTCGGGTAGCAGCAGCTGAGCGCGACGGAGCGGCTCCACCCGCTGACGGGCGTCGTTTCGCCGGTGCTGAAAATGGTGCTCTTCAGCCGCGGTGACGCCCACAGCTCCCCGGCGGCCGAGTGCGCGGTGTTGTCCTCGTCGGAGTCGTCGGACCCGCTGTCCGTCTCGGAATACCCCCCCAGCAGCGGCGCGAGGTTGAAGGCAAGCCGCACTGGGGCTGAGATGAACGGGTGCAGCCCGCGCAGCTTGAGGGCGCAGTGCTCGACGCTCCTCGCCAACGGGTGTCCGGAGAAGGCGGGCCGGCGTAGAGCCGCCAGCTTTCGGAACTCGAAGCTTGCGATCGTGTCGAAATAAGCTGTCACGCGGCGTGTGTCCGTCCGCAACGCCAGGGTCACGAAGATGGCGAAGCCGAAGCCGGACACGAAAAGGACGTTGACGAGCACGACGACGAACGTCTGAGTCGCGGTGATATCGTGCACCGCGACTCGTGCGTGTGCGAAGTCTTCCTCCATGACCACCGCCGACACGAACGAGAACGACTGCAGCTCGCCCGAGAACGTCAGCTTGCGGGCCCAGACCGTGATTGGGCTGCCCTCCGACTCGGATCCTTGCGCTGCGACGCCGCATGCCACCGGACACTCCGCCTTCAACTCGGCCGTGCACCCGGCGCCGGGCTCCAACGATCCTCCGACCACCCAGAAATGCGACGCCAGTCGCTCACGGCACGATTCGGCGTCCGCGGTTGCTTCCTTGCAGTCGGTCGGCGGCTGCGGGAGGAGCATGGTCGCTGAGTATTGGGGCACCGACGTGTTTTGGACCCAGGCGCGGCCGAGGATGCCGGCCATGATGGCATCGCACGTGGAGACCACCGGCACCGAGCCGCCGAGGATAAGCGGCGAGTGGGAGTTGAAGATGAGCACCGGGCCTCCGCCGGTTACCATGTGGACCGCGAGCCGGCCTTCGAAATCGGCAAGCAGCGGCCGGATGATCTTCGCCGCCACTTTGAGCATGTCGTACTCCATGAACGCCCCTTCCACCTCCCCGCGGGCCTCGAAGTACCGCAGCGCGACGTTCACGGTGAACACACCGCTGGGCCTCGCGTTAGTGTACCATTGGGTGGTCTCGACGTACCGCGAAGCCGCCACCTGCTGCGTCAACTCCAGAAACGGGTCCATTGTTTCGAGTCGGGTGCTGCAGACGCCGCCTCCGTAATACAGCGGGTTCTGCGCCGTCACACACGGGCCCTCCACGACGGCCGAGGTGTTGCGATCGGCGACGCCCACCTCGTACGACATTGTCGGCTCCTTCAGAAACCCGACTATTGTGTTGCTCTCGAAGCCCTGCACAGCACTGAGCCGTTGGAAGATCATCACGTCTGTAGCCGATAGGTCACCGGCGGAGATCACGGGTGCCGGTTCGTCCGAGCAGGCAGGGTTGTGGACGTAGCAGACGGACCGATTGCTCTCCCCGGCGAGCCACTCCGTCACCGGGAGCAAGTGCAATTCGCACAAGCTTCCGTTGAAATGTAAGGCAGAGCACGTCACCCTCGTTTTGCAGAGCTCCTGGCAGGTTTCCAACGAAACCGTCTCGTGGAACACTACCGAGGAAGACGAAGGGCAGGGGCTTTTGCAGACCCCTTGCGCGAGCCGCTGCAGGCAGTAGGGGTTGCGTAATGCCGTCTGGCCGTCGTGGACGTTGGCCACCTCCGGGCAGCATGTTCCGCAGGAGTACGGGCAAACGTCGCGTACTCTCGTCGTCGGGCTGTTGTCCAGCGTCGCTTCGCATGTCAACACGGACTGATCCGCGCACGCAGAGGTCCCGATCAAGAGGTCGTCCTGGTCATTGCAGCACGTCCCGCACGTCACGGGGCAATGCTCTTCGAACGTATCGTTCCGACCTGGAACCAAAACGGCGCACAGGTTTGCGCGGCAGGTTAGACCCAGCGGGGACAGCATACCGTACGGGTCGTCCCTGCACGGCTTCTGCTTCCCTATAGTCGCGCTTCCTTGGACGGCCTCTTGCAGCCTGAACAACCCGATTGCCGCCATCTCTTCGTGGACTTCGAAACGATCGACGTACCGGTCCTGCGCGAAAGTGTCCCGAAACGTGCGCTCATCGGTAACTATTGCCGGCCGCTTGCTCGTCAGCGCCCTCCGTATTCCGGCGTCCGCGGTGCCCATCAACGATATCCCTTGCCCGAAGCTAAGGGGGTCGGTCAAGTAGTAGGCAGTGCAATGCTGGCTCACTGTCTCCCGAGTTTGCGACTCCACCCAGATCCCGAAAACCATCAGCAGGACCGACGACGCGACAAAACACGCCACCGTGGCCCAGATGGCCCGCAACATGGTGGTCGCGTCCCCCCCACTCCCGGACGGTGACTTCTTCACCACGATCCGAAGCCTTCGATGAGCTCTTCCTTGTCTCCGCTGCTCCTTCTTTGCATGCCCCACCCGCCTCCTTGCCTGGTAGGTCTTCCTTTGTTAGTTCGGTGGTTTTGTCATGGCTGACTGCTTGGAAAGTTGGATGTACCCGACAGACAGTTACGTGCCCCCGTCAAGACGAAGGCCTTGCTGCATGCTACTGATGTTCGTTGCGAAGCTGTTGCGTAGTAGCCCGTTAGCATCGGCCCTTCCACCGGCCGTACTAACAGATAAAACTAGATCCGCGAGGGCCAGTTGTCCACTTCTCGATCCTTCAGGACAGTTCTTTGTAGGAACAATGCATTGTAACAAGAAAGAGACGCTGGCAGCACGTCGTTTGGGAGAAGATTAGCCTAACGATCATATTCGCTCACAGACTAATCTTCCCTCCCCCGGCACGTACAAACAACCACACGCCTATTCCTTTTCGAGTTCCTGTGTCCTGACGGCCAGACATTGAGATCTGAGGCTTGTTATCCACTCACCAACCTTTCCGGCGGCGGCCTTGCAGCTTTAGGCTTGTGCCTGCAGCCAGCACATTGTGGCAATGCACTACCTGCGACTCAATCTCTGGAGGCTGGTTGATTGACTTTGCCATCGAGCGAACTCTTCTTCACAATACCCTCGGTCTTTCCGAAAAGGTCACCTCGGTAGCAGTGACTCTGAGAATGCTTACCAGCAGGCGGGGAAGCCGCTCACCCCGGATCTAGCCTGTCCGAAGGTGGGTACGCCGGTCCATCCCTATCTCCTGGAACTGCATAGAATTGCCTGCCGCTGTTCATTGTAGCGAATCGAAGTCCACCACAGTCTATCAGGTACATCCCTATCCCCTAAAACTGCATAGAATTGCCTGGAGCTGCATTCTTCTGTCTATCACAGTCTATCAGGAGGGGATGGACCGGCTTAGGTCAGCGCGATAGCGATGACAACGAGAACACCACGGAACCTTTTTTGATTTGTGTTCTCTTCAGTGTGCGCGCTATCTGGCGGCTTGCCGGCCGATTAATGGAATAACGGAGGTTTTCAGTGCATGACAATTGGTCGATCGGCAGACCTTCTAAAAATCAGCCGACCGATTATCGGCCGCCTTTTTCCTTAGCGCGAACACTGGTTCTCTATCCCTCTCTCGGAAAAGGTCAGCGCAATAGCGGTGTCTAAGAGAGCCCACGCAGGTAGGTGCGGAGAGACTCGGGCTGCTCGGGCGTGGCTACCGAAGTATGCCTCAAGCGAGCGGCGAGCAAACCATCAATTTGCCGGGGGCAAAACCTTAATTTAGTGCTTGGGGGGAACGGAGCTACAAAACACCAAGCGGACAAAAAAGTGTGGAAAAAAAAAAACACATTCCAACGGCTATCGACAATTGGAAATAAGGTAGGTACAGGCAAAAAGCCGGGCTTCGTTCGAGCCCTCTAGCAGTACATGTGGCATTGGTTGACGTTGTTGACACAGGGGGAGGAGCAGAGCTCCCCAGGGTTGTTATGAGGAAGATTGCCACGGGGAGCCGCCTTTTGTGGTTGTTCTGCCACGGGCACCGCAACCACAAGTGGCGCATTTCGTGGTGCGCATTTCCTTCTTTTGTAACAGTCAGGGATTTTGACAACTGGCGGCCCCCTGGGGGAGAACTTCCAAAAGCAAAGAAGAGAAGAGAGGGGAAGACAGACGAGAACAGACTATCTCGTTGGGGACTTCGGGTAGCCACGCGACTCCTCCATGCTATTGCGGCAGGCATAAGTCGTTGCATCGGAGGCGTATTCTCGAATGCTGGCGGCCAAGAGTAAATACACCGGTACATCTCTATAACAAATGCCCAACCTAAAACAGATCAACGGGGGTCTACACGCCCGCTGCCACTACGGGCCAAGTGGTACCTTCAGCTGAAGGCTCCGAAGCAGGCCCCGTTGCTCTAGATGATGTTCAGAAGTCGCGTCTTTTTCGAGGAAAGTGTCTAGCCGCTCCCGGAGGAGCTCTGTCAAGAAAGATGGTGTGCGGGACTTCCCAATGGATCGTGCAGACATGGCGGTCAAAGGGAGTACCCTGGCAATCCTAACCGGCGTTCCAACTCGCGCACCCTGCTGTTTTCCATGGAGAGCTGATGGTTGCCCTGCGGGGTGGACATGACGGACGTGATGGGCGGACCATTCAGGGAACTGTTTTGGTGGCCTCTCGGCGGGCTGATGGACCGAAGATTCGTGGGTTGGGACTGGAGCACCGGCTGCTGGGGGGGTACCTTGGGTCCCCGGTGGTTGCGGTCGTTGCGGAGGCCGTCCAGCGCCTCGTCGACGTAGTTCAAGCGGTCATTCAGCCGCTGCAGCGCCGTGTTGGTCGCAGACAGCCCTGTGAGGCTCGCGTCGAGCTGCGCGGAAAGGTTCTCGCTCTTGTTCTGCTGGTCCGCGAGCTTCCTCTCCATGTCCGCACGGGCACTCATGGCCGGCCCGCCGTCGTTCCTCCGCAGGATCTCCGCCAACTGCCCCAACTGCTTGAGCAGGTTCTGCTCGGTATCCTCGATCTTCTCGCGAAGCGCCGCCATCTCCTTCTCGTTTGCACTCATCATCTCCCGGGTTTGATCCGGGAACTTGTCAGCATGGGCACGCAACAGGTCCACATCGCGTTCCATCGCTTGAATCTCCGAGTGAAGGTTTCTGTGTGAGTCATGGGTCAGCATCATTGGATTGGAAGAAGTAGAAAACAGTAACACGGGAACAAAAAATGGGCCTGCAACCGGTGAAATCGACAGGAAATCTGGAAGCCGTCTTCTGGCATACCTGCAGTCTTCCTTCAAATTCTCGTGCTCGTCTCGCAGTTCCATGTGATCGCTGTGCAGCTGCCTACTCTGGTCCTTCAGGTTGTCGAAGTTGTCAGAGAGCTCAAGGTGTTCCGAGTGCAATCCTGTGAGTGTGTATTCATGTGCAACGTTTACTATTACCGGTATGTTCAATGGCTCAAACTGGGTAACATCGTAATAGTACAGGCCACTGTGCGACTTTTACCTGTCAGTTTTGAATTTCCGACACGCTGCTTGTGTGCCGAAGGGTGGGTGGGGTGGGATCTGATAGAGCATAGGAGGTTCTAGTAGGATTGGTTTGAACTTGGTATGCAGCAACAATCTGTGTCGATAGACTGCACAAGCCGCTACATTTGCACGCGTCGTGTCATGCTTCGGTCGCTTCTTGCCCCGCGTACTGTTGTCTCCGTCACCAGATGATCCGGCGCACTTCCTTTTCTCCCTCGCAGAGTGTATCCGCGGCCGAGATCTCGGCTTCTTATTCTGCTCGTCTTCGCGGCTCTGCTGCTTCGGTTGGGTTTGTGGGCTGGTAGGATTGGTTTTTGGAGAACGGGGGCCGAACTCCTTCCTGGGCAAACCGCCTGCGCTGCGTGCGTGTGCCAGTTGTTGTCCCGGGTTGGCTCGAAATCCGGGAAACCCTTTTAGAGTGAATATTCGCTTGAAACTCCGGGGTTTTAAAGTCTCCGGGTGACCTTCGTCGTTATGGGAAGATATCCTTTGTGCTCTGAGTGTCGTAAGAGCGGTGGGACAATGCTCGACGGGATGAACTCGAGCTTTTCAACTGCGCCGAGGTATGAAGACACAGACACCTTTCTCTTTGCATACCAGCCGACCCCTGAGCAGCCCGAGGCGCTAGGTGACACCAGGGACGCAGCGCCCCTCGGCTCGGCAAGCCAAGACATATCGGAAGCCGGGGAGGTCGACAATGGCAACAGAGAAGGTGGTGGAGTGGGGGCTCAGGGAGGTCGCGCCCTCAGGCGGATGCGCCGACAGGAGACCCCGAGGACCACCCAGAACACCCCGACCGCTCCCCGCTCGACGCCCCACAGACACGGTGGGGCCAGGAGAGGCAACGGCCAGCGAAGGCCACAGCCCCGTCGTGACCGCACCAAAGGCCACAACGCAGAGCACACACCAACGCACGAGCGTGACCGAGGATGGGCACGGGCCAGCGAACAGTGAGACCATCGACGAGGGGCCGAGCTCCGAGGAGTTCCTTGCAAGGTTCGAAGAAGCAACAAGGAGATTGGCGGCGGGCAGAGCCCCGCGAGAGGGGAAGCTCGAAACTGAGGCCGCCCGGGACGACGAAAAGGACTCGCTGAGCTCAGAGTCAGACGAGCCCAATTCCCTATCGACATGTCCGAGAGCTGTCACAGCGGCAAGGGGCATGGGAGTAGGGGATGGACAGGGAGGGCGGGCCTTTCACGTGACACCCCCCGACACACCCCGGACACCTGAACCCGACACCGCGTGGGAGTCGGCGGCGAGGCCAGACACGTCGGGGCCGGATGGCCAGGCCGGCGACCCAGGAGCGGAGCTGTTCCCTGCGAGGGGAGTTCCTGACATGGATGCAGAGGAGGGCATTGCTTTCCGGCTTGCGGGCGTGCGGAGGAAGAGAGTTGAAGTATGGCTAAAGATAAAGTGGTGTCACCTGAGGGGGTAATCAGAGAGATGCGGACTCGGCATGCGGTGAGGGAGGCGAGGACGAGCCCCCAGGGCCAACCCGGGGAATAACGAAGAAGGCCAGGGGACCGAAGTACGCATGGGACGTGGTGACACCCCCGGGGCTAGAGGACAGGTTCCCAATCTCGCTAACTGGTTGGCCGTCGCACACGGGCGGCGGAGGGTGCCCTTCGCCTCGGTGTTCAAGATTCAGATGTGGCAAGCATGGGAGCGCCGCAGGTCCTCGGACTTCGAGACAACCATAGACGAGCAGCTCGCAATGCGGGGGAGGTGTACAGCGGAAACACTGACGGTGGCGGCTCGAGGCATCATCCTCCTCAGGGGGGAACCGCCTCGAAAACACCCCCCGGGGGTGGTCTGCCCTCCTGGGGACGTTGCAAGACGGGGAGGAGGGCCATTGGAAGTATGCTAGGGCACAACCGAAAGGGAAGGGGATCCTGTTCATGGACACCGAGGCAAGAGAAAGCCGCCAGGACCCCGCATGGCACAAGCTCGACGCGGTCTAAACAACTTTGTACGCCCAGATCCCGCTGCCGTTAAAATGAACCACGAGCCCCTGATCCAACGGGGGGAGCCCAATGGCCCACCCCCACCCCCACCCCCAAACCTGGCGCACTCCCCTCCCCATCCCTCGACCCCAAACCCCCCCGCTCCCTCTCCCACAAACACAAAACCCAACCCCCCCACCTCCTCACCCCTCACCCCCACACACTCTCCCCCGCACTCGCCCTTGTCTCTCTCACCCTCAGAGGGGGTGAGGTCCCCGACGAAGAGTGTGAAAGAGGGGGAGGTGCGCCCGCAAGGGTGCGGGTCCGGTATAGAAATGAGAGATGGCAGCACGGGAGGTCAAAGGCCCGACCGGACAACGAGCCATGAAACGACATGGCACCTTCGTACCCCCTAGTCGGCTACCAAGTCGGGCTTCTCTCGAAGACGTTAGGTTAACCCCTAACACAAAGGAAGATCGAGAGAAAGTGGCTGGTAGTGGTACTCCTGTGACAGCGGGAACCTAGGTTGCTAATGATTCCTCCCGGGGATGAGGCAGCTGAACAGGCAAGGCTGGTGAAAACGGTCAAAGCTTCCAGAGGCCCGCAAGGTCCTGGGGGTCAGACCGTCGGCTGCCTCTTACCTGCGAGGGTTCGATGGGGTCGCTATCGACTGGGTCACCGGCCGGTCCTCTCGGGGAAACCTCGAGAGGGCTCAATGTACAGTCAGGCCACGCTAACGGACCCGAAGGAGGAGACGGTCCAGAGGCGTGCTCGTGGACAAAGGCAACGCGGAAAAGGCGGCTTTGCCCCGAAGCCACGAGGTCACAGCGGAGCAAGGGCAGGGAGTTCAGCCACACGGGCCAGGGACCCAGAGGATAGGCTGGAACACGCCCAGTGAACTGGTGCGAGTCCGCGACGATAGGCTGGAACAAGCCCAGTGAACTGGTTCGAGTCCCTTGTGGATAGGCCGGAACAGGCTCAGTGAACTAGTGCGAGTCGAAGCGGATAGGCCGGAACAGGCGCAGTGACCCGGTACGAGTCCGAAAGGGAAACCAGGCACCGGATGTTCTCCTTGCCTAAAGCAATGAACTCTCTCTCTCTCTCTCTCTCTCTCTCTCTCTCTCTCTCTCTCTCTCTCTCTCTCTCTCTCTCTCTCTCTCTCTCTCTCTCTCTCTCTCTCTCGGAAAAGGTCGCGTTGGCAGAAACGGTGAAGATGATAATTGTCACAGGGTTGATGAAATGAAAGCGAGAATGTGGGGTAAGCCCTGGTTATTAGATTCACGGTTAAACGAAGCTAGCGCACAAGGTTTGCCTGATCTCGCACCTACTTTCCGATACCAAATAGATGCTCTATTCAAACTCGGAAAAGGTCGCGTTGGCAGAAACGGTGAAGATGATAATTGTCACAGGGTTGGTGAAATGAAAGCGAGAATGTGGAATAAAAATCCCTGGACGTGAAACTTAAAGAGCTGAGATCCCGCTGCCTCCGGGTCTCGCAAAGAATAGCGCTATCAGGAGCGTAAAAACAAAACTTCCGAGGTAAAGATCCTCATGCAACGCAGAACGGGGTCCGGGGCGGCTGGATGCCCTGCCTGTATGGGTCCCGCGTCCAGACGTCTGCCAGTTGCTCAGCAGTCGGGACCCATACAGTCTCGAGGACGCACTGGTGTTCCTCCAAGACGTCGCGGACCTTGCACAGGATGAAGTTCCCGAGCTGGGTCTTCGACTTCCAGTTCCTCAAGCAGTTGACGGCGGGCAAGTTGTCGACGAAGATCCTGATCGTCGACAGCGGAGAGCGAGAAGCCGCGTACGCAATCGCGAACTTCGCCGCCGTCAGCTCAGCGAAGAAGATGTGCTGCGGGACATCCCTCCACGGGCCCCACATCGCCATGGAACCCACCAGCCAGGCCCATCCCTGCATGCTGGCGTCGGACCACGCCTCCACGAGGGTGTCCCGTTGCTTCGAGTCGAAAACGACCCACCGGTTGCCCGACAGACGCCGTCTCACTCCCGCAAGGAACGGAAAAACGTCGTCGCTCACGCGGACCAGCGACTCCCAGCCCAGGGAACCGGTCAGGACCTGGTGCGCCAGGGTTCCCATCCACGCAAGCACCGGGCTCACCCTGCAGAGCGGCGTGCCCCACACCGTCCACGCCCAAATAGCGGTCCCGACGACCTTCCAAACGCCACGCAAAGTCATCCGCGTCGAATCGACCGAGCAAAAGAGGAGGTGCGCCTTCCTCGCCCACTCTTGCTTCAGCCGGTATCTCTTCGCCGCGAGGTCGAACTCGACTCCCAAGACAACCGGCGTCGAGCTGGGCTCGAGGACGGACTTCTCGTCGTTGACCGTCATGCCCACCTTGCGGGCGCGTCGCAGGACTCGGTCGCGCACAGCGCGAAGCGCGTCCGGACAGTCACCGACGAGGGCCCAGTCGTCGTACCAGACTATCCTATCGTCCCCGGCGGTTTCCGTGATGACCAGCGCAGAGTCCTGTGCGATCACGGGCGAGAACGACCAGCCCATCGTAAGCCGGCGCCACCGATACAGAGCCACGCCCCCGTCGGGCCTCCTGGTCCGGAGCCCGAAGAAAGCCGACGTCGACCGTCCCACTGGGAACTGGAAGAAGTAGGACTTCAGGTCGACGACGACTGCGTGCGACTTCGACATCATCTTGGCGATGACCTCGTCGACACGCAAGAGGCTGAACTTCGGCGGAGGCTCCATCAGCTCGTTCAGCGGGCGGCCATCGACGATGGCACGGGAGTGGTGCTCCCCCTTCTCGACAGCGAACGCCGGCAGTACGCACTTCAGCGGCTCCGAGCGGGGAACGCGTTCCACAAAGCCGACGCCCTCCAGCGTCACCGCATGGTGCGCAAACGCGTCGCTCTTCCGACCCGGCACGAGCGGCGTGCCCAGTAGCCTCCGTCGGAAAGCGTGTCCGTCCGTGAGGAGGTCGAGCAGGCTGTGCAACCGGGCTCCGGGCCTGGCGAGATCCCGGAGCGCACGGAGGTCGATCGGAGGTACCGCCGTGACGTCAAGCGGCTTCGCCGACCTCGGAGCACCGACCGCCGGGACGAGACCTCTGGTTTCCGGCGGAAGGTATCCGAGGGGGACTGTGGTGGGAGGGTCGTAAAAGTGTGGGTGAAGCCGTAGAAAAAGCCTCCTTCCCCTGAGCAACCTGGATCTCCGCGATTTCAGGCCCACGACCTGCCGAGGCAAAGAGCCGGCGTCGGGCATGGGGTGTTTCTGTCGCGTCGGGAAACGGCTGTCAAAGAGAGGCGGGTTGGCTAGTCCCGGGAGGCGCCCTGGAGCACCCGCTGTGCCGACTCCAGGGTCTTCAGGGTGTCGACGGCCGGGCCCTCGACGTAGTACCGGAAGACACTCTTCTTCCGGTGGCCCGTGACTGCCATCGCGTCGTCCTCGCTCATCGTCTCCCGCAACGCGGTGGCCGCGCCCCTCCGGAAACTCTTCGTCGAGTAGGACCTCCCCAACGTCCGCTTCGCCGCCGAGAGCACTTGGTGGTACTCGAGGTCCGGGAACAGCAGGGAGTTCGGGCCCGTGATCCCGTCGAGGTGCCGCAGGACGATGAGGGACAGAGGAGCGGCGACGAGTCCGTACCGCCCCTTGTCTGCCTGGCGCGACTTCTCCCTCCAAATGTCGACGAGGATGGTGGGGGACGGGCCGCGGCGGGACACCGTGAGGTCCCTCTTCCGCAGGCTCAGAACGGTTTCCGAGCGAGACGCCAGCGTCCACATCAAAGCCTGGGCGGCGGCCGTCGGGAGGTCCTTCTCCGCCTCTGCGGCCACCGCACGCATGACGGCCTCCTTCGACGCCGCCACCCCTCGCTTCACCGGCAGCGCCACGGCCATTCTTCGGGCGCCCGTCAACAGCCGTTGCAACCACGGAAGGCGACGTTGCTGCACGGGCACCCCTTTCGACTCGAGGTGGGCTTGCAGCAGACCGACGTACCTGCCGACCGTCGAGCCGGAAACCTGACGCACGGTGATGAGCCAAGCCCCCCAGGCAGCGATCTGGTCTGCCAGGCTCTTCGGCGGTGACGGCACCGAGTCCAGAAACAGCTGGAAGCTCGTTAGCACCGTCCGGGTGGCGGTGGAGTGATGGCGACCGCGCCCGAGCTGCGCGATGTACTGCGCCATCTGGAGGGGGTCGTCGGAGTTCACCCCCGTCTGTCGTGCGGTCTTGACCAAGGCCTTCGCCTGATCGCTCGCGGTGCCGCTCTCCCACAGACGAGTGTCGAGGAGCCGCCTCGCTCTCGCCGGGTCCATCAAGGTCTTCGGCCTGGGGGGACCAAATCCCAGCCGACTGTTCCACGCCCAACTTCATTTGCGGCCCCGGCCGCCCTTGCCCCCCTTTCCCGACGGGGAGCGGGAGCGGGCCGAAGCCCCGGAAGAGCCCCGACTGGGGGCGCTCCGTTGGCCGCGCGGTTCGTGGGCGTTCCAGCCTCCGCCCCACCCTCGGGCGTGGCTGTTGGCCGCCTTCTCCGCTTTCTCCCAGTCGGGGTCCTGCTTGCGGCCCCGCATGGTGCGGGCGAACTCGCTCCCCCATCGGGGTCCTCGCCGCGCTCTCCCGTCCAGCTCACGGAGGCGGGTGCCCACTTCGAATACGGCGGCCTCGAGGTCGCCCTTCAGCAACTTGCCCAACAGGGCAAGGAGGCTCTTCGCCTCGTGTCCCATGCTGCCTCTCAGCAGCTCTTCGTGCTCGACCTTCAGTCGAGCCACGAGAAGTTCACGGGCCACCGGGCCCGTCTGACCGAAGTCCAGCCACTTCTTTGGCTGGAGCACGAGCTCGTCGAGCTCGTCGAGGCCTTCGGCCCCGTCGTCGTCGCTCCCCTCCGATGGGGGCGACACGACGGTCGCCCTCGCCGGCCTCCTCGCCTGGCCTGCCTCGAGCCCGGCGACTCTCGAGTTGAGCCGCCGGAGCTCCTTTAACACGGCCGCCAGGCCGGGCTCTACCCCCTCGGTGTGTTCTTCTTCTTCTTCTTTCTCCTCTCTTTCCTCCTCTTCCTCATCTCGTTGCCTTTTCTTGCATGCTTTTTGATGCCCGGTAAGACCTTTCGCATCGAAGGTTCCTCCACAGTGTTCGCAATCAGGCATTGGGAAGAGGGGGTGTGAGTTGTGTATGGAATAAAAGAGAATGGAAATAAAATGAAAGCGAGAATGTGGGGTAAGCCCTGGTTATTAGATTCACGGTTAAACGAAGCTAGCGCACAAGGTTTGCCTGATCTCGCACCTACTTTCCGATACCAAATAGATGCTCTATTCAAACTCTCTCTCTCTCTCTCTCTCTCTCTCTCTCTCTCTCTCTCTCTCTCTCTCTCTCTCTCTCTCTCTCTCTCTCTCTCTCTCTCTCTCTGAACTTCTTACCTCGGGCTTATTTCGGACCGGCCGCGTTGCTGCCCTCAAACCTCGCACTCGTGTGCTTGCTAACAAGAAAGATAAACGGCAAACCAAGCTAGACCACTAAACTGCACTACTTGTGCCACGAAAGATACAAATCCCGATACCATGCCGCATAAAGAACATGAGTCTGCAAAATAAAACCGCCCGAACAGTACAGTTTTTCGGGAGGGGAGTTGCTGTGTGCTCCTGCGGTCTTTGTGTTTTTCGTACTTGACCAACAGGTTCACCCCCCCGCACGCCAAGTCCGCCCTTCGGTATAAGTTCGTCCAGAACTTCACTCACTTCGTTCACGAAGTTCTTGATCCCTCTCTCTCTCTCTCTCTCTCTCTCTCTCTCTCGCCCAGGTTTACCTGTGTTTCGTGTGGGCTACAGCACATTTACCTCCTTGGATCTTTTGCAACTGGCAGCCTCCTCAAGTATTTCCTACAAAGCAGGTGCTTATACAAAAAAAAAAAAAGTCTTAATTTGATGTTGCCAGGTAGGCACTTTATTGTCGAAGCTCAAGCATCAAGTCTTCTTCGAACAAAACATGTGGAAATGGGAACGAAAGACTCTGTGAATAAGGATTGAACCTTGAGGAGACATAATACAGGACCTGCCTCTGAATATTAGATTCAATTAAAGAACACAAGGTTTGCCTCGATTGCGCACCTACTGTGCGGACCCCAATAGATGCGCGTTCCTACCGCTCGCCAGCTCATGTAATTTAACGCATACCTCGGCATTCCTCTGTTAGCTGCGCGTGCTCGTCGGCTAGAGACACGTGCTCAGAGTGCAAGTCAGAGCAGTTGTCCCTCAGGCGGCGGAGATCGTCGGTGCTTTCTTCCGCGGCTTGTCTCAGGTCGCAGAAGTCGTTTGTCAACTGATCCTGACCGGCCTTCACGTCTTTAACAGCACCGCGCAGGACCGCAACGTCTTCCGACAAAGTTCCCTGCTTGTCAGCCGCTGTGTGTTAGAGTGAAAACTTAAAAACTAGCATGTGAGCCACGACATCGCTGTCTTGTAACGGTGCCAGACTCTATGATGCTCGGTCCAGCTCCACTGTAGCTGCTGCATCGACGCATGGTCCCGTAAAAGGGTAAATAGAAAACGATCCAATTGTTCATGATCTTCGCATGTTTGCCACATTTCCATAAGCAAGAGGGGAGCGAGAGGCCCTGTTTCACAGTATAGCATCAGTCGGTTAATATTAAGGGCAAACTACCTTAAATGTCCGGCTATAGTTTCAAATCCCCCTTATATGTCCGACATATTTTCATTTTGACATCGTAGTTTCAAAATGCCCCTTATATGCCCAACACATCTTTGACCTTACCCTTATATGTCCAACATATTTTCAAAATGCCCCTTATATGTCCGACGTATTTTCAAAATGTCCCTTATATGTCCGACATAGTTTCAATGATGTTTTCTCGCATGTCCTTATATGTCCGACATAGTTTCAGAATGCCCTTATATGTCCGACTTATTTTGGAAGCCGAAAGTATGTCCGACATATTTTCGGACATGTCCTCACATACTTTCAAACTTCCCCTTATATGTCCGACATAGTTTCATATTGCCCCTTATGTGTCCGACATATTTTCAGAATGTCCCTTATATGTCCGACATATTTTCATGTTGTCCCTTATATGTCCGACATATTTTCAGAATGTCCCTTATATGTCCGACATAGTTTCAGAGTGTCCCTTATATGTCCGACATAGTTTCAGAATGTCCCTTATATGTCCGACATAGTTTCAGAATGTCTCTTATATGTCCGACATATTTTCAAAATGTCCCTTATATGTCCGACATATTTTCATATTGTCCCTTATATGTCCGACATATTTTGAAGTTACCCTTACATATCCGACGCATTTTGAAGTTGCCTTGCATGCTTCGCGCAAAACCCCACAACATGATGAATCCACCACGTTTTCCCTATGTCCTTTCTGAACTACCTCACGTATTCCCCCCAGTCTGTTCTGAAATACCTTTGCCGAAGCTTAACATTTTACACACTGTAACCCACGCTATGCCTGCTTAACCACATTCCTTCTGGACCACCTCTTCAACCGACGATGTGAATCACCACATATCCACCAGACGAACAGTTTAGGCAACGCAGTCTCTGTGCTGCTTATTCCTTCTTCAACCGACGATATGAACTACCACATAGACCAGAACCGAACAGTTTAGGTGACGCTGTGGCTCGGTCTCCGGTAAACAAAAAGGTCAATCCCATGCAAAAGGACCGAAGATGTCATTAAGCGTTCTGCTTGAAGGGCTGCGAAACCTCCAATTCGAGAGTCCGGGGTCTACCTCCATCCATTTTTTACGATGCACCACCTTTTTTTCCCTCGTTCTCGAAAAACATGTATCAAGGCTGTATGCGGAGTACCACCGGAACGGAAGCTAAAGCGAAAAATGAACCAGCGTCAGACGCAAAGGTAAGACTGCCGCAGCAAAAACGGTCAACGGGAAGCAACGTACTCGCAAACACCATCATTCAACATGCAGCCAGTGTACTCACCACACATCCTCCTTTCGGGAGGGCAAAGAGGGAAGAGAGGGGTAATATTACATCATCCAGCATAACATCATCCTGCGTAAAGTCATCTGCGCTACGATCGACGGAATTCGCTCTCCAAGTACGGAGCCAAGGTGCTCAGCATTCCTACGAATCATGTTCCACGTCCTGTGATTCGTACTTTCAACCTGAATACCATGAAAAATCATGTTCTACCTCCTGTGATTCATGGTGGACTTGTATCAACCTTCACCCCGCCTTCACCCCGCTGTCGGACATATAGGGGAAGTTTGAAAATATGTCGGACATATAAGGGACATTTTGAAAATATGTCGGACATCATCTGCGAAAATATGTCGGACATATAAGGGGATTTTGAAAATATGTCGGACATCGAAAAATATGTCGGACATATAAGGGGCGTTTTGAAACTATGTCGGACATATAAGGGACATTTTGAAACTATGTCGGACATATAAGGGGCATTTTGAAAATATGTCGGACATATAAGGGGCATTTTGAAACTATGTCGGACATATAAGGGTAACTTGAAACTATGTCGGACATATAAGGGGCATTTTGAAACTATGTCGGACATATAAGGGACATTTTGAAACTATGTCGGACATATAAGGGAATTTACCCTAATATTAATCTTCTAGCGTTATTTGTGGATTAGAAGGTCGGTATTTTAAAGTCTCCGGTTGACCGTAGAGGCTTGGGTATGGCGGGGGGTTGAGAAAAGTAAAAGAGTGCGACTCGTTTCGGGTGTTGTGTCACTCCGTTGTGAAACCTTGTGAAGTCCCCTAACGCGTTTAGAGGGTGCTTGGGTTTGGGTAGGGTGTGGTCGTTCTGCTGCGGCGTGAAAAGCCAGGAAGTTTCGACGCTAATCTTCGACTCTTGATTAAGTTCACCGGGTTGCGTGCTCGTCAGGAAGATCCCGGTGCCTGGCTTTTCTTCTGGGTGGTTTCGTGTTGATCGGCGGCTGTGTGTTACGAGGCACGGATTAGGGGATGAAAAAAGGAAAAAGAAATGGGGGAGAAAAAGAAGGGGGGGAGAGGGGGAGAGGGGAAGTTGGGGTTTTGAGGGTTGTCCTCGGGGTACGGGGGGGGGGGTGGTTGGAGGGTTTGAGTGACAGAGGTTACGCTTGCGCTGTTCGCATGAAGGCTCGTTGGCTCGAAGAAGTGGAAGTAGCGTTGGTTATTGTTCGATGTTATTCTTATACTTCTATTAGACTAAGACTAGCGTCTTATACGACTAAAAAAACGCTAGCATACCTCGCAATTCGCCGCAAACACCTTCGACCGCCTTCACTCTCTTGTTAACCAGTTCTCCTTTGTCGTTAAGGACCGCAACGTCGTCACGAAGCTGCCTGCTTACATTGGGAAATTCTTGGGGTAAGTCATGAAACATACAGTACGCAGCGCTGCCAAATAATTGGCAGTAACTGGTATTTAATCTTGTCAAGACTTTTTGGTACTTTTCTACTTAATTTAACATCCTGACACCAAAAAGAAACTCACCCATTTTGTGCCAAAATGCGCAGGTACCTGGATACCAACTGATGGCTGCGCAGGTCTGCGAGAATATTGGAGCGCGAATGAGAGAGAAGCGCGAAGCGTGATAGTGAACGATGACAGCAGGAATAGATAGGAGGTTGCAGTGGGCATAAGATAAGCAGGTGACATGGAGTCGTGCATTCCCACATTCTACAACTACACCTTTACACTGGTGTTCATGAGATGCCAATAATGTTGAAGACACATCCTTGACATCCCCTACAGCGAATGCGGAGGAAATCGACAGGATACTAGACCGCGTAGCCACAGTGGGAGGAGTAGCTGTTCTCTTGTAGTTTTGTCGTAGGCCTCGTTGCCGGGGCTCAATAACTCCCGGGGCCGTATGCACTCCTACGTCACGTCAGAAAGAATTGACGCAATGACACCACCAGCAGCCTGCGACCTAACTTGACTCAACAACACAGGTAGATTTACTCGTAGCTTTTACTAGGTCAGGACAATCTCAAGGATTGAGAGAGAGAGAGAGAGAGAGAGAGAGAGAGAGAGAGAGAGAGAGAGAGAGAGAGAGAGAGAGAGAGAGAGAGAGAGAGAGAGAGAGAGAGAGAGAGAGAGAGAGAGAACACATAAAACAAGTCAAAGGGTGTGGGCCTCCACCGTCAGGTGGGCCCCCACCGTCAGGTGGGCAGGCTAGTTTCGGGGTGGCTCCCTGGGAGGGACAGGGGCGGGGTTGTCACGCCTTAGCAGTCCCAGGGCCTCTCCCCTCCCACCTATATGTGTTCTCGCTGTCATCGCTACCGCGCTGACATTTCCGAGAACACATAAAACAAGTCAAAGGGTGTGGCACGTCACCGCGAAGCGGAAAGCGGCGCCGGGAACCGAGGCAACGAGGCTCCCCGCGTGTGCGGGTCCGCCTGCTGTTCGCCGGACGGCACCCAGCCAGGACACAGGACGATCCTTCTGCGCTCGGCAACACGAAGAGACCGGGACAAAACGCGATTCGCGGCGTACGAGGAAGAACTCCCCTTCGCCACGGCGCCGACAACCGCCGCGTTGTCGATGCGGCACCGCTGCGCCCCCGGCGCCCAGCACAGCCGAACCACACCTTCCGCGAACGCCAACATCTCCTTCAAGTTGATGTGGGCGTCCGCGTCCGGTCCCGCGAACACGCCCTGCCGCCCATCCACGAACCGGCCTTCCGCCTCCAGCAGCGCCGCCCACGCCCGCGAGCTGGCGTCCGTCCACAGGACGCTCCCTGTGTCCTCAGGAACGCCGCCCACGACCCACGGGTTCTCCCGGACGATCTTCCGGAGCGCGCCCAGCTCCCGTCTTGCCGACGGAGGAACGTCGACGACCTCGTCCCACACCGGCGCTGCGGCGTCCACCATGCGCCCGCCGAGCCTTCCCGCGAACGACAGCAACGCCGCGAAGTGGCAGCGGGGCACTGCCAGGATGTCCGTCGCCCAGACGGCGCCCCCGAAAACTTCGGCGAACTGTCGGGCCGTCGCTCTGCCGGAAAGCACCGCCGTCATCCCGCTGCCGCCGACCCACCGCTCCGCCCACGCCGGGTCGAGCCTGTGCCGCTGCGTCTCGGCAGCCAGGTCGAACTCCACACCCACACACACGAACCGCGAGCGAACCTGCCACAGCGCGTCGTCGCCTTCCGCCCGCACTTCGACCCGCGCCGCCTGCGCCCGCTTCCGAAAAACGGCCACGTTCCGCTCTGCCTCGTCCAGCGTCCCACCCAAGACAAGGAAGTTGTCCACCCAGGCGAGGCCCAGGTCCCGGACCAGCACGTTCGACGCGCGCTGCGCAATGCACGGCGCCCAAGACCACCCCATGCACAGCACGTTCAACAGCATGTCGCACCCCTTCATACCAATCCCGAAATATCGCGAAGATGCTCGCGTGGATGGGAACTGGTAGAAGTACGACACACCGTCGCACTGCATGGCGAACCGGTGCCTCTCGACCTCGGCGATGAAGTCGCGCAGCCGGGGCAGGTCCATGCTGGGCGGCCGGCGCATCGCGTCGTTCAGCGGCGCGAGCATCCAGAACGAGACGTGCCGTTCGTCCGTCCTTCTTCGGCGTGGTAAACGCCTTCATCGCGAATGCCGGCCGCGA